>JALCCH010000014.1:0-429157 GCA_023212835.1 Pseudozyma thailandica
GGATTTGAAATGGACTGTCTCTCCCAGGAGACACGCGTCACAAATTCTGAAACCCTCAACCTTTTACGGGGCTAGAAGTTAGGTGATATCCTCATGCATAAATTCTCCCCTGAAAGCCTGTCCCTGAGCAAAAAAAGCAATTTCTGGGCCTCCTGGCTGTGCAAGAGCATCTGTGTGTGGTGCAATGCATTGTGGAGTCCTGCAATGCATCCTGGAGGTGTTTGGGAGCCGGCTCTGCAAGTTTGAGAGCGGTAATGAGTGTAAGTGGCTTCCTGTGCTTTGAAATGTGTTTCCAATTAGCCTGTTTGCTGGCTGACTGTGCAAGCTTCCATTTTTTGGTCCTTTTAGCCATGTTTGCTTCAAAATTGAAAAACTTGTGGTGGTTTTGAAGCAAGGTTGACATGTGCACAAAACTAGAATTTTGCTTTTTTGCCAAACCTCTTTTTTACCAGTCTGGCAAGAGCTAAATTTGACGCTCATATTTCACTCTTGTTGTGTCTCACAAAAAGCTCTCTGTTTGCCCAGGTTTTATTTTGCATTTTACCACATGAGCAATGCATGAGAGTGTGCAAAGTTGTGAGATTGCAATTGTGTCACTTGGCCTCATCGCCATATCCTTGAATCAATTGTTGCTCCTGTCAACTCATTGCATCTTTGTCACATCAGTCAGACCGGTCAGCACAATGGCAGCCAAATCAGCAGAAGCACTAACTTGAAAACGGCTTTTGCAATGGGCTCGTGAAAATAGGGCGGGCAATCAATACCATTTGTTCAAGGAAAATGCCATGACACTCAAATTTGAGCCTCTGATCTCAAGCTCACTTCACAGACCGCTTCAACTAGTGGGTCAGCCGAGCAAACACAATGGCATCCGTCTGAATCTGACTGTCAAAGATTGCGCTCAAGGGCAGGTGATCTTGCAACAATTTTCACCTTCAACACAAAAAACCCATGAACACTTGATTGCAGAATTTGGTCAAGGAGAAGCTCTGCATCAAGCTTATCTTGATAAGCGTCTCAAAAAGAAAGCAGATGATGACAAAATTCCTATTGTGACAACAAAGCAAGCAATCCCAGAGCACCATCTTGGCATCTGGCACACAAGGGGCTGGTACACTCTTGATCTCACAAAAGACACAAGAAATCACACCTGGAAAAAAGAAGCTCTGGAACTTCTGGCTTGGTCAAAGCGCCATTCCACTTTGGCGTTCAGCGGCTCCAGCAAGGAAATTGATGCCAGCTAACTCTCTGCAAGATTGGCTGTGAAAGACCAATGATGGTGAGGATGAGAGAGCTGGTCAGTTGAGCAAATGGCATTGAGCTGGGACAATTGTATGCGCTTTAAGCAGTGGTGAATGAGCTAGAATCCTTTTAGATGGCAAGTTTTTGGAACAATCTAGGAAAGTTGAAGAAGTGAGAGATGTGAAGATGGGTGTGCCACTCTTGTCACCATGTCATGCTAAGCAGCACAGACGGAATGATACGAATAAAACAGATGGTATTTGTTGTCAAGGAGAAGTGGAAGACTGTCATGATCTTGCTCTTGTCTCTCGCCACGTTTCTTGCCTGGTAGTTTTCTCTCCATTTGCCAAAGTGAGCTTAATTTGCTCGGCTCACTGTTCTCTTCACCCTTTCTGAATACCATCTGTTTTCCCTTGCATCACTCTGTCTGTGCTGGTTAGCATGACAAAGACCAAGTGAGTTAAGCTCACCTGGCGCAGACAAGGGAAAAACTATCGGACAACAGAAGTGACGCAACATACTAAGAGTGATCACAACATATAGCATGGGTGCAGGCTGCCAGCAACCAAATATTCAACCAAATATTCAATACCATTTTCATGTAAAAAAGGCTTCAGGAGGATGTCATGCTATGTGCACAAATGTGATAAATTGAGTTGATGATGATATTGGAAGGAGAGGGAGAGTGATCAGCCAAGTGAGGTGAGCTCACTTGGACCAAAAAGGAGTGAGACTAGCATACAAGAAAAACAGACAGCATGTGCTTGAAAGTGAGCTTGTGTATGCATGATACAATCATAACAGAGGGCAAGGTGCCCAATTGTACCACCTCTGCATCACAGCAAGACACTGTTTTTGCTTTGATAATGGTTACCATCTGAGATGGGTGCATTCACCAACAGATGAGTACCAATGCAACAATTGAATAGCACAGAGTGCACAATCAAATGTGTTGAATAACGGTTTCAAATGCTGTCAATTTGAATAAGAAGAGGATGTAACAGGCGTTGCAGGATCGGCAAAGGATGCAGCTAAGTGTTGGTCTCAGGATATGTGAGAAAAAGCTGCCAATTCGATGTGGATAGAAGACGCGCCTAGCGTGTTGGAACGAGAGTGAAAGGGGAAATGGGCCAGCAGAGCGCAGTCTCGCCCACCTGCAGCTTCACTCTGTGCGTCCATGCTCAGGGCACAGGGCGCTTGAGTCGCGCTTCACGGAGCTTGACTTTCACTCAGGGTCCTTCGACGATCGTAGACGAATCTGTACTTGTCTGGACTCCAACATCCCATATCTACACGCGAACCTCTGAACTCAAGGACAACGAACTCGCAGCGCTCGGTCTCGGCTCGTTTTGCATCGTACAAGCCAGGGTCTCGTAGAGACGATCCGTACTGGTGCTTGCCTCGCTCAATGCAGTGCTTGCAAGCGGTGATCAAAGCTGGAAGATTGCAAAGCTTGAACTCGTATTACTCGCCCAGTGTCAGCGTCTCAAGCATCTGTTACCGGTATAGAATATGCTTGGCACGATGCAGTCCGGCGATAGAGCATCTGTTCCTCACGACTTCGTAGGTGGTACAGCCGCGATGCAGGATAAGCCTTTACCTAGCTCGCCTTCAACTCGACGTGCCGGTCATGTCCGCTCCGCATCCATACTCAGTTCTTCCAGCAGTGTATCGATTCCTTCCCGATCCTCCTCGGTCATGATGAGTCCGGCGGCAGTTCCAGCGCGTGTATCGTCCATCGTTGCCTCGCCGCAGAAGCCACGCCCTTCGCCAAGCACAAGAGCAGGTCTTCCACTCACCGCGTCTGATCTCGCCGACACTATCGCCAGTCTCAGCCTTGCCGACTACCCTGCTCCATCTACATCATCGGCGCTCCCTTATGCGATGCTCGACCCTGACACGCGCGCAGGCAGGGACGAACTGGAAGCTCGAACACCCCAGCCTTTATCAGGACCTTTCGCCCCTCGAGTCGCAACTCCAGACCGGGCCCATTACACTGCTCATACCGCCGCACCCTCCTCCTCGTCGCCTGAACTAGCTTTCCCGGGAAGCGATCTGTTCGAGGTCGGCGAGGAGATCAGTGATGCGCACGAGGCCGTCCAACTCATACACGGACATATCTTCTCCATCCAAGAGCAACGACATGGAAGCAGATCTGGTGCTGGACAGATTCTGACGTCTGCTTCGACGGAGCTCGAGGGGTCTCCGAATGCTTCGATGCTGGGCGGCATTGATCTGTCCCTAATGCAGCTCGATGAGAAGCTCGAGGCCCTTTCTCGTACAATGCAGCAGCTCGAAGTCCGTCTCTCTGGGCTTGACGACCCTTCCAACATCAGTGCGGACTTGGATGCCGGAGATACCTCCATCATCGACAAGGAGATGCAAAGCTGGCAAACAAGGAACCGTCGCCACAGTATTGGAAGCATCGATAGCTTGGGCACCCTTGACGACATGGTCTTGCCTGAATTCGCACCCGCTGTGAACACGCGTGCCCTGCGCTCCAAGTACGATGACCTATGCTTGGAATGGGCTTCAGTGCAAGGGGAAGTGGAGGCACTCAAGAAAGAGCTTGCTGACGACAAGTACCTTGACGTCTTCCGCTCCATCAGCAGCCAGGCAGAAGGCATGATGGACAGTCTGGACAAGGCCGTGGTTCTCTGTCACACCTTTGTTCAGCAGGTCCAGCGTGACCATTTGGCCGGCAGACTGCAGAAAGCAGCCGCTGTCGAAGACGATTTAGATGCCGATTATGACATTGAGGCCAAGCACGATGAGCTTGTCGCATTGACCAAGACATTCGGCGTCAAAAAGTCGTACTATCTGCCTGCCTGCCAGCAAGTATTCCACAGCCTCGAAAAGGGATGCAAAGAACGCCAAACTGCCAACGGTACTGTCCTGCGTCGCCTATCAGACCTACAATCACGATGGCGTAGTCTCCGCGACGAGCTGACCAAGACGGAGCGTGACTTGAAACGTATGGAAGCACTCTTCCGTCGAGTCCGGTCCGACAGCAGCGGCTCCTCCATCAACAACGAAGTCAACAGTCCTGCCACTTCGGTTGCCAGTCTTCCACCACTGCCATCCAAATTGCGGACCAGTGCATCTATGCAGTCCGGTCTTGGTCTTGGTACGCCGTCGCGCGCATCCGGCCTGTCCAACAGAAGCACACCTCCCTCATCGACATCATCGCGTATCGTCAGTGGCCCAAGTCGCCTTTCGAGCAGCTCATCTGTCGGATCCAACCTTTCTAACACACCGCCAGCAGCAGGAACACCACAGCGTACGAGGAGAATTTCGGCCACTGCTGGTTCCCTGGCGATGCACAGCAAAGCGGTGTCGACACCTCCGCGCGCTGGAATGACGAGGCAGCTCGAAGTGCCCAGGACAATGCAACGACTCGGGAGCAGAGGTGTCCCAGATTCAGTTTCGCCATCAGCTATTGACACGCCCGTTCGTAATAGGGCAACCTCGATGGCTAATGCGGCCACTGGAGCTGTTGAAAAGGGTGTTCTAGGCAGATCGCCGGTGACAAGGCCGGTGTCAATGATCGGAAGCAAGGGAAGCGCCATTGGCCGCGATGTGGCCGGCACGCCAAGTCGCCCTCCGCCGTCCAGCTTCAAGCCTTCGTGGCACGGTCTCGATAGCCCGAGCTCCAAGCAGACCCGCGCCGCACAGACACAGTCGATGCCGCGCTCGCAGTCGCAAGTCATCTGGCCAAAGCAAAGTGAAGCTGAGAAGGCACAGCCAGATGTTGATACTTCGATCGAGTATCTCAAGTTCGCACCCAGCTCCTCACCTCCTCGATCCGGTTCTTCTGCTGGACAGTATTACCGTCCCCCGTCAGCCCAAGGGAATGTAGGTGACGTCAAGAGCAGGAAGAGAGAATCAATGATCCCTCGACTTGCGGTCCGCAGCTCAGAGACTGATGCTTCTCCCAGTCGACCCGGCTCAGCATTATCGCAAGCTTCGAGCTCAACGCCTATGCGATACGCCGGAGCATCGAGGTTAAGCATGCAGACGCCGGAGCCGGCCATTGTCGCACGAGCGCAACGACTTAGCATGTACGCGCGTGCTCCATCTACGGGTACGGCTGGCATGGGTCAGACACCGAGCAAACGAGCGAGCAAGCCACCGCCGACTCGACGCAATGCAGCGTTGTCTTCGGGGAGGGCGACTCCACTCTCAGCAGCGGCGCTGGCGTCGTTGCCATCTGCTGAACCTGGCGCATCGCTGAAGCGTTCCAGCATCTCGAATCTGCGCTCTCTCAACAATGGTCGAACGACCCCTACTTTCAGCGACAATGGATCGGTCGGAGGTATGTCTACAGGCACATGGTATGGGCCAGGAAGAGGTGCACGCGGCGTGTCGATGGCAGGTTCAAGGATAGGATCAGGATCGGTCGCAGGCAGTACTTACGGCGGCATGGGCGCTATTGAGCAGTATCGTGCCAACCCGAACGATGCGCTGGATGTCGAAGTTGCAGCGATCTGCAACGGACTGGGAGTGGCTCTAGAGCGCATCGACCCGCCTCTGCCGAGAGGCGTGCGATTGGAGGAAGGACCTGGCAAAGACAATCGAGCTCAATACGAGATTGGAGGTCGAAAGATGGCATGCCGATTGCTGGAACTCCATCGTCCAGCAGGTAGCGCAGGGGCGCGAGCGGGTACGAAGGCAAAGAAGATCTTGGTGCGTGTTGGCGGAGGTTGGCAAGATCTGGAACAGTGGTTGCTCGGGAGACTCAGTTCGATCTAGCCAGGACGGGAATGCTTCTCGACGTGCATGTACGAAGTCAAATGTCTGTTGCCTTGCTAAATTTGATCTACTCAGCCGCTTCCAGCGAGCCCTGCTGCGTAAGGATTGCTCGAATGAAAGCATTGCTGCGATCTTAGCCCAGCTGATGAAGGAACACGTGTCTTCAAGGCCGCATGGTGAAATGTGTGGATAGCTGAGATTGACGGGGGGTGGAGATACAAGTACAAATGGGCATCGAGGATGCGTTGGAAAAGGTTTCAAGCAGAAGCGGAGGCGGCAGTCGAGTCAACTGCGTCAATGCCCTGCTGGTGGATCTTGAGCTGGTCGATCTGGTGCTGGAGCGAGTTGAGGTCGATCTTCTCGAACCTCCTCTCACGCGGGGTGCCTGCAGGAAGGGGAAAGCTGGTGTCGGGATTGGGCGAAACAGCAATGTACCTACGGCGCTGCTTTTTGGACGAAGGGTGAGGCGTTGTGGTTAGCTCCTTTGCGTGAAAGGTGGTAGGCGTAAGCTTCTTGATAGGAAGCTTGACGCCGGAAGGGGATGTCGTGGCTGTGGTGGCAGTCGATGTAGAAGCGGAGGGAGCATCGACGTAGTAGAAATGAACGTATCCGGGAGCGGTTGCAAAGATGGTGTGATCCTTGCCGATGGCTGCATTCGGACCTGGGTGCCATGAAGTGCCGCGTTGCCTGAAGATGATTTGACCAGGATAAACGATCTGACCGGTCTGCTTCTTGTAACCGAGACGCTTACCGGGCGAGTTGCGGTTGTTCTTGGTGGATCCACCGCCTCGCTTGGTCGAATTACGTGTTTGAATGGAGCCACCGAAGGCGAAGGCGGGAAGAACTGGCGAAGAAGCGGCAATGCTAGTCGATGCGATAGCAAGGGAAGCGGGTGCTTGCGAAGTCGGAGCCCGGGCTGCGGCAATAGCCGTTCTTCTGAGCAAGGAGGAGGCACCGGTGAAGATCATGTTGCCGACTCTTCCGCTGCGAAGGAAATGGTTCAGAGTGGTAGGAGACGCGAAGCGATAGGCTGGTGACGAAGAAGAAGAGGTATGAGTGTGGGAGGAAGCCGAAAGCGTTCTCTCAGCCAAATTCTCAAGTTGACAATCACGTGTATGGCGTAGCCAAGGCTGACTTGTTGCTGACTAATTCAATGAGTCCAAAAAGTTGAAAAATCAGAAGAAAAAAAGGACATTTCTGTGTGGATTTGATGCTCGGAACGCGGCAGAAGTTTGGAGTTCGGATTTGTCAAGTTGCTCTGTCTCAGCACAGGGGAACCGGCTCGCTGAGTCGATCTTAAACTCAAATGCTCGGTTTGTGTCACAGAACGATTCACACACCTCTTCATCCCCCTCCGCACTTCACTCCACCATCAATCGACATTGAAACACCGTTCACGACCCGCCAGCCCTCTGCCGTTTTGGAGCATTCTTCACATCATCCACCCACTGCTTCCAGGCGCTCATCACATTCGTATACATCATGGTCTGGCCATTCTCCTCTAGCAAGTCGGCCGACGCTTCGTCTTCGTCCTCCACACAGCCTGCCTTCGAGGCTGTCGCACCGGCTCCTGTCGACGCTACCGTCAGCTCGAATACCACTTCTGACAGCCCCACGGACTACCTTCGAAGCCACTCGTTCGTCCAGCCCTCTTCGCAGACACCATCGACATCGGGCTCCGCCTCCGAATACGTTCCCAACGCAGCATCTCTTCTTGGCGACTCGACGCTCGATCTTGGCGCCCTTTCTCCCTTGGCTGGCATCGGAAAGGATGATCTCGAATACCTCGACCTCACCGATGGCGCGCCATCCAGTATGGAGGGTGCACGAACCGCTGTTCCTTCTCGAGGCTGGTCCGACGATCTCTGCTACGGTACCGGTACCACCTACCTTTCTGGTCTCGCCATCGGAGGTCTCCTCGGTGCTAGGGAAGGTTTCTTTCGCCCTCTTGGCGTGGACAACCCTACTTTCCGTCTCCGACTCAACGCTGTTCTTAACCAGGTCACACGTCGTGGTTCCTTCTTTGGCAACTCGGCGGGTGTCGTAGCCCTCATCTACAACCTCGTCGACGCTTCTATTGACGGCGTCCGTGGCAAGCACGACATCTTTGGCGCTGTCGCCGCTGGTGGTATTTCCGGCGCCCTCTTCAAGTGCACCGCTGGTGTTCGTCCCATGGCTGTCGCCAGTGGTATCATGATGGCCGCTGCCGCCACCTGGACTACCGCCAAGCAGCAACTTCTTTAAGCTGCCGCCCGATATCACCCCGCCCCACTTGCCGGCACCTCTCACCTCTCAACGCGTTCAAAAGACGTGCAAAGCTGACTCTCTCGCAGCACCGGAATCCCGGTACCAAACTTATACCTTTTCGCATTGACGAGGACACGCTCTCACCGCTCTGCTCTATAGACATACTTGTTTCGACAGAACCCCTCTTACTCCGATCTCAGCTTTATGCGCATCTGCAATGTACACTACCGAGCCCTGCTCTTATTCTACGCTCATCTCTTTGTCTTGTGCACTTGCGTGATTCATTCTCACTCTCGATTCCGCGATGGCGGCCGTTGTTAAGGTGACAAAAGTGTGAGCAGCATCCATATTGGTATCTTTTTCATCAACACAAGGAAAAAATCGTTCCGCGTACAACTATCTAGGTGATGATCTTGTCGATCAGCGTTTGCCAGAAGGCTGGATCGAAGTTGCCGTCTGCTTGCGAATTCGATGCTCCAGAAGCCCCCGCACTGGGCGCTTGATAGCCTACGACGCCGAATGCACTTGGAGAAGGGTTCTCGGTCATCCCCGAAGCGTTTCCATGCTTCTGTCCCGTCAAAGCGCCCTGGTTCGTCTGTTGCCCACTTTGTTGCTGCCACAAGGCCTCGGCGTTGTCCATGGACGGCGTGCTGGACAAAAGATCAGCGAGCGCGTTGGAGGACGCAGTCGGTGCTGCGTAGCTGGACGAAGATGGCCCAGTCTGGGAAGTCCATCCGTTCATTGCTGCACTTGGAGTCAGACCTGCTCCACCTAAGCCGCCTTGACCTCTGGCGGATCCTGCGATAGAACCCGGCATACTAGGCGCATATCCACCGATCGAGGCACCACCGAGCCCGTTGAAGCCTCCGCCAAGACCCTGACCGAGCGGCATGCCGGATGGGCCCGAAGTGTGTGAGGCAGAGGCAAACACACCACCGAGACTACCCAGAGAGTCAAGACCCAAGCTGACACCGGCAGCTCCGCCACCAACGCTGCTTGCGCCATTGTAGGCTGCATCATACGAGGGCATCGTTGCTGCTGCCCATTCGGCCTGGTACCATGCGTCGAAGAACTGCTGCGCATCCTCGCCACCACCATTCGGTGCAGGTGCTAGAGTGGGCGTCGATGAGGCCGTGGTCAACGAGTCGCCCGTAGCGTTGGCATTGATCAAGCCAGGCGGAAGCGACGAAGTCGACGGACTGTTGGAATTGCTACCCGAGGAATTTGGCCCTGGGGCACTGATCGAGCCCTGCGCGTTGAAAGACCATTCACCCGAAGCCTGTCGAGATGCAGAGGCTGAGCCGCTACCATTGCCAGTCTTTCGCAAAGCAGCTGCCGGCACTGAGCTTGTATCTTGACGCGGCGACTGAGTGGCACTGTCGGGTTTCTCTGTCATGTTCAGACCCGAGCGTGACTTTGCGCCGGGACTACCACTGCCTTCTGCTAGCCTTGCGTTAGAGTCCTGAGCAGATCTTTGAGCACCGAGACCGAGCAGTAGATGAGCATCCGACTTTTCGTCGGTCCGCCCTTGGACACTTTCACGATTGCGCTTGCTGGGCTTGCCGTCTTTGCCGTTGGTATCACTGCGCTGACCGGCATCGGCGGACCTTCCTCTCTTTGGTACTCTTGAAGTGGCGCCTGCACTGATTGCACTTCCGGCTGTCTTCTCGACTTGTTCGATGCGCGAAAGGAAGATGCCTATGACATTAGCTTCTCGATCGCGCATGTCATCGCGCTGATTGGCGGGACGTCGCTGGTAATTATCGACGTAGTGCTGAAGATGCGCCTTGAGCTTTGGAGCATCCGAGGCGCTGGGGTCCATGAGCAGAACAACCCCCACTACAAGCAAGGAATGGAAGTACTTATATGTGCCAATCTGAACGCGGTAGAGGAGGTTGGGCTCATCATCGACCTTGTCTTTCTTGATCTCCTGAACAAAGTCGCGACGCATCTCGAGATCGTGCAGAGCAGCGTTCAGACTAGCTTCACGGCACGGCAGAAACTTGGTACCGTTGGGACCGCCGGATCGGAGGAGGTAAGGACGGTGTAGTGCTATGCGCACCGAGTTGATCTCGGTGTGCAGCAGGAAGCGATGGACATTGAGGAAGCCATACGTCGAGTCGAGCGATTTGTCGCATTCGATGCCGTCTTTCGTGAGGCGTGCCTGAAAATAGAAGGGCAGGTCATCTTGAAGCTCGCGCATGCTCTTGTCCAAGGCGAGGACGTCGCTGACATGAACTGGATGCTGAAGATTTTGAAATGTGGCGAGAATGCGCCCTTCGAGCTCGGCAATACGTTGGCGGTAGACTGTGTAGCTGTACGCTGTCGGGGGCTCGACTCCTTCTGGCAGCTTAGGAGGATGCTTGGGTGCAGGGAAGATATCCTCATCTGCGACGCCGCTGGGCACCTGTGTATCGCAGACACGGTCATCGATAACGGCGGGTCGGCCAGTGTTGAGTGCAAGAGCTCTGTCAAGAAAGTACACTGAAGCCCACACTCGCCTGCGTGCCTCTGTCTCAGCGGGAGACAATCCGAGCTTGGTACCATCTCGATGAAGGCCGATGCTGAAGGCAGCACGCACAGCTGAAGAGCCAAGAGTGTATGCTTCGCCGATGCGACGATCAAGCAAGAGGAATCGACAAGAAGCGAGCCAGGCAACGATCTGATCGACATCCTCGCGTCCCATGATGGAGCTCATGAGCAAGGCTCTGCGACCGGCATAGTGATAGCGACGTGCAGCTTTGAGGCGATCGCGTGGGCCTTCGGGGAACAAGGAATGCTGGACCGATAGCATGGCAATGGCGCAAACATTGCAGAGCAGCGCAAATATGTTGATATTGGATGCGCTGATCTTGGGACCCGAGTTCCAGAATGCTTCAAACGACTTACGCAAACTTTGTTGAGGCAAGGGTTGACGCATCCAATTGATGTCGTTGAAGAAATGGTCGATGAGGATACTGCAGTGGGCGCGGGTGCTGAAGGCTCCGAGGAGATCCGGAGTAGGCGCAGTTGGACAACCGTATTCAGGCATGACGAGATCAAGATCGGAAGGACCCTCCAGCGTTCTGATGGGTAGATTGAGGGGGGTGGATTTGGAGGAGCTGCCAGGCAAATCATCGAGGATGGAACTGATACGCATGTCCGCAGAGCCTCCATTGTAGAATCCGGTCTTTGGACTGTAACGTCCATCAGTATCTAGTTCGTCGATAACATCGTCGTCCTGTTCGTTGGAACGGCTATGCATCTGCTCTGGAGATTTGGCAAGTCCACTTTCTGACCATGTGGGCCTTGAGGTAGACGGATTACGAGAGTGAGAATGAGACTCATTGTGGAGAGAATAGGAGCGACTGGAGGACGCCGCATTCTCTTGAGGATGAGCTGACGAAGAGCCTTGGTGTAACGAACTTGAGGATGCAAGCTGATTGATTTGATGGGCAAGCTTGGGTAGGTAGTCTTCGAGTATCCTCTCAACCCGGTTGAGTCTGGAAGCAACGTCGTTGGTCTCTTCACCTGGTTGGAATGTTTTGCAGCGTTCTGGGATCTTGCGAGCGATGCAGTGCTGGCAAGGTGTTTCGCGGTTGCATTTCTGCTTTCTACGGTAGCACTCGGTGCAGGCAAAGTGGACCCTGTTGCGCTTGCCAGTACCGCGCGAGTAGGTCTTTGGATCATCGGAAGGCGAGGCGTAGTTGTTTGCTTCTGGTGTGTTGGCTGCAGTTGACGAAGGGCCCTCGCTGATTCGCGAAGGACCCTCGTCGAAATGAGGTCGGCTATTCTTCATTGTTGCGACGGCGGATGCAC
Organism: Pseudozyma thailandica; assembly: GCA_023212835.1. NCBI lineage: Eukaryota > Fungi > Basidiomycota > Ustilaginomycetes > Ustilaginales > Ustilaginaceae > Pseudozyma > Pseudozyma thailandica. Next base: position 12,040 of record JALCCH010000014.1, read on the forward strand.
GATTCGAGCAGAACGGCTGAAAGCTACCTCGGAAGTTGCGACGTGGATCACCTTTCCGTTGTATTGGTCATGAGTTGCAGCAATGCATGGCGGATAGCCTCGGTGTATGAATAGGATATGATGACGATGAGGAAGAGAGTAGGGTGTTGCGAGTCAAGTGCGGACCCTGTTGGCCGGCAAGTTGGACAAAGTCGAGAGAAATGCGAGTCAGACCGCCTATTCACGCCACACTGCGGTGGGCAGCCACAGTACTTTTGGCTCAAGAAGCTCTATTTTCTGCTGTTTAGCCGCCTTCTCCATTTCCGACGCTGGCTATGGCTTTTGCTCAGCGTACTTCTCTTGTCGTACTCTTGCAAGACTCATTATACAGCGTCTTCATACTCTGAATTCCATAGTGAGCCCATCGAGAACTCGATGCCAAGCTCGACAGTTTGACTGCCGACAAGTGCGTCGAGCAACGAGAGAGCCCCACACCAGCTGAAAGCCTAATTTCGGAATTCGGATATGCAAGTGTCAACTGCTTGCTGCGCCTTCTGGATTCCATATTGTCGAGCAGATCTACATCTTCTTACCCTCGTCATCATCATCATCATCATCATTATCATCAATAACAACAACAACAACATCTCTCTGCCTCCTGGTCCGGCATTAGGATTACAGGATGTCAAAGTGAGTAAGACATGGGCGTCAAAGGCTGCGCAGCTTCAGATTACATCAAGACAACTCTAACCAGTTCTGCTACACCTCCACTATCTTATCGGCGACAATCAGGCATCATCCCGATCTAGTTCTCTGCCGCAAGCTCCCGGGCATTGCCATTGGCAGACTCTGCGAGAAGGACGACGGCAAATGGTGAGTGCATCCTGCTAGTCTAGTACTGGTAGTGCGGCTGTCCTGACATTTCGCTTATTGCTTTGCACATGAATACTCGACAGTCCCATCTGTGACTCATATGTTCGCCCCGCTACCCTCGTTCGCATTTGTGAAGAGTGCAACTTCGGGTCCTCCGGGGGCAAATGCATCATCTGTGGAGGTCAAGGCGTTTCGGTAAGTGTGTAATCCTATGCGGCGACGGCCATACGCACTACAGCTTTCATTTTCATTGACCCTCAACTTCTTTTCTCTATCATCGCTCCAACAGGACGCATACTACTGCGCTGAGTGCACAAGGCTCGAGAAAGATCGCGACGGCTGTCCAAAAGTAGTCAATCTTGGAGCAAGTAGAACGGATCTAGCCTATTTACGCAAGGCAAGACAGCAACAACAACAGTGAGTGGACCCCAACGTGCATCCCACTCACATCGGTTGGCTTGCCAATACTGACATCATCTCCCATCTTCGGTCCATGCCGGCGCTGCAGATTCCAAAGAGGCTGATCCATTCCAAGCCATTTCGAATCCCATCGCTTCGTCTCTTGCATCATTTGTACTTGTACCTCGTCAACGCAGTCTTCTTATCAGTCCACACTTCGCCTGATTCGTTCAAAGCTCGCCCACCGCTTCTTCGTCTCGTTCCGTGTGCGTATCAGCACATTCACACAGGCTTTGCGAGCCAGTCGGCTGAAAGAGGGTATACATGGCTTGCATTGAGACAAGACCTTACTCAGCGGTTAGCGAGCCTTACTCACAACTCTGCAAAGAAGAATTCGGTGGTGGATGGCAAGGGCGGCGGCTGCACAGCGGTAGGCAAGTCGATCTGCTCGCCTGTCAGATCCAGCAATTTGACTTTGATGCCAATCTCGGTGAGCATATTGATCAAGTCGGCCGTCTCTCGCGTGCTTACAACACCGCCTTCACCGCGGAGCATGTTGAGCCCGTCGGTCCATTCCGAGAATTGGCTGAGGTTGAGAGCCTGCATCTCGGCCAAGCATGCGTCAGGCGATTGCAGCAGGCTGATGGTAAGCTCTCCGGCCCCTCCCTTCATCGCAGTAGTTGCTTTGCCATTCGCATCGCCAGCGCCGCCATGTTGTGCAATGTCTGTGACCAGACTCAAGTCGAGACGCTCCGGCAAGTCGTCCAGCCCGCCTCGAACCGAGAAGCGCTCAGTCGAGTCGCAGTAGTAGAGATACTTTTTGTTGGGGGCCAATCGGTAGAATCGCCAAGGCTTGGTGGACGCAGAGACGCCATTGTTGTTCGAAGGCAAAGCTGTCTGCGCTGTGTCGACCGTGCTGATCGAGCCTCTGCCCGGCTTTGTGGCGTATGTCGTCGCAACAGCCGTAGATGAGGGAGGATTGCGGAACCAAGCACCCTCGAGCAAACACTGGATGCGCTGTTGGCGGACAAATTCGTAACTTTCGCGGTAGATTCTTCCACGCAGATTGCGAATGGACGACTTGGAGTTGTAGTCCTCATCGACCTCAAGTTCTTTGATCTGACGATCGCGAACGTTGCGATACTCCGAATTGAGGAAGGCGTCCTCCAGGTCGAACCAGGATCGGCTCGTTTCTTCCTGCTTGCCGAGCGCCTCATTGACCTGACTGCGAACCAAAGCTGATACGCGTGGGAAATCGCAAGCGGCAGCTCCGGATTCGTTCCACATACGCAGGAAGAAGCGCAACGCAAGGTGGTGCACTTTTTGGAAGGAAAGGAGAAAGGGTAGGTATGTGGTCGATGTGGTGTATGATCCCGACTCGATATCCCAGTGATCAGCCAGAATCGAAGTGACTTCGATCGACGCGCGTGCAAACATACAGCGACGTTCCTCTGGTCGGTTGATTTGCTCGAGGATCATCTTGGAATACAGATCAGGATCGGATCGCACAAAAGATTCGAGACAAGAGAGACCCAGCCATCCGGTGCGACCGAATTCCTTAGCTGCCGACTCGGAAGCAAAGCCAATGCGCCTCCACTTGTACCTAGTGGTCGCTGCGGTCGAGGACCTGGTCTCATCGTTGCCATTGCTGTTGTTTTGAACGACAACGTCGCTGATCTTGGCCTGTAACCAGATATACGACAAGGCATGAACATGTCGCTTATCAGTAGGCGTGACTATGGTGCGCATTCTACGGTGTGCTGCTCTGATGACGTTGCTCTGGTATTCAAGGATGGAAGAAGCAAGGTCGTCACCGCGATTCGAGTCCATGAGCCATGCGACGGCCTTAGAAGCATTGAGCTTTTCAAGTTCTGAGGTAAAGCTTTCGAACAAGTCGTCCGAGACGTTGCGCAGGAGGCTGTTGATGAGGCTCAGACTGTAGAGCTTGAGGGTGGTGTCGGAGCTGCCGATACGGTTGACAAGAGTCTGCAGGAAGAGCTTCTCGCGTTGAATCTCGTCATAGACGAACTCGAAGCCAAAGCGATAGACAGGGGGAGCAGATGTGGTGGCAGCGCCGTGCCCTTCATTGACGACACGACCTGTCTTGGTCCATGCGTCTGGACCAGAAACGACGAGCTTCTTGAGGATGGCAGTAGCAGGACGGCAGACGTTGATGCGCTCCTGAGAGACGAGAAGATTGACCACTTTGGCTACAAAACTGGCGTCAATGATCTCCCATCCGTGTTCAAAGCCTTCCATCAGGTTCTGGCAGCTTGTGAGGGCGTAGGCCAAAGTGTTGCCGGATGAATGATGGCGGATGGCATTGAGGAGCTCTTTGACACCTCCACGAGCGATGAATTCTTCGGTGAATGGTGGCTCGCGAATGAGTCTCTGGAGAGTGTAGGTGGCCATTTTGAGAACCCGATCGTCACGAGAGCTCAACTTGTCCACCATCTCGACAGCTTCGATGGTTGGCGAAGAGCAAAGCTTGAAGTTGGCTCCAGCTTCGATCTTCTTTGCCATATTGGCATCATCGATGAGCTCGTCGTTGTCATCGTCTCTGAGGGCGAAGAGTGCTGGTGGCTCCTGTACCCCAAGGTGTGCGTTGGCGCAGAGTTGACGAATGACATCCTGAACGGGCAAGCTTGGATCGATGAGCGCCTTGATGGTGGACTGGCCGTATGTGACAAGGTTAATGCGATTTGTGATCTGAGGTGAGGCAAGCTGGGGAGCTACAGGATCCATGAAGCTGTGTGACGTTGTTGGTGAAGCCAGATTGGGCAAAGAGCCTCTACTGGGACCAGCCTCGATGCCGGACATACCGTGTAGCTGCGTTCTTGTAAAGAATGTACGCCGCAGAGACTGAGATTACAGGCTCTAGCCCCACTTGACTGCACGAAATGTGATTTGAGATCAGCTGGTGAGGCAGCTCAAGTGGATTTTCACTGTTGTCGCCGTGCTGATGACTGTGAGTCGATGTGAGGGATATGAAGAGGTAAGCCGGATAGGTAGAAGTGATGACAAGTCGAAGACGGAGGATGGGGAAGAAGTGTCAAGGGCGTGTGAGAGTCCAAGCGTCGGAAACCGGAGAATCGGCAAGCCGCGGGCGTCAAAAATGGGCGTAATTTGAAATGCATGGACCCGCTTTGCCACTGTGCTGCACACCATCGACACTCTCATACACTCACACTCTCGACGCTGTTGTGTCTCATATACACACTGCTCCGTTCGAATCACCGACTGGCTTCCGCAGATCGCAAGCGAACTGAATTGGCAATTTTGTTAGATGCTTGAGATCGAAGGTTATGCTGAAGACGTAGAAGCTGTGGTCGACTGCTGCTGCTGCTGATGCTGCTGCTGCTGCTGCTGATGCTGCTGCTGCTGCTGCTGCTGCTTATTCTTTTGATGCTGCAGAATCTTGGACGGCCATCCTCTCTTCTTGCCGCCCTTTCTGGCACGACCGGCAAACCTGGCAACAGGGATGGGAGGTGGAGTGATGCCAAATTCACGTCGCATATCATCAATGTTTCTTTCCCAGCATCTCTCCCATTCCACCGAGATGAGAGGAACGGATGTTCTTCCTACCTCCATGGCCCAAGGAATCAGTGTTTGAAGCGAGGACAGATCCGCCGATGTGGAATTTTGTGCAGTCTTCGGAACTCGCTCTGACGCAGAAGAGGATTGGAGAGCCCTCGAAAGCAATTGCGATGGCTTGGGGAGCGAAGATCGATTCGAGGCAAGAATGCGCAGCGTTCCTCCTGCAGCAGCAAAGCCAGCGACTGGCATGTTCATCTGCGCCATCTCGAAATACTTGACCACTGTCTCTCCCAGTTGGGTGACAGGCATTCGCAAAAGCAAGTGGTAGAAGTCGTGCGACTCTCGATAGCGCTGGATGACGTACTTGTGCTCGGGTGTAGCCATGTAGTCGGCCTCTGCACGGCCATCAGGACCGACGCCATTTTCCTTGAGCCATTCGATCCACTCTCTTCCGAATTTGCCACGTTCTAAGCTAGCGAGGTAATCGACGTCTACGGTTTCCGAGTTGACGGAAGGCCTTTCGATGAGAAGTCTGCGTCCAGACTCGGTTGATCGCATCGACTCGAGCAGATGCGCCAGCGATGGGCCTGAAGAGACCTGTGTGAGCATTGACAGCAAGTCTGATATCCACATTCAAGTAAATTGCGACAATGTCGATGCGAAAGTCAGCTCAATTCGTTCAGTGCGAGTCGTGCAAAACCATAGCCGACCGGCTGTACTTACCTCCTCTAGATGGGTTGTTGAGCAGCCCAAGTGCGCTCCCAGTCGTTAGCAGCGCCCTTCCCAAGGCAGATGTTGGGATATGCTCAATCTCATCGATACGCTTTCCTTGCAGGTGCTTCTTGTCTGCACGGTCGGATTGACGAGGTGCAGTAGGAGCCAATGTACCAAACTTGTTCCTCGACGCCTGAGCGAGTTGAGGTGCAAGTGGACGGATTGGCAGTCGCAACGTGGAGGAGCTCGCGCCTGTACTCCTGGCTCCAGCATATCTCAGCTGTTGAGGGAAGCTTGACGACATAGCAGACTGATGGTTAGACTGGACCAGACCGAAATGACAGTAGATAGGTGGCGTGAGAAGGGAAGGATGAATTGTGAAATGAGTGCAATGCAAGAATGCGAATGCTGGTGACCGTGGAAATGAAAATCACAAAAATAAAGGTCGAGAAATTCCTCCACTTTTCTCACTTGATTGCTGTCACAGCAGCAGCAGCAGCAGCAGAAGGCGACTTTGACGTGAGCAGGGATAGGGATACGAGCTTATTTTCTGTCAAGAAGACGCGGTTGAGGCGGCTGTTGTTCGGGAATGCAAGAAAGACCAACACTCATCTTCCTATCGAGCACCGACCATCACCTTTACTAGCAACTACCTTCTACCTTTACCTCTCCGTCCGCCGCTTTCAGCATACTCTCACTCTTCGCAAACATGTCACCAAACTGAACACGGAGCAATCATAGCACTCAGCGACGTTTACGCAATCTCGGAATGGCGTCAACATCTGTGCCGCGGCCATCTCTAAGGTGCGGGTTGCCTCGACCTTCTCTCTTGCTCTTCTTATGCGCAGCTGTGGCATTTGTCAATGCTACTGGGGACCAAACTACCAGCGACCAGCAGACAAACAACAGCTCGGGTCAAACTTCCTCGCTCCTTCGATTCCTCGCTTACGTCGCTCTGGCGTGGTACGTGCTCATATGGTCGGTCTGCCTCCTCGGCCTCAGTCTGTCGCGCCAATTTGCTCGGTCGGACTCACCAAGGTCTCCACTCTCACCACCTCGAATCTCTGCCATTCTTACGAATCAGTCTACTGACTCCAGTAGCCTTGACTCGCTCCTGCGTCGTCAGCAGCAGCACGACGACCAGCATGCCGAATCCGTCCCTGGCGTTTCTATCCTCCGTCCACTCAGTGGCCTCGATTCGAACTTGTATTCGAATCTTTCTTCATCTTTCACCCAAGATTATCCCAAATCCCGCTTCGAAGTTATCCTCTCAATCCGCGACACATCAACACCTGAAGCTCAAAAGGTCCTCAATGTCGCTCGCATGGTAGTTGCCGCACATCCTAACGTGGATGCTCGCATCATCGTGGGCGATCAATTCGCCGGTGTCAATCCCAAGATTAACAATCTCGTACGCCCTTACGCTGCTTCCAAGTACGACATCATCTGGACGGTCGACAGTCAAGTCTGGTCTCCCTCCGGCGCCCTTGCAAGAGCTGTTGACGATCTCTGTGCTGATCCCGCTTCAAGACCGCGTCCGTCACCTCGCTGGCTTGGAAGAAAGCCTCATGGGGAGAGAGTCGGTCTCGTACACCACGTTCCCTTCGCAGTTCTGCCGAGCACTTCCTGGGGCTCCCGAATAGAAAGGATCTTCTTGTCCACTACGCATGCCAAAATGTACCTCGCTCTCAACGCCCTCTGTATAGATTCGTGCGTCATGGGAAAGAGCAACATGTACCGCAAGTCTGATCTTGCCTGCGTGCCCGACTCTTTCTTCAATGTTTCCCAGCATGGCAATAAAGGCGAAGACGGCGTCATCGGCAGCTTTGCCTTCTCACAACCATCTCAGTCCTCGACGTCTCCAACCATGAGCAGATCTGCTTCGCCGTCTGCACACTCGTTCTCGTTCTCGCACAACTCGAGTCACCCAGATCAAAGCGACTTTGTCTTGACCAACGAACAAGTCAAGACTCTTTCTCGACCCTTTGCTCGCTACTCTATCTTTCTCGCTGAAGACAACATGCTCGGTCAATCGCTTTGGAATCGTCCGCTCAATCTCTCGCACACCTTGTCTTCGTCCGACTTGGCGTATACCTCTGTGGGTGATATCCGTACCCTGGCTGACTATACTCGTCGACGTATGCGTTGGATCCGTGTGCGCAAGTACATGATGCTCGCACCAACGTTGCTCGAACCGCTCACAGAGTCAATCATTTCAGGCCTTGTCGGCTGGCTGGCTTTTTCCAACTTTGTCCTTCCATCGGGATATCCGCCCGTTTGGTCAGCAACACTTTTTGCCTGTGCGCACTTTGGCGCATGGTTCACGGTTGACTACACCGTCTTCCAGCGACTTTCTGTTGCACACGAGTTCCTGTCGTGCAATCCCGGTGTGGATCATGCCGACAGAATGGGGCTGCTCGAGTTTGCAGCAGCTTGGGCTTTACGCGAGGCGCTAGCTCTTCCCATCTGGGCGTGGGCCATTATGGGCAGCACAGTGTCTTGGCGGAATAAAACATACCGAATCCTCAAGGGCGGCCGAGCAGCCCTCGTCTCCACCACCCCTTCGTCGCCCAAAAGCAGCCACAGGCGCTTGAAAGCTGATGGTCAACACTCGGAGGATCTTGATCCTCTTCTCCAAACAGACCATTGATGTCGCCGCAATATACATGTACCATATCACAACTACTTAACTGGTCACGAACTCTGATGTAAAATCACGTCACGATTACGCTGGCAAGCAAAGCCACAACCCAGATGTCAGAACGTGTCAGGCTGTATCACCGCGTCAGCACTTGTGAGAATGCAAGAGATGTATGATGATGATATTGTTACAAGTGTGTTTTGAGATCAAGCAGAGGTAGAAGCGAGCATCTTTTCGAGAGTGTCGCACTGCTCGAGAACAGCACGCTTCGAAGTACCGCCCTTGGCATCACGGCGCTCGACGCTCTCCTCGAAGGACCACACCCTCATAACATCGTCCTCGAACTTGTCGGACAATGACTTGAGGTCCTCGAGAGTGAGGTCCGAAAGCAAGCAGCCCTTCTGCTCAGAAAGACGCACGGCACTACCGGAGATGTGGTGAGTCTCACGGAACGGAATGCCCTTCCTGACGAGGTACTCTGCCAAGTCGGTGGCAAGCATGTCGGGTGTGAGAGCAGCCTTCATCTTCTCAGGGAAGATGTTGAGCGTCGAGATGACGCCAGTAGCGATCTGGAGACCGTTCTTGGTGGTGTCGACGGCATCGAACAGAGGCTCCTTGTCCTCCTGAAGATCCTTGTTGTAAGTGGATGGGATGCCCTTGAGCGACATCATGAAACCAGACATCTGACCAAAGATACGACCAGCCTTACCTCGAAGCAACTCCAAGCTGTCTGGGTTCTTCTTCTGTGGCATGATGGAAGATCCGGTGCTGTAGGCGTCGCTGAGCTGCATGAAGCCGAATTCCGAGGTGGAGTAGATGATAAAGTCCTCGGCCATCTTGCTGAGGTGGACCGAAGTCAAGCTGGCCCACATGAGGTATTCGACGACAAAGTCACGGTCCGAGACGCTGTTCATTGAGTTAGGACCGACAGTCTGGAAGCCGAGGTCGGCAGCAATAGCATCGCGGTCCAGTCCAGCGAAGGGGTTACCAGCAAGAGGACCGGAGCCGAGAGGAAGGACAGAGATACGGGGCATGAGATCGCGCAACCTAGCGAGATCGGATGCAAAGTAGGTGGCATGCGACAAGAGCAGATGCGACCAACGGATGGGCTGAGCGCGTTGGAGATGTGTGTAACCGGGCATGAGAGCATCGACCTCTTGCCTGCCACGAGCGATCATGACCTGAATCAAATCCTTGAGGAAACCCTCGATAGCCTTGACCTCGTCCATGAGCCAGAGACGCATATCGGTAGCGACCTGATCATTCCTGGAGCGGCCGGTATGAAGTTTGCCTCCGACGCTGCCAATGATCTCGGTCAATCGACGCTCGTTGGCGGTATGGATGTCCTCGTCATCAGGGTGGATGTTGAAGGTACCATTCTTCCACTCCTCGCCGACCTTTTCGAGTCCGGCAACGATCTCGTCCTTTTCCTGCTCGTTGAGCACACCCGTCTTGACGAGAGCGCGGGCGTAAGCCTGAGAGCCGCGGATGTCCTGAGCGTGCATGCGCTTATCGTAGGAAAGCGACTCGTTGTAGGCGAAGAGGAGAGGATCATTCTTGCCGGTGAAGCGGCCACCCCAAAGCTTGCGCTTGGTGAAGTCATCTGATGTGGAAGCCATTGTTGCTGAGCGAAGTTCTTGATGTTAGCAAGAGGTATGATGATGATGAAACAAGACAAGATTGCAAAGGGGTACTGAGTTACTTGGTGCTCGCAACTGCAACACAATTGATTCTTCTGAAGTCGGAATGCAGCCAGATGCGGTTGGTCCATGCGGGCTTTCTTTTTCCGTCTTGGCGCTATCTCGAGCCAAAGCTCTCTTCTTCTTGTTTCTTTTGCCATTATCATGATTTTGAGTTTTTGTTATCAAGCGGCAGTCTGGTTGGAGGAAAGGCTAAAGTGTGTGACTCCTCCTCCTGACTCGCGTTGCATTCTTTTTTTTGTCCAATTTCTGGTTCTGGAAGATGGGGTTCTAAAATTCCATTCGCACGAGACTGCCTAGAAGAAAGGCTCAGGGGCGAAAGCAACTACTGTGTGAAAGTGAATGGGGAATTCCTAAGATGAACCGATTGCTAAAGGTGTCCGTATCATGAACAACATTTGGTTCTGCTGAGAAAAGCTAGGTCTAAGACGGTGATCTTTGACCTGATCTCGATCGAGCAGTGAAGTAAGTCGATGCAAGGATAGTTGCACTGATAAACTCCATCATTGTCACAAAGCAGCTCTCCTCGATGACAAATTGCTGCGTCAAGTTGTTTGCATCATATACTTCCGAGTTGAAGTAGTTGAGGTCCGGAAGAAGAGCTTGAGCCACGCCGAAGCTTCCCCGCACTGCCAAGAATGGCCAGGTGAGTAGCAGCAAAAGCAGAGTAGGATGGCCAAACCATCTTCTGCGGCTGGCTTGTGTCACACGCTCTTCCACCGGCTTTTCGTTGCTTGAGGTATCGCTCCTCTGATTGTGTCGGTGGTCATGTCGACGAAATCTTTGTTGGTGAATGGTGACGGCAATGCAAACAAGGAGTGCGGTGTTGATAGCCAGAAACACCGCCTGTCCAGCGGCTCGCATGCTTTTAGAAGCGTCTAGACGAGACTTGACCTCGCGCTGAGTCAGGTCCTTGCGTGTGTATGCAGCCGAGCTTAACGAACCGCCTGCGACAATGATGGCGTTGGCGGCAATCAGCAGCCAGTCCACTATCGCGATGGCCTTTGTGTTGCTGTTCTTCCAGGAGAACAAACCGCTGAGTCGTTTCTTCCATCCTTTGCGCTCATCAGCTGGGTCAGTGGGCTCAAGCCACGAGTAGCCGGCCCAATATTGGCGCTGCCATGCAATAAGGTATCGAGCCGTGCAGACTACCAGCGTGAAGTAGCCTTCAGCTCCTAGGACATAGTATGCCACCAGAATGTCGATATTGCGATAGCCAACGATGCCAAAGGACAAGCCACATGCTTGAGAAGCCAGTCGGACCAGAACATGAAGGAGCAGGACGAGCCATCGCGACTTCCAAGGTACCCTTTTGGTTGCGAGCAAGATAGAAAGAAAGACGAAGAGGCAGAGGTAGAGAATGCCAAAGACTAGCGAGGCAGAGGCTAGAGGTGACCACATTGTGCGTGCATCGGAGCTGGAAAGCTTTGAAGAGGAAAGTGTTGCAGCATCTAGCATCGCTGCTCTCAAGCCGGATATATAAAGGTTTGGAACTCTTGATGGCCTTGACCATTTGATCAGGCCAAAACAGCATCTAGTCACGGGATGTCGGGTAGGACGAGAGCACACGTGTTGATGACGAGAGGCTGCTTCGGGACTCATAAAGCAGCTGGATTCGATGCAAAGAATAAGGCTGTGTGCCAACCGAGCCGAGTAGTCACCAAGTGCCTGAGGTATCGGCACAGCGTTCGGATAGATGGTTTGCACTGGCACACTCGAGACATTTATGCTTCGAAAAGCAAGTCACGGGCGTCTAGGTCGAATCTTGGCACGTCGCTAAGCTCGGCGAATCCCCCGTCTGCTGTATTTCCGTGGAGATCCTCCACCAATGAGAGAGATGGTCGTAATCGCTGCTCGATCTCGGCAAGGCCCCAAAGTGATTGAGGTCGTCTCCTCGCTGTTGATACTACTTTTGGCATATCACTTGACCCTGCGCAAATTTCAGTTCGGATGTCAGTCTTTCAAGAGTGAAGCCAAGGAGATGAGTGCTTCGCATACCTCGACCAAAGCGACATACACACAAGGATACAGCCAAGCTGTGCTCAAGAGCCATGCCTCGCGCACTGCTGAGACGTCAGCCGCCTTCCTACTGCCTCATCTCAAGAAGGACGCCAAGATCCTGGACATTGGATGCGGACCTGGAACGATCACGACCTCGCTAGCTAAATACGTTCCTCAAGGCGGTATTATCGGTACAGACTACTCTGCGGAGGTGGTAGCTGATGCTCAAAACCGTCTCGAGAGACTACAGACACAGGCCAGCGATGACTCAGAGCGTCGAGCAGCAGAGCGTTGCCGCTTCGAAGTCGCATCTGTTTTCGAGCTGCCGTACGGCGACGACTCGTTCGATGTGGTCTACTGCCATCAGATGCTCCTACACTTGCCCAACCCAGTAGATGCGCTCAAAGAGATGCGCCGTGTCTGCAGGCCGGGGGGGATTGTGGCTGCTCGAGAAGCCGATTTCACCACTTCAGTGCTATACCCTCCCAAAGAAACATTTAGGCTGTGGTTGTCAACCGCAACTGCAATCTACCGCTCCATTGGCTCCGAACCAGACGCTGGACGCAGACTGGTTCGCTGGGCGTTGGACGCTGGCTATCCGGCAGGAGCGCAACACATTGCATTCTCCTCTAGCAATCAAGCGTACGGAGGTCAGCCTCATGCCAAATTTTGGGGCGAGATGTGGGCGCAGAGGATCGCCGCCGAGAGCTGGAAGAAACAAGCGCTCGATACAGGCAAGGTGACTGAAGTGCAAGTCGAGCAGATGAAGCAAGACTGGCTGGACTGGAGCGATGCACCCGACGGCGTGTTCATCATGGTGTGTGGAGAGGTGCTTTTGCGCAAGTAGTTATGTACCACCATCCTCAACTTGACTCGATGCAAACAGAGTGGACAATACTTTCTCATTCTACTCTGATTTTGTTCTGCGGCTCGTATGTTTTGTGTCGCAGACGCTGATTCGCACTGAAATCTTGCGAGTACAGTACTTTGAAATCTTGGGCAAAACATGGCGTTCGGCTATGAAATTGTGAGTGGTTACCGGATACTGTAGGACGCCGCGAAACGCGGGGAAGTCTTCCGCTCACGCACAGCCTGCTTAAGCTCGTGGAAACGCCTTTTGCAAGCCACTCGAGCAAGCTATGCCTGTATCGCTTTGCATAGTCAACCACAAGCTCGTCGACGACCACAGTCTACAGTCGTCACTGCAATTCAAGCAGAATCAACTACGCAACCATGTCCGATCCTAAGGTAAGCGCAAGGTGAGAGTCATCCAATCGACTTCGAGCTCGAAGCTGACAATTGATCTCACCTGTCGACACAGTCTGGCTACCTCCGTGAAATCTATGTCGGCGGTCTCAGCGGTGTCAAGCCCCTGACAACCAACTTGAACCTACTCGAGCAGCAAGCAAAGGCTAAGCTGCGACCCGAAGCATACGCCTATGTTGCAGGCAGCGCATCCACCGAATCCACGGCGCACAGCAACCTCGATGCTTTCAAGCGATGGCAGATCAGTAAGAAGCTCATCCTCACGCTAAAGCTCCAAATCTATTCGGTCAAACTTACACTCATCTCTCCTTTGCATCCGATATACAGTACCTTCCATGTTGCGCGACGTCAAGCTTGCCGAGTTCGACGGTAGCACTCGTCTCTTCGGTCGCGACTACTCTTCTCCCATTGTCATCGCACCCATCGGAGTCCAGGCTCAACTCGACTCTACTCAAGCTGATTGTGCTACAGCAAAGGCAGCAGCCGACCTGGACATTCCCTTCACACTTTCTTCAGCCACTAGTCGCCCGCTCGAGAAGGTGCATGAATATGCAGGCTTCACCAAGCGTCAATCGGCCGACGAGGACGGAGTGGATGCATGGTTCCAGCTCTACTGGCCGCAAGACGACCAACTCACCCAAAGCCTTCTCAGTCGAGCCAAGAAAGCTGGCTACCGCGTCCTCGTAGTCACTCTCGATACCTGGAACCTTGGCTGGCGACCCAGAGACCTCGACACCACCTACAACCCTTTCCTCACCGGCGAAGGGGTCGCCAACGTCTTCTCCGACCCCGTATTCATTCGCAAGTTCTGCGATGGCAAAGACCCTCGCCGTTCAGACGTGACGAAAGAAGAGATAACCGAGGCATCTGTCAACGCTATCGCTCAGCTATCGCCTGGCGTCTCGCGCACCTGGTCGGACCTCGCTATCCTTCGCAAGCTCTGGGGCTCCGACCCTATTGTGCTCAAAGGTATCCAGTCCGTCTCGGACGCAGCTCGCGCCGTTGAAGCTGGTATGGACGGCATCTGGGTTTCCAACCATGGCGGACGTCAAGTCGATGGCGCAGTTCCCTCGCTCAATCAACTACCCGCCATCGCCGACTACATCAATTCCCTCCCGCGCAGGGAAGGCGAAGAGAAGAAGACCGTCATCTTCGACTCAGGTGTCAGATGCGGAGCGGACATCATGAAGGCACTCTGCTTGGGCGCGGATGCTGTGGCGATTGGCAGACCTTGGTGCTGGGGTCTGGCAGTGAATGGGGAAGAGGGAGTTAGAGATGTACTCAAGACACTGCTGGCTGACTTTGAGCTCAACGCGGGCTTGGCTGGGTATCAGTCGGTGAAGGAGCTGAACAGGCATGCCCTTGTCAGGGCTGATGGCCATCTTTGATCTTACTCGATGCTCTTGCTTTGTCATGAATCTCAACTGCTTCATCTGATCACAAACACAGGCATGCAGTGAATTTGCGCTATGAGTTTGCGGATGGCTTCAGATTGTGTTGGCTTATGTTGTGTCAATTTCGAGTGTTCGGATCACTGTGTGAGGTGTGGTTGCAATTGCTTCGCCACATGCAAGAGCAGCTTGTCGCAACCCCATTGGGATACTAGCGTCACACCCACAGGCCAACCGTCGTCCTCCGCCACGCCTGCAGGCACCGCCAACGCCGGCAGTCCCGCCAAGCTCGCAGGCACTGTAAGAATATCCTGCACGTACTCTCCCGCGGCCTCGCTACCTTTCATCGTCTCTGCCAGTGTAGGTGCCGTGTCCACCGCCGAGGGATGGATAATCATGTCCACTCCTTCGCCATCCTTCTTCGAACCTTCCACTTTGAGGGCACTGTTGGAGTTCGAAAGGCGCAAAGCAGATGCAAAGTCACGCTGAACGTCAGCCCGGATTCGAGATGCCTGGAGGAAGAAATTGTCAAACGCATCTGCAGTGAGGGCGAAGGTGCCGAGCAGGATACGCTTGCGGACCTCATCGCCGAAGCCTGCGGTTCGAGTTGCTGCATAGGCATGGAAGCCCGGCACAGGAGGCTTGTGAAGGCCATACTCGACGCCGTCGTAGCGTGCTAGATTGCTGCTTGCCTCTGCGGAGGAGATAATGTAGTATGCACTGAGAGCCGAAGGCGTGCTCGGCAAGCTAATCGAGACGACTTCGGCGCCGAGCTTTTCCAGTGTGCAGACAGCTCGATGGAACGGTGATAGGACCCGTTGATGCAGCTCGGCAGGAAAGTACTCTTGCGGGATTCCTATGCGGAGCCCCTCTAGTGGTTGGGATGCTGATGCTGCCGGTAGAGAGAAGATAGCGGCCTCAACCACCTTTGCCGCTTCTGTACGAGCTTCGGTGCTGGCACTGGTCGGGTCTCTCGCATCATGCTGCGCCAAGATTTCGTATACTTGCTCCGCATCTTCAACTGTCCTTGTCAGCACACCCACCGTATCCAAGCTATCCGCGTACGAAACCAACCCCCACCGGCTGACCAACCCGTAACTTGGTTTCAGTCCTACCACTCCGCAATACGCTGCGGGCAACCTGATACTGCCTCCTGTATCCGAGCCCAATGCAAATCTGACTAGCCCCGCTCGGACTGCCGCTGCTGACCCGCCGCTGCTCCCTCCTGCTACTCTTTCGACTTCCATTTCCCACTCCGCACCCTCCTTAGTAGTGTTCGGTGAGGCGGGATTGCGCACGGCTCCGTGCACGGAATGAACGTTGCTGGATCCCATACCGAATTCATCGCAGTTCGTCACAAATTGCAAGTCCGCGCCGGCCGAGCGAAGATGAGACACAGCGGTGCCATCGAAGGTCGACTCGTATTGCTGTAGCATTGCAGACGAGCAGGATGTAGGGGCACCCTTCACACAGATGTTGGCCTTGATGGCAGCCTTCCATCCTGCCAGTGGCCCTTTTTGGGCGGCCCGACTCGCTTCTACGGACGAAGAAGGGAGCGTCGCGACAATCGAATTGTAGGGATCGTAAGGCCCATCGCGGAAAGCCTTGGATCGGTTGCGAATCTTGGCCGACGTCGCGAAGCGTCGAGATGAAGCCGAAGAGCAACAGCTCCCGGCACAGGCATGTCGCTTGGTTGCAGTGCTGGTACCTACGCTCAGGCAGCGTCTCGAGATGTTTCGTGCTGCCAGTGACATCTTGCTCGCCAGCTGGGATGGTTGGCGAAGATATGACGAACAGCTCGGTGAGCGAACAATTGGTGGTGTTTCTTCCAACTCCTAGTCGCTGGACCCTGAATTGGTGGAGGAAGAACATCTTCTCGTACGAGACGCGTTCCGTTTCCAGATTGCTTCAGCTTCATTCAGGCCTATCATCAGCCAGAGCACCATCAATCTGCCAAGACGGATGCTGGTACTCGCGGCGCCCTAGTGAGCGCCAATGGTAGTGCTGATCTATACACTGATCATCAATATCCAAAGCCAGGTTGGCAATTTGGTTAGTAGGAGAACTGAGAAAAAGAGCTCGCAGAAAAGTAGATCTAAAAAAACAAAAGAAGGCGACAAAAAGCGGCACGAAACTTCCTTGACAGCTGCTGTTGGCACCAATCTCAACCCGATCCCATCTTTGAAGTCAACATCAGCAAAGCAGCCTTACATCGGGGCTATTGTCGACTCTAGAATGACCAGCGAGGGTAACACCAACCAAGGATCGCGGGGATGCCTGGCAGGACTACGATCGTGGTGCTTCTCGCTTGCGGTGCTCGCTTGCTTGCAAGCCAAAGGCGGCTCGAGCAAGGTGACCAGATCTTTGGGTGAGACATAGATGTTACCAAGGCACGCCAGCTAAGTTATTTGGTACGGTCTGCAGCGGCATTTTGCGAAAGAAGCACACATGTTAACGCGACTTAGAGCGGACTGAGAAAGAAGGCCAGGTAACACTTGGAGCCAACTTAGCGAGACCTAGACCTAGCAGGCTGCGCCAATCGACTCTGAAGCAACTAGCCTAGGTGAAGATTCCGTGGTGTAAAGGGCGTCCACGCAGATCGGACAAATATCACCTGGCGTGGCATGTGGAAAATCAGAATGCCCGTGAAGCTATAGCCGAGCTCACGACCTTCTTGTTCCATCCGGTAGCCGACCAACTCGCGCAGTCTGCCTGTGCTCGGAGAAGCATGCGAGGACGCTCGCGTTGGCAGGCAGGCTCCACAAAGCCCCCTTGCAAGGGGTTCGATGATCCGGGCCGAACCTGTTGGACAGATCAAGATATGATGTAGCAGCCAGGTGAAACAAATTGCTCGGTGTTTGGCTTTCGTGTTGGAAAGTCTCGACCTGAAGGACGTCGGATCTGCATCCGCACAACCATCTCCCGCTAGGCCGACTTGTATCGAAGGACGAACAGGGGCGGCGAATGAGAAAGGGGCGTTCTTGGCCCTGAGCCTGAACCCTTTCTAAGAAGGGTAATTGCAACTCCGCTTGAAAGTTGGGTTGCGCCAGAAAGAAGTGCAGTACAGTACTCCAAAGGGGTGGAATAGGAAGGTTATTATAAGACATGCCAGCCAGATCGAAGCAGCGAAGATGCTTTTTTACTCGCACACATGAATGCCACAGACACAATAAAGCTAGCAAGCGGTGGTTGGAGAAAGGCGCTGGTGTATGCATGTTCTGAATTGCATGCATGCATGCACGCATGAATGGCTCGATGAGCATGGCGAACAACGCGAATGGGGCGTTAACCTCGAGTACATGTTACCGCGAGCTCATACTTGGGATCCTGCGCGGAGCGAAAGAGTGTCTTGTCTACTGATACTAAGCCTTGTTAGTCTACGGTGCAAAGCTGCGATGGTGTCAGGCAGGGATGGTTGAGTAACGCGTATTGGCATTCCACGATGCTGGTGGGAAAGGGTGTTTCGCTGCGGCTCAGGTTGCGCTTTGTGGAACACAAGCTCTCGAATCGAGTCGAGAATGTGGCTCGGAGCTCTTGAGTATTGTGGACTGATACTGACAAGTGGAGTTACCGTTGAAGCGAGGCCGTGCGTCCGCATGCAACAGGACTTCTGCGGCTCCAGGGCCCTCGAGAAAATTTCCATTGGCATCGAGTTATCCTTGGTGCCGGCTCGGGTTTTATTGTTCTGTTCGGCAACAAATGCACGGCGATGCCATGGGACGATTGCTACAGCATGCCGCTAGAGACTCAAATAAAGCGTTGGTGGATGATGTACTTGCGCCAAAGCTAATTCGTCCTGCGGATTTAAGCCGTGCAATCTCGTGACTGTGACGAAGTCAAAAGAAAGCTCGAGTCGATGTTGATGGTATGCTCGGCAAAGCGTGGAGCAGACAATTGCGGAAGGTCGCTTTCCTCATTCTCCTTGGCTGGAAACAGTCGGCCAAGACTCGACCTCTGCGATCGGGCTGGACGAGCACACAATGCAGACAGCTTGACCGTGTGAGTGGAATCTCGGTTGCCGTTGTGTGAGGATCGGCGGAGACGGTTCCATATGTAGAGAGGTTGCTGTCAACGAAACGGCACTACAACCGGATGAACATTTTCAACGATGCAACCGGAATCCGAGCGAACTATTCAAGTTGGGCGAATGAGGACTGATCAGCTCCAGCTCCAGCTCCGCTCATTTGGGGCAAATTGAAAGCTTAGCCGTTCTGGAGCAAGACAAAGGGTCCACGCTTTGTCGGAGGATCGGATGTCGAAACACACATACAGTATAGTTACTGTACTGGACAGTACTGTAACATGATCCACTGTCAATACTCCCAGATTGTCGGTGGGCGCGATACATTGGTGAAAAGGTTCCACGAATACCGGGGGAGGGGCAGACAAATCCTTCATTTCAGTCAGCTAATCCACGATGTGGGTGGAATTGATGGCGTGCAGCGGAACGAAGAAGCTGTTCAGGGTCCTGCGTTTCGATGCAGGTGGAAAACAGGTGAAAAACCAAGCACGAATGATTGGCTTGCGGGGACAAGACGACGCGCTACAATCGCGCCAACAAGCAAAAACAGGCATCGTGCCAGGTTGGCTCTACCAAAGGAATTCAAAGTCTGACAACGGAGTCCAGGGTGTCAGGGCCGTAGAAGCGTAGAATCAGGGACGACTCATTTTCCATGAATTTTCCATTTTCCAATCGCCGCGGATTGGAGGCATGATGGCCCACGACAAACGGAAGCACGGACAGTCCCGAAAACTCGTTCCACCTTTTCCATTCTCGAAATTAAAATGTTAAGAATTGAAAATGATGATTTATTTTCATCTTTTTTTTTTTTGATACGGTTGCACAGCGCGATATGGAAGAATTTGCCACCGTGAATTTCTCTGAGAAGAAGATTGACCTTGTGACAAGGATGCTCGGTGACTGGTATTCGCTTCGTGTGGCACAACCTTGACTTTGTCTGGCGATCTTCGCGGTCAACTCGTCCATTTCCTTGAAAATTTCACTCTCCTTATTGTCAGCTTTTGCCACCCTCTGCCTTCTCCGCCCACAAATTAATACTGTGTAGATCGAAGAAATCCTGCCAAAACGACTGTCCGCTTGCCGTCACTTTGGCTGAGACTACATTCGATCCCCGCGGCGTTGAGCGATCCTTGGCCCAACCCGAGCTGGTCACGCAAAAGCCACGGCGGCCTGTTGTCTACTGTACCGTACTGCACAGCTTCCTGTAGCTGTCACCAAATTCCTTGGTTGGATTGACTGTGTCTTGCTTTGCTCGGGCGCTTCGCCCGCCTATCACCATGGTCGTGCATTTTTTGTGTGTGTCTCTCCCTCACACTGCTCTGAGGCCAAAGAACGGCTATCTTTTTTTCAATTTTCTTTCCCTTTCCCTCACGTTGTACGCTCCCAGTCGCCTCACTTGCCGGTCAGTCCATTCTTCTGTATCACAGGCGCACACAATTCCGCTCTACCCGTTCTGCCGGTGATTGTGTGTAGTACGCCACCGCCATCGACAGCCTCTCAAACACGGACCCCGACGCACTCTTTGACACACTGGTCTCAAGCCCCGTCTCTAGTGTGCCCACTTTCACTATTCCACTTCGTCTGCCACACAGACACACACTCAACTATCCCTAGTCGGCCACTGCGAACCTTCACCTTCTACCACCACACCTCACCTTTATCATTTCGACTTGCCATCTTTTGCTCAACAACATCTTCATAGCCAAGTTAACATCATCTACACCTTTGCTGTTCGCCTTCCCTAGGCAACCGCACCTCTACTATCCTCGACCTCTTCGCTCAATTCAGCACCCAGGTCGACACAGTTCATAAGCAACTCACGCATCTATCTTCCCACTCATTAGCATGAGACAGTAGGCATACAACCTTCCGTCTTCATCTTATCACTTATTGGCACTCGTCATTCAGCGTTTCATTCCGCGATCGCATCGACAGCACCAATCCACTCGATCAACGTCAGCCGTGCTCAGGTCATAAAGCATCGTCACGTC
This sequence comes from Pseudozyma thailandica, assembly GCA_023212835.1. Classification (NCBI taxonomy): domain Eukaryota; kingdom Fungi; phylum Basidiomycota; class Ustilaginomycetes; order Ustilaginales; family Ustilaginaceae; genus Pseudozyma; species Pseudozyma thailandica. The sequence goes on from JALCCH010000014.1 coordinate 32,553, forward strand.
CTGTCTTGATATCGACTTTCCGCTTCCAGCAACTATTCTTGCACATACCACTTAAGCGCAGCCAGCTTTGCGCTTCTCTCTGCCGGTTCTGACGGTCTAATCTTGTTTCTTGTCACTAGTATCGTCCCGTAGGCTACGATCATCGACACCCTCCTAGCATTCGGATAACTTATTCGCACCACTCTGCGATTTTCGAACTGCATCATCTCCTCACACTTGCCACCACACACACACTCCCAACTCAGTTCGATTTATCTCAACTATCCATCAACCCTACTCAACTTGACCGATAGCCGACTTTGCCATCAACTTTCAAGTCTCTTAATTCACCGTACTAGTGGATTCAGTACTCAAGCTTCATTCGAAATCTCAAGCCGATACATCGCCGCTTGCACATACCTCCTATCGCAGGGTACAACAGAAAGCTTTCATCAGAGCGATCTGATATTCAGCTAGTCGGGTTCCCCATTTCACTAGCACCCCCCTTTCCAACGTTCAACGTCTTCCATCATCTGAAGGGTAAGCCGCTTTAGACAGTTCAACCGTTCATGTCTTTTGCCTCTTCCGCATCCTCCAACGTCGCTACTTTCGCTGCCGCCAACGATACACGTCCTTCTTCGCCTCTGCCGCCCACTCACTCGCTCCGCATTCTCCTCGTCGATGACAACCACATCAATCTCTCGGTGCTCAGCACGCTCCTCAAGCGTCGCTTCGGCCATGCACTAGCCCGTCCGCCCGTCAGCCTTGACAGCGGTCTCAAGGCTCTTCAGCTTTTGCGCACTCAGATCTTTGATCTCATCTTCATGGACATCGAAATGCCTTACCTTGATGGCGTCGAATGCACTCGTCGTATCCGAGCTGGCGAAGACGGCATCCTTGCTGCTAACCGCAATGCACACATCGTGGCCGTCACTACGAACGTCGGTCCCGAGCCTGCTTCGCTCTACCGTCATGTCGGCTTGGACGGTATGATCAGCAAGCCTGCTCGTTTCCAAAACTTTCAGCAGTATCTCTGCCCACTCTCGATCGAAGCTTCGGAAGCTAAAGGATCTGTCACTCCCGTACTTGTTGGATCCGAGCAAGTCATGCCACCTCTCCCTCCCATCGAGCTCGAACAGCGACTCTTCTTCGTGCCTACTGCCAATGGCGGCATGGTCACCACCTCCAAGTCCAGCGATCGCGACTCTGGATCGCCCACTACCGAGTACTCGAATGCAAACGAATTTGCTGCTATGCTCAAGGCTCAGACGTCGAAATCGCTGCGCGACCGCAAGGCGCTCTCGATCTCGCGTTCTACCACGCTCTCTGAACCACGCAGGTCGTCGTTCAATTCGCCTCGATCCGAGCATCTTCCCTCCATCCGTACGCTCCAGCAATCGACTTCCGCTGACATGGCCAATGCTGTGGTCAGTGGTGATGCTGAAGAGGAAGAAGAAGGAGAAGTCTCGGCTTACGCTCAACAGCGCGCACAGAACGGAGTCGACGAGCCCTTGCTCTCGTTCCGATCGCTCGTTGAACGCGAGACCCGAGAGCGAGAGCTCGATTGCGTGGTAGAGAGACGAGCGCCCGTGCCCATTCGACCTGTCCCGATTCATCGCATTAGCTCGCCTGCCTACTTGCTCGATGCCTCGCCCATTGGTCGCGTTCGCGCCGAGCCAGCCATGCGCTCCAACCCTGATCTAACGCCTCAAGCCGTTCGTCCCGACATTCGACCCGTGCCACTTAAGCGGCCTCGTCGCACTGATCCGGACGAATCTGGCCTTAGTGGCAGCGAGAGCGCTGCGAGCGAGTATCAGACTTTGTCCTCCTCGGCTTGGTCCAACACACCGCTTTCGTCTGACTCTACGACTTCGACGCAGCGCTCGACTTCGTTGGATGTGCTTAGCAGCTTCAACAGTCACCGCGCCACCAGTCCCTCATCGTCGCTCACCACCCCTGTCTCGTCTCCGGCTGACATGCACGCGCTGATTGACGGCAAGGACGATGGCGATGACGATGACGATGACATACGCGGTGCAGTCTTCAGCCCTTGCGCTGATGATGTGCTGGCGCCCCGAAGACCTGCCTTGGGCTTCCTCAATGCTTCCTTGCTGCCGGCCTTCCCGCCCATGTCCAAGCATGCCATGTCACTTCAAAACAGCCCTCGCATCTTTGTGCATGGCGTGGATGATGATGCCGACAAGCTCAACAGGCGCGGCGATCTTTTGCCTCGCATGGATGCATTGCATTTGGATCAGCCCCATTAGCATTCGGCGCCTCAGCACTAGTCATGTTCTTTGGCCTCGGACGTTTTCAACGTGGGGATCCAAACACACAAACGGCGCAGCGCGCAGCTCCGCTCTGCGCTCTCTTCACCCTACCCCTTCATCATATTGCTCTGGCTTCCCGGATGACCGGCCATACTGCTCGGTACTACTGCGTAGGGATGTCAAGCTGCGAGAGACCTCTCCTAGTTGACCTAAGATAAGTCATATACACGTCAAGCCTCTTTCGAAATAGTTTCGCTCTCTCGCCGCATTCATTGGTATATACCCCTCTGCTTTCCTGGGCCATCACTTTGTCACCTTTCTCTTGTTATTGCTGGGTTTTCTCTTCTCTTGTTTCTCGTACTCTGTTTCTCCCATCGATACTTTGGTTCATATCGTTGGTATATTGGGTTGCATTCTGGGTTTCATCGCTATTTTTGGTTATCATGTATCTATCTTGATTCATATGTGGGATTAAATTCGTTATCCATAACTTCTTCCGGTTTGACGGATTGTGCATCCGGGTGTGCATATGGCGAATATTGCAACTTGAGCAGGTGGCTCGTGGGGCATCCATGGCGAGGTGAGCCGCTTAGTAATGATGACTTTCCGGCGGGACCGCGCGAGGCATCGAGACCACCAAATTCAGAGCCAGAAGAGGGGCAGAATTTCGAACCCAGCGCACACGCCAGGCTCTTGGTTACGTGGGTCTGTCCGTCTCGTGTTGGGTTTTGAGAGAAACACACACACACACACCACGCGGGACTGCAGGCCAACACGCGCACCTAAGCTCTCACACACCTGAAAATCAGGCCCCTAAAGTAACGCCCCTCTCCGTCTCTCTCTGTGTTTTCTCTCCCCTGTGTGATTATTTTCTCGGCTTTGCTCGAAAATCACCAAAATTCGAACAACTGTGACTGCTCCTCGGAGAGTGCACGGGCATCGAATTGACACTTTCGAGAAGCGTGCGCCGCGCTGGCGTGAGTGAGTGAGTGAGTGTGTGTGTGTGTGTGTGTGTGTGTGTGTGTGTGTGTGTGTGTGTGTGTGTGTGTGTGTGTGTGTGTGTGTGTGTGTTTCTTTCAAGGAAGCGATGAACCGGGCTGCGCATCGGCGCAGTCGCTGTCACTGTCACTGAAACTGCTGCTATCGAGTGAGCGCCGTTCCCATATCACCCCTATCCATTCTCCACGACGATCATCTCGACCCCCTTTCTGCTCAATTAACCACTTCGCTTCCAGGCATCACGACTTTACTTTACGACCACCACCACCCATAGCATACTCATACAAGATGGTGAGTACTTCCAACCTCAACATCGCCCGTCGGATACTATCGAGATCAAATCACAAGGAGCTCGGCTGGCCATAGAAAGCCAATCACTCATGCGCACCTTTGCTGCCAACAGCAGCAGCAGCAGCGTTGTGGTAACGTCAAATGCTCAATGCGAGACTATTGCGAGAACGCTGCAGGCTTTCGCTCATTGGGTCTCGATAGGAGCTTTGGCGCTTTGCAGCTTCTGCTGCGCATGCGAAACATGACGAGGCTGTGCCGGCGTCGCTACGGTTGGTCTTGGTGCATCAACTCCTTTTACTAACAATCGCCTTCTTCTCTTCTCTCATCCAATACGCACGCCCGCTCCGACCCTCTTTCATGCACCACGGCATATCTGCGACCTCCGACTTCGACGGTCCGAACAACCAATTGGTGTCACTTTCTTGTCGATAGGACCGCATCAAGGAGGTGAGCATAGCTGCTGATCAATTTGCAAGGGACGATGATCTCGATGAAAGAACAAGCGACTGATCGGAGTTGCATTCTTTCTGCGAACTACCTTTTCTGCATCTACAGAAACTCAACTCGCTCCGTGTAGAGGCTGATGCTGCCAGCGAGCGTGCCGACGAGCTCGCTACCAAGAACAAGCAGCTCGAGCAGGAACTCCTCACCAAGGACCAGGAGATTGCCTCTTTGCAGCACAAGCTCAGCGTGGCTGAGGGTGACCTCGAGAAGCTCGAGGGCAAGCTGCACGAGCACAAGGCGGTGCGCGAGGAGCACGAGTCCAACGCCAGCAACTCGGAATCTCTGCAGCGCAAGGTGGACCTTCTCGAGTCCGAGCTCGACACTGCTGAGAAGAACCTGCGCGAGACCACAGAAAAGTACGTATCTCTTCACCAAAGTACCGATTGGCGTCAAAGGATTTGACTTGCTGACTGACTGATCATCTCTGTCTCCGCTCTTGGATGATATTGCTAATTTTAACAGATTGCGACAGGTTGATGTCAAGGCCGAGCACTTTGAGCGCCAGGTCGCAACACTCGAGCGTGAGGTGGCACAGTGGGAGAAGAAGTACGAGGAGGCCGAGGAGCGCTACCGTACCTCGAAAGCAGAGCTCGACGAGGTTGTGGCGCAAATGGAGAGCCTCTAGATCGCTGTTGGAGTCGGAGCTGGGGAGTCTGGCGTACAAGATGCGTGCAGCAACGGCGATCCCGTCGCAGATGATGGAACGGAGGCCTTCGAGAACGCAGCGGAAGGCGAACAGGCAGATGTTAGCAGTGGTAGCGGATTGGTGCGCAGTCTATCTCAGCGGACGTTGGCGTTGGTAATTCCTGCGGTACAGGAGGTTGTAGCGACGCTCGTGGCCATATGGGCGCAAGCCTTGCTGGCTCTCATTGCGTCTCAACCGGCCCCTGGACTTGTCACACTCGCTCTCGACACAGTTGATCCGGACAGCATGGCATTGGATAAAGACGCTAGCGCATCTGTGCAGGAAAAGCAAGCATTGCAACCTTCATCGCAGCCGTGCCACTGATCCTTCTTCCCTGTAGACGTCTAATCATTCCCAACAGCACCTTCCGTCAACAAGTCCTTACATCTGTTGCCGCATCTTTGCTTCCTTTCAGCATCCCAGCCCCTCGCTCGTCCACGACTCCACCAAGCAGTTCTAGAGTAATCGAAATTGCGATAATATCTTCCTCGTTTGTGGTTTCGCTACATGTATGGATCCGTGAGAATGGAGCGCTCTCGGCTGTCAATGTGCATTCGAGTGAGGTAAAGGCCAACACAAGTCGCCAGGGCCAGGTTTACTGGGTATGTAGAATTGGTGCGCGAATTGGCCGCATGGTGGCAGCACGTGACCTGGTTTAGATGGCGGCGCGAACTTAAGCGGAGGCTGGAGCGTGAGCTGTGTTTTTTGATTGTTTTGGAGAATTCACTCCACTCGGTGAGAGACGCGACTGTGACTTTGCAGCAGCAAAACGCGGATTTTGGCTGCTGTCAGATTGAGTGTGTTGGTTAGCCCGAGTGTTGGTCGATGTTGGAAAGCTGCATCAACTTGCTCAACCTCCTTGCTTCATCCCTTCTCTCATCGCCATCGACCCCAACTGGAATCAGGAAGCACATCTCCTACATCGTCGACGCCATCACCCACACCACCACCATATACCGGAAGCCTTTTCAAAGTGACGAAATAGAGTCATAACTCCCACAAGCCGTCATGTCGGGCATCCCAGTACCACAGACGGTCAAGCGTCAGCGAACAGCGACGTTACCAAATGCGGGTCCTAGCAAGCTTCGAGAAACTGCTGCCGCTCGAACTGCTGCTGCTACTCGTGCTGTTAGCACATCAGACAGCGGCCGCTTCGTGCCCTCACGACGCACTGCATCCACAGCGCCCTCTGCGGGCCTCACCTTGCCACGCGCACCAATGACAAACACCACAAACAGGCCTGGAGCTGCAGCAAGCACTCGCTCCGTGAGCGCGTCCAAGGTGGCTGCCGGTGCCGCACTCGCTGGAGGTGCTACTGTTCGACGAGGTGTCACAAGCGTAACTCGTCTTCGCCCTGGCACCAATGCAGCCAACGCCGCCGCCGCCGCAGCATCTGGATCCAGCAACGGCAGCGCTACCTCGGCCGCCTCTGGTGATGTGGATCCTTCCCGTATGGATGCAATGGAATCGCGTCTCGCGTCCATGGCTGAGCTCTTTGAGCTTGAACGCCAAAAGACTGAAGAGAAGTGGAACAAGGAACGCTCCGAACGCCTTGCACAGGAAGACAAGGTCCGTCAGCTCGAAGAAGACCTCATCGAACAGCGCAAGATTGCTCAGTCCAAACAGGACGAGATGAAACGCCGACGTACCCTTGCTGACGACGAGATGCTTCAACTCAATGCCAAATTCAACCGTGAGAAACGTCTTCTCGAAACGGAGCTCGAGCAGGAGCGCGAGACAGTGGCCGCACTCAAGGCAACCCTCAATCAGCAGAGCACAAGCCATCTCACCATGGAGAGCACCAACACAGCTCTTCGCTCACAGATCCAAGTCTTGCAAGACGAGATCGAGTCGTTAAGGGCCAAGATCGCAAGCATGGATAAGGAGGTATCGGAAACCCGCGAGGCCAACCTGCACTTGGAGAACGAGCTGCGCGAAGCCGAGTCCTTACGACGCAAGCTGCACAACGAAGTGCAGGAGCTGAGGGGCAACATTCGTGTCTTTTGTCGAGTGCGTCCTCCCTCGAACAACGATGCCAACAACGGTACTGAGGCACTTGCAACCATCCGATTCCCCAACGAGCGTGAAGCGACCCAGATCGAGCTTCTCGCCGCTGGTGAATCTGCCACTGGCACCGTCACAATGCGCAACCACCTCTTTACATTTGATCGCGTCTTCCAACCTTCTGCAAGCCAAGCTGACGTCTTTGAGGAAATTGCCCACCTCACGCAATCTGTGCTTGACGGATACAACACTTCCATTTTCGCCTACGGACAGACCGGTTCAGGTAAGACACACACGCTTGAAGGTGCGCCTGATTCGCTCTCCAGCATGGGAAGCGACCCTTCCGCAGATGCTGGTGCTGGTCTCATCCCCAGGGCTGTCCAGATGCTGTGGTCGACCGCCGAGTCGCTCAAGGACAAGGGATGGAAATACGACTTTGAAGGGTCGATGCTTGAAATCTACCTCGACAACATCAACGACTTGCTCGGTAAGAGCGAGGTGGATAAGGCCAAGCATGAGATCAAGCACGACAAAGGACGCACTACCGTGTCCGATACAGTGGTCGTTCCGCTCGACTCTCCTGCGCAGGTCTTTGCTCTGCTCGAGAAGGCCAAGAAGAGAAGGCAAGTAGCAGCGACGCTCATGAACGAGCGTTCCTCCCGATCTCACTCGGTCTTCATGCTCCGCGTGCGCGGACAGAATGCTACTACAATGGAAGCGTGTGACGCCGTGCTTTCGCTAGTCGATCTGGCCGGTTCCGAACGCCTCGCCAACTCTGGCTCAGACAAAGACCCAATTCGTCTCAAGGAAGCTCAGTCGATCAACAAGTCGCTCTCGTCGCTCGCAGATGTTATCTCCGCTCTTGGTCAGAACAAGCAAGGCACAAACCACGTGCCTTACCGCAACTCGACGCTCACTTGGCTGCTCAAGAACAGTCTGGGTGGCAATTCAAAGACGCTCATGCTGTTGGCGTTGAGTCCGATGGCGGCGCATATGAACGAGAGTCTGTGCTCGCTTAGGTTTGCCACCAAAGTCAACTCGACAACGATTGGAACAGCGAAAGCGGTCAAGTCGATCGCGAATTAGCGCAAGAGGTAAATGTAGTTGTAGTCTGGATGCTTGATTTCTCTCTGTCGTTTTGTATACCTTTTGCTTCTCAAGAACGTTCTTTTTGTGCGAATACGCATGCTTATCTCTCACGAGCTTGCTTTGCTGTATCGATGAATATGCATTGTGAAGGAGTGACCCATAGGTGAGTGATTAACCGAACATGCGCAATCCACCGAGATCCGCTTCTTGCTCCGGCTCGCTCTCTTCCACCTCTTCTGCATCTTGCGCATCCCTAACCACGCCCATACTGCTATTCGCCAACTGCCTGAACAGCCTCTCGATCTGCTCCTCTCCCCACCTCACTCTGTCTTTGATGGGAGGCATGAAGTTGACAATCTTCTCGTTGACCTCGTACCTCAACTTCCTACCTTTAGAAGCTCTTGTGTCCACCACGCCTTTCTTCTTTTTGCCTCCTTGCAAGCCGGTGAGCATCATAGCTGCTGTCGCACCCTCGCCGGTTGGGATGACACCGGATCTGCGCTCGATCAACTCTTTAAGAAGCGCAGAGTAGAAGTCACTATCGTCAAAGACTTGAGTGTCTTTCTCGTCCTCAGTGGAGGCGGTGGTGCGGCCGAGCTTGAGGTTGCCTTCGCTTTCGGAGCGGAGAACGCGAGTGCGCGAGATGAGACGCGAAAGACCATCGCCAGCAAGCGCTGAGTCAATCTGGGTCGAAGGCGTTTGGTTGACCGCTCGGAGTTGGGTGAACTTGTTCCCGTTCGAAGCGGCTGCTGCTGCAGCTGCAGCAGAGGTGACTTTCAAAGACCATTTGTCGAGTACACTTCTCCTATACCCTTCGGTGGCGGAGGAGTAAGTGGCGATATCAGAAATGGTGGCATCAATCTGATCGTGCGAGGTGATCTGCTTCCATGTGCGCTCGGCTTCCTCTGCGTCTTCGGGTGGTGTGATGTCAAAGTCGCGTTTGCGCTTCCTGGATGCTGGTGCTGCAGATGATTCGCCTTCTTCCGACGAGAGCGAGCCGAGTGTGGAGCGAAGCGAGAAGAGAGTCTCTGAAAGTTCGAGAAGTTGCTCCAATACTCCGATGGCAGGTTCCACAGCGCTGCTGGAGGACGACATAACGCTAGAGTAGACCTCGGGATCTGGAAGGCGATTCACCTCGCGGAGAACGGATTGGGCCTTGATTCGAGTCTCGAGGGCTCGTTCGAAGGTTTTGATTTGCTTGCGAACCTGACGACCCTTTTCAGCATCTTCGAGGCGGCGTGCTTTGAGTGCTTTGGCTTGCGTTGCGGATTGCGCCATTTGGGCAGCGATACTGGCGGAGCCTGATGCGCCGGCGGCATCCTCTTCTTCTTCTGATTCGGAGCCTGAGTTGCTGTTGGAGGACGCGTCCTCGGCGAAACGAAGCTGCTTCTTTTGCTTTGAGGGCGCCTCTTCCTCCTCTTCATCCTGTGAATCTTCGTCATCTTCCTCTTCGTCGTCGTCGTCGTCTTCTGACACACTTGTGATCTCTTCATCATCCTCGTCCGCTTCTTCCTCGTCGTCGTCATTGTCACTTGCGTACAGCTCTGCTCGACTCGACTTGACACCCTGATACCTAGGATCATTGATCTTGTCGCTTTCGCTGATGGCTGCCTTCTTCCTCATATCACTTTTTCCAACGTCGGCATAGTGTGCTCTTGGGTTCATGTAGTCTTCTTCCTTCTCTTCGTCATCATCCTCGTCAACCTCATCCTCATCCTCTTGTGATCCAGAGTCATCGTTACCGTTTGCGAAAGTGGAAGGGCCGGCTTCGTCAGCATCCATGGCTTCCGGGTCAAACTCGGCTGGTGCTGCGTTTGTGAGCGTCCCCAGTAGGGAAGCTAATGAGGATTTGGGCGGCATGTCTGTTGTAGGGTATAGATGGTGAATGTGCGAGGTGAAGAGAAGGGTCTGCTCCACACAAGTCAAAAGTGGAATTGGGTTGCACACGGCGTTCTTGGATTTCTCAACCAAAAAATTCGAAGAAGTTGCACTTCTCAAGGAAATTTGGATCACGTAATCCTGACTGGTGCGAGACTTTTTGACAGAGTAACAGTTGGACGTGCCCGACACATTTATCTTCGCGTCGCAAAGACCATCATTCCGTCCTTGTTTAACAGTGTACACTTCATCAACTCATCCGCTCATCCAGCTCGTTCACTCTCTGATCACTCTCACAGCGCACCGTCAGGGGAGACCAAAAGAACATAACAATCATGTCGTTCGGCGGAGGCAGCTTTTCTTTTGGAGGCGCCAATAACAACAACAACACTAACAACAGCGGTTCTGGTGCAGCCAAGCCTTTCTCGTTTGGAGGTAAGTCCTCTTGATACTGTCCTCGCAAAATCAGTCGAACTTGAGCGCTAATCACATTCTACTTCTTTTGTCAATCCGCTTGCTCTGATACAGGCGCATCCACCAACACAGGAGGATCCCTCTTCGGCTCTTCTCCCGCGGCTGGCTCTAGCACCACACCAGCTGCCTCAACCGGCGGTCTTTTTGGCTCTTCCAACACATCTTCAACACCCGCTGCTGGCGGCTTTTCGTTCGGCGGCGCAAAGCCAGCCGCTCCTGCCACCGGAGGATTCTCGTTCGGTGGTGCCGCTTCCACCCCTTCCTCATCTACGCCCGCTGCCGCTCCAGCAGCTTCCGCCCCAGCAACGGGCGGCTTCTCCTTTGGCGGCGCAGCAAAGCCCGCTGAAGGCACTTCCACAACCGCGCCAGCATCTACAGGAGCCTTTTCATTCGGCGGCGCCGCATCCAAGCCTGCTGCACCTGCTACTGGAGGGTTTTCATTTGGCGGCTCGACCCCTGCTGCATCTACACCCGCACCGGCTGCGGGAGCTGCTGCCCCAGCAAGTGGAGGCTTGAGCGGCTTTGGCTCGTTCAAGCTCGGCGGAAGCACTACTACACCTGCTGCTAGTGCTGCTGGATCCACACCAGCTGCCGCAGCCCCAGCAGCAAGCGCAGGAGGATCACTCTTTGGTGGTGCAGCAGCAGCCAAGCCAGCTGGAGGCTTCTCGTTCGGCGGAACATCCACAGCTACTTCGACCTCGACTCCCACAACCTCTGCGCCAGCTGCTGCGCCGGCATCTGGCGGCTTCTCGTTCGGCGGTACATCCTCCACACCTGCTGCTTCCACTGCGCCCGCTGCTAAGCCCGCGCTTGGTGGATTCTCTTTCGGCACCTCTAGTACCACTCCTGCTGCTTCATCGACTGCGGAAGCCAAGCCTGCTGCTGCTCCCGCGGCTCCTGCTACTGGTGGCTTCTCCTTTGGCAAGCCTGCAGCAACTTCCACTACACCAGCGGCGACGACTACAACAGCTTCTTCCGCATCTACAGCCACAGCCGCTGCTGCCGCACCAGCACCAGCGGCAGGGGGATTCTCATTTGGCAAACCGGCCGCTCCCACCACCACCTCTGCTCCTGCGACAACTTCCGCAGCCGCCGCGTCAACTGCCGCTCCTGCTGCAGCCAAGCCTGCCGGTGGATTTTCCTTCGGCGCCGCACCCGCAGCAGCTACCACCACATCGAAGCCTGCTGAGACTGCTCCTACCAGTGCCACCGCCGCTCCCACCGCTACTGCTCCGGCTACCGGCGCTGCTGCTGCAGGCACCGTCGGTCCCGTCCCCACCCCCTCTCTTCTGCGCGGGAAGAGCATGGACGAAATCCTCAACCGCTGGTCCACCGATCTTGACTCGTCTATCAAAGAGTTCTCTCGTCAAGCAGCTGAAGTTGCTGCTTGGGACAAAGTGCTGCTTAAGGGCGGCGATGAGATTTCGTCGCTGCTGACAGCGCTTTCGCTTGCCGAGGAGAAGCAGAGCTCGATTGATAAGACGCTCGACTACCTCGAGTCTTCGCAGAACGACCTTGGCTACCTTGTGGGCGAGTACGAGGGGCAGATTGATTCGCTGCTCCCCACGCTCACCAATGGCACGCCTAACGGTGGTGGCATCAACCTCACGTCGGCAGACGTGGAGAGGGAGAGGAGCTACCAACTCGCCGAAAGTCTCAACTCGCACCTCGATGATGTGGCCAAGAACCTGGGCGCCATGATTACAGAGTTGAACTCGAGCAATGTACCCCAAGCCGAGGTAGGCGCAAAGGAGGTGGAGGGCGTACTGGCTGAGAGGGATGGAAGTATTGGCCAGATTGTGGCGATTCTCAACGCGCATTTGGGAAGCTTAAAGTGGATCGATCAGAGTTCGAACGCGCTCAGGGGCAGGTTGGAGGGTTTGAGGAGGGGCCAGATCTGATCCAAAGTAACTTTTACGTTGACTTTTTTTTTTAGGGCAATCCGAGTCTCAGTTTTCGCGAGCTTCTCAGCGCAAGCGCAGATGATTGTGTGGGGGGTGGGGAGAAAACGAGGCATGGTTTGAATGGACGGACGAATGAATGGGGGGGTATACTGAGCGAAATAAACGAGTGTGTGGTTGAAAAAGTGAGCAAACGAATCGGGTATATTCCTCACTCTGCTTCTTTCCTTCCTTGGCAAGCCTAGAGGCTGTTGAATAGCTCCAAAGGTTGCAATGGTGCCAGCGCTAAGGAGAGCCTGAATTGGTCCTTCCTCAACTCGGCCTTTCCATTGTCTCTGCTCTGTGCGGAGGCGGGGGGGACTGGGCGGAACGAGTTCTCCTTGTCTCGCTCTTGATCCTCGATTGAAAATCTTCCTTGACCAATAGGGCTGAAGGGGCGGGAGAAGCACACTGGCTCGCCCACACTCGTCGTGGCTGCCGTCCCGGTGCCAGAGTTGCTCGACATAAAAGAGTCAGTAGACGAGATGGAGCTCGAGTGCGAGTCTTTTGTCGGCGACATGCCATCTCTCCTCCCCAACCTGGTCGACTTTGAAGGTGACGCTCTTGCGCCCGTAAATGGGTCAACTACTTTCTCCTGCGTGGGAGTCTTTTCTCCGCTACCCTCCTTAGCATGTGCTCGCGCCGCAAGACTGGCCTCTTGAGCAGCGCGAAGATCTGCCAGCACGAGATCCACTTCACTCTCCTCTCGAAGCATCTGGCTTTCGTGCGAAAGATCCTCAATCCAAACATCGCCTTCGAGGTCCGGCTGAGCGACTGTGCTATCGTCCACCCTGGCAACTTCTTCGTCGGAAGACGAGTTGGGCACGATGCTCCATCCCTCCTCCTCGCCCATTCTCCGAATAAAACTCCGGCGTTTGCTTTCAGACGTCGTCGACGATCGTTGAGAGGGAGCTACCCCGCTATCGCATGAACTGAAGACGTCAACGCTATCCATGTGCGAAGATCGTCTCTTCATACCCCCTTGCTTCGACATCCTCTTGGCCCTCTTTGCGTCGCTCAATGCCAGAACACGCTGGACGCTTGCACGCCTGGCCAACTTGGCCTCGCTCTCGGCCTCGGATTCGACATTCGATTCGAGTTGAGAAGAAGCGATAGTACTCGCCGTCCCACTCGGGTGGATGAGACTGGGCAAGGGACCGGAAAAGTTGTCCTCGAGACTGGACCAGGCTGCGGTTTGAGTCCAGTGTTGTTGAACGGTTTCATCGCCGTCATCGTCGGGGGCGAGGCTGGTGTCGGCAGAATCGACAACGGGAGCAGGAGGAGGCGGTCGTGTAGGGCGTGGAGGCGAGGTGTTGGTGCCGGACGACACGATAGGTTGGTAGTCAGCAGAGAAGAGCTGTCGCTCCGAGCCCGGGAGGTCGATGCTGAATGGCGTCGCTACCGTGCCTCGGACTGGAGGAGTATTTGAGAGAATAGGTTCACTTCCCCTCCTCTCAACGACAAACGAGCCAGAGTTCCTGACACTAGATCTCCTTGTCAAAACTCCTGAACTGGTGGCTTTGGAAGCAGCCTGGAAGATCGTCCTTCTCGTCCCCCTCCTTCCGGTGCTCGAAGCATCCACACTCCCCGCTCCCTCCTCTCCCTGTTGCCTGTACTCCTGATTAATCTCGACCAACTTGGCCGCGCGCTTCCTCTCCTTCTCCTCCCTCTTCTCCCTCGCCCTTCTCGCCTTGCCATCATGCTCCTTCACCAACCGATCGATCCTCTCCAACTCCTTGATCAGCGCCATCTCCTCCTTCGCTTTGGCCTTGAGCTCCTTCCTGCTCAAGCCCTTGACTACTGTCGGAGAAGTTGGGGTAATTGGCGGCGTCGGCAAAGCTGTCATACTGTCTGAAGAAGGAGGCAATCCGACTGCGGGAGGTGGAGAATCGAGAGACTTGCGACCAAAGAGCAGGCCAAGTGATGACTTGCGGGAACGCTTGCCTGATGAGGCCTTGGAAAAGGTGCTACTAGCAGAGCTGGTGGGTGTGTCGGGACTGATAGGGGACGGGAGGGAGCCTGCGCTAGCGCTGCGAGTCATGCCGCGGATCTCTTCGTCATCAAAGTTGATCAAGGGCGTAGGACGAGGGGTGATCTTCTTCTTGTACCTGGTGCTGTCTTCGTTTGGGTTGTAGAAGACATAACTCCGACGCTTGTTAGGTGGAATGGCGAGCTCGACCATCTCTTCCTCACCCTCCTCCTCGCAGGTGGTGACGATCACGTCCGGGATGGAAAAGTGTGAGCGTTGACGAGAATGTTTCGTGGGAATGCAGTCGGTCTGGATACGCGCGAGAGTCGGGTGCGAGGATGGGAACGTAGTCTGAGACGCCGGGGCGGAGTAAGTGTAGCTGCCATTGCTGGCAAGATTCGCCGATGTTGGGTTCGAATGGTGCACGGGGATGAGGGGAGATCGGCGAGGAGTGCTGTCTTGACTGTAACCTGATTGCGGTTGCGATGAAGATTGAGCGAGAGGTGAAACGCTGCTGCTGGTGGACTTTGAGGATTTGGCAAAGCGAAAGAGGGACAGCTTGGACTTTTTCGGTGGTGCGTATTGGAATGCGGTGACCATCTTGACGAAGTTTTGTGTGGTGTGAGAGGATAAGCAGATCTGGACTGGTGGAGTGATGTAGAAGTCAAGAAGGGGTGCCGACCATGTCGCGAGACTTTAGCAAAGCAGATATAGGAAGCCTAAAAGGATACCCCTGAGGATCTTCGGTTGTCGCCACGTATGTGTGATATGGTTGTCTGTCAAGCTGCCGACAAGGAAAGGCTGAGAAGGACCGAGTTGCACAAACGGCAGACTTGAGCTTCTCGTTGCTTGGGCGGACGGGTTTCTGCACTAGTGGTGTACAAGGATGCCGCGTGCCTTTGGCGTAGTCGCTGGCGTAGAGTGCGAGATGCCGTGTGATGAGGCTCTTTTTCTTGGCCAAAAACGTTGGAAGGAGATGCGTGTGGTGTTGTTGTTGTTGTTGATGATGCCAAAGACAGATGGCGGCGTTTGTCGTCGAGCCGCCGTTGTGATCTGATCTCAGCTTTGTGGCTTTTCGTGTTGGTGGTGGTTTGGTGTGAAAGAGGAGGCGCTCACGAACCTCTTTACGCGGTATGGGTTGAGCAAAAGGTGATGAAAGGGTTTGTGCGACGTCTTTGGCAATGAAAACTGCGTGACGCCGTGTGAAGAAGAGCAGGAACCAAAGGAGGCATGCAAGGGGAAGGGTGCCATGTCGATCCTTTGAATCTGAACCACACCTTCTTGGTCTGTGTAAGTTGCAGTTACAGTACTGTAGTGTATGCAAGAGCAGTGTGTGACATGCATTTGACTGCAGCTTGCGGCGTTTTCTTTTTCTTTTTGCCCCTTCTTAATTTTGGATGTTTGTTTCAGTGTTGATGTGCTGTCAAATCCAAAAAAGATCCAATTCCTCGGCTGTTTGGCACCGATCGCGAAAAGCGCTGTCTGGCACGCAGGCCCCTCCTCCTCTAAGCTTGGTAGAAGAACAAGCATCTACTCTTTGTCGGTTTGTCATGGTGCTTGGCCTCGCATCATATGCAATCGCAAGGTCGGATCGGATTTCCAACGACCCACTTGCACCATTGCAAGCGATCCGAGCTGTCTGCCCTTTCTCTTGGTTCAAACAGAAGTCTTATAAAAGCACCTTTTGCAGATTCGCTTACAGCTAGCAGCTACCTTGACGCCAAACTAGTATTGCAGTCGCAGCGTGCAGGTGCATCTTTCCTCTGCTTCAAAGCGCTTCCAAAGAAGAGCCAGAGGTGCGAGTGTGTGCGTGTGTGCATGTGTGTCTGCCAGCGTGAGCAAACACGAGCTGAGTTGCCATTGCAGCGACTGATGGACTCCGCCGTGCTTGTGTCCAGCAATCTCGACTCTCGTTACAAACTCCGCTTCCTGTCTCTCGATAATATCGAAGGAAGGAAGGAAAAGTTCTCGCAGCCCACCTCCTCACATCTACATGCTCCCATTTCCCGCCCCTCCTTCGACTCACCCCGCAGCCACCGGATGGTATTGAATTGTCAAACATCCAACCGCCTTCCCGCGTTGTTGAGCATGCCCACGCTTTCAAACCGATCCCTCCTCCCCTGCTCTGCTAGATCTTGCGGCGGGGAAAGTCTCGCATGCGTGTCCACACCGTTGTCCTCGCTTCAAGGCCCGAACGTATATTTACAGTATCAAGAGCTTGGTGCGTCGCTAAGGTTTTTCATCTCACATGTGCAGGTGCGTGCAGCGAGAAGCGGGTGGAACATGCTCTTTCGAAAGCGGCGTTGCGGCGTGCGTGCATGCGGTGCAGTGCGGAAGGCGTGCCAATTGGCACAAAAGAAGCTCTTTTCGACAGAAATGAGATCCGAGAGTACAGTATGTGCAGAACAAATACCGCGCAGCCAACCTCCTCTTTTTTCCAACTGTCTATAGACGAAATACGTTCGATCGGGATGGGATTGTCGATCGATCCTGTGCCTTTCTTGCATACCTCAAGACACGGCTTTTAGGCGCTGCAGGCACACATACACCCCATCTCGGAGGTATGTACCGCACGTTTCATTCCACAACCTCATGAAACACAGTCAGTTGCAGCTGTACTGGCTTGTGCCGGTGGCACTCAGAACTCCTTCTATCGCCGCTATACTCCTGCGCGCTCCGTCGTCTACGTGCACCGCCGCTCTGGTTCTGCGCATGAGATCCTCACATCAAGTAGTTTGGCCGAGGCATGCAGACAGCGCCACTTTCAATACCTGACAGCGCGAGCAACGCCACTCTGTTGAATCTCGCCAATACCAACCATATTCACACACATCAGACTGCAGACAGTAAGCACGGATCTGAGAAGATTGTAACAGGTGTATGCATAACAAGACGTGATGGTTGATTAGTTGATGTTTTTGCCGCTTTGGCTACGCTCAAGGCTTTCCAAGACGCTTTCCGTTCCTACGCGGCCTCTCACGAACCACCATCTGGTTTCCACCCCTTGTACCCGGCTTCCTCGTCCTAGCTCCCTTAGTAAGGTGTCCATAGATCGACCTCGGGTGCATGTTCGACTTGCTCTTACCACGACCACCACCGTGAGGGTGATCGCAGGCATTCATGGCTACACCTCTAACCTTGGGTCGCCTGCCCAACCATCGGCTTCTACCCGCTTTACCTAGTCGTCGATGCTGGTGGTCTTTGTTGCTGACGGTACCGATGGCGGCGCAGCAGTCCGAGGGGATGAGACGCACTTCTCCGGACTGAAGACGAACCTGAGCGTGTGAGTTGCCAGCACCAGAACGACCAGAGAAAGCCACAAGCTGACCGAAGGTGCCCGCAGAGCGGACCATCTTGGCGGGTCCGTGTCGGTTCATTGTGATCGAGTGGATAGTGGTACCGATAGGGATGAGGTGCAGAGGCAAAAAATTTCCTGGTCGAATCGCCTGCGTACGGAAGATACCCAAATCCAGCGAAGAGCTGCTGGTGCCGGCAGAAGCCGAAGTGCTAGGAGCAGCAGCAGTCTGTGGCGCAGCAGGGTCCGTGTTCAATGTGGTACCATCTGCGCTGACGATCTCGTCAACCACTTTGCTTTCCCTTGCTGTGCCGTCGCCCTTGGTCGAAGTCCTGTAGCTCTGAACTGTATCTCCCGCCCTGAGCCCATCCGGAGCCAGAATGTAACTCTTCTTCTTCGACTGCTTGTGCTCTATCAATGCAATATGCGCACTGCGTCCCGGATCGTACTCGATCCTCAACACGTCCTGCTCTCCACTCTCCCACCTGTAGAAATCCACCAACCTGATCCTCCTCTTATGTCCACCACCCCTTCCCCTCACAGTAACATGTCCGTGGTGATTCCTACCCGCCGTGCTACGCTTGGCAATTGTCAAAGCACGCTCCGGCTTGCCCTTGTGCAAATGTTCATTCAACGGTTGACGCAGCCATCGAATCGAGCGAGTGATGGGCTTGTATGTTTTGAACTGCCTATCCTTGCGCACAAAGGGCGATGATGTGGTGGTCGAAATACCTAGACGAGCAGAGACGGAAGATTCGGCGATGCGACGCTTGGCCATTTTGCGTGCTTGCTTCATTGCTGTCCTGCGCTCCTTCCTTGTCTGCCTCTCGGGCTGTGCTGAGGTAGTGCGGGGAACGATGGGGGCGCTGCTGACTTGAGTGGTGGAAGAGACAGTCTGAAGAGATCGAGAAGCGAATGCAGAGCTGCGAAGCGCGGCGGTGATGCGAGAAGTCGATGCGAGCGTCGAGCTGGATGCGGTGCTGGCTCGAGTCACGGCCTGCAGAGAGGCGCGACTGAGCAGTGAGGCGACCATGTTGACCGCCTAGATTGGGTGTCCGGTCGCAGAATAATGGTGGTGGTGGTGGTGGTGATCAGACGATGAGAATGACAAAGACTGGCTGTCAAGCGCTGTACGGGCAGGAAGATCTTGGATTGGCTCACTTACGAAAAAATCCGATTCTTCGGAAGCCCTCTCTCTCTCCCTTCTCTTTGGCACGCGTCACGTGCACTCACCCAATCGTGCTTAGGTTGTGTCACATAAGCACAGATCGGCCTAACATCTTGACTCCATTTATTCAGATGATACGCATTGACGCTACAAGCTCACACTGAAGATGACCGGAGAGACAGTTACAAATACATTGCATCATGGTGATATGTGCCTTACTTCTTGCTCTTCTTCTTTGACGAAGCATCAGCAGAGGCAGCGCCGCGCTTGGTTCCGTTCTCCTTACCACTGCTACCATTCTTTCGAGCCATCATCTCGGCCTGAATGCGGTCAAACTCCTCATCGCTAGGACGCTTCTCCTTGACTCCCGCTTTAGCTTCCATCCTTGCAATCATGTCGTCAAACTGTGAGACCCTGTTCTGATTTTTGCGCTGGACGAGTGCTGCGAGTCCACCGAGGTCGTCGTCGTCGTCCGACTTTGCTTTTGCTTTAGAGCTCTTGCCCTTAGCGTCTGCGGATTTAGATGATGCCTTCTTTGGTTTACCGCTGCCCTTCCCTGAACCGAAAAGATCGTCCCAGACTCCGAGCTCTTTGGCGAGCTTCTCGGCCTCGGCAGCCTCCCCCTTGGCCTTCTGCCTCAACGTCTTTCGACCAGCATCATCCTTCTTGCTCTTCTTCCACGTAGCAGTCTCCTTGATCTCCTTGTTCTTGATGGCTTCGTCAATGATGCTAACGAACCTCTGCTCATCTGCCAAGAAGTCGCAGCATGGTACGTGGTCGAAGATCGCCGCCAAGTCGCCTTCTGTCTCCTCGTACGCTGCTAAGATGTCCTCCTTCTCGTCTGGCGAGTTCTGGTACTTCTTCTTGAAGTCGTCCAGCGTCTGGCGGGAAACTTCGCCGGTCCATAGTTCCTTGAAGTACTCGTTCCAGTCAAAGTCGGCATCTCCCTCGCCGAACATCAGCTCCTTGGTCGAGCCTGTATTGTCAAACTTCCTGCGTCGTACCTCGTCGGAGAGAACAGCATAGGCGAACCCGATCTTTTGGAATTGCTGGATCGCATCTTCTTTGCTGGCCGAGGTGGAGTTGGACAGGACCTTGTCTGGGTGGAACTTGAGCGCGAGTCTGTTTCGCATCACGGCAGCATGAGGTATTTGCGTCAGTACGAAAGTAGATACGCGGACAGCCGTGCAGGGTGACAACTCACTTCTTGTAAGCCTTTTTGATCTCGTCAGCGGTTGCTTCCTTGGCTACACCGAGGGTGCCGTAGAGGTCGACATTGCCGTCGGGGAAGAACTGAAGTCCGGGATCTTCCTCGTCCATGATTGCTTGTGTGTGTGTCTAGATCGAGGAGAAAGGGGTACAGTGAGAAAGAGGTCAAGCCGGTCTGAAGGCTTTGCTTCAAAAGTGTCAGTCTTGAATTTGTTTGGCTGAGCTATCATCGACGCGTAAATTGCATAGTTCACGCGCGCGGCGTGTTGCAAAGTAACACCTTCAACTCACTCTCGCACGTCCTTTGCGGAAATTCTTCCTCAACGAAACAAAACGCTTCTAAACTCTGACCCTTGACAGCATTCGTTGGAATCTGCACGGCATGCTCACGAGCGGCGCTACCTGAAGGGTTTGTGACAAAACTGCATCAAGTGTCCGTCTCGGTCGCGATCCTCTAGGATGCCCTATCCGCAACTGAGCGCCTTCGATCCGCGCACAAGATGGGGTCGAATCTACCTTTCGCTTCTCCTCCTTCGCTGCCTCTCGGCCTTCTTCGGGTATGGCTATATCCATCCTGATGAATGGATGCAATCAGGCGAACCTTACTACGGCCTCACCTTGCCTGGAATTGATGCTCAAATTCCTTGGGAATGGCGTCCGGATCGAGCCTTACGTTCGCTCTCCTCTCTTCGCACGCAGTACCTTGCTGCTCCCACCTTCCTCCAGCTGCTAACGAACCTCGGCAGGATCTCAGGCTTGAAGCTCTTCCTAGCGCAGCGAGCGAGTGTCCTTGTCTGGACACTATACGTTGACGTTTCGATAGTCTTCTTCTTCCCACCGCAAATCGCACGCTACATCCTCTGCCTCTTGGGCGTCTCCACAGCAACCACCACCTTCCTTGTCCGGCCTTTTAGCAACTCCCACGAAGCCAACCTGCTCGCGCTCTCGCTCATCCACGTGCTTTCATTCTATCGCGACCGCTTATGGTACAAACGACCCCGCACATGGGGCTGGCAATGGGGCCTGCTCGCCGCAATCTATACCGTCGATGGCATCTTCATCCGCTTCACCTACGCCATCTTTGCCCTCCCCACTCTTCTCTGCATGGCGTATGTGTACTATCGCATCGCAGCGGAAGGGTACACACTGGCAGCACTCAAGTCGCTCGCCATCGCGGTGGGCGCAGGGGTGATAGGGCTGTATCTGAGAGTGGATGCAGAGACAAAGTTTTATACGAGTTCGGGCAAGTTGAATGGGTTGAAAGTGGCGACCGCATGGGGCAGCAAATGGGTGATCCCACCGGTTAATGCGTTGAGGTACAATGTCAAGACGGAGAATGTGGCGATGCATGGGTTGCATCCGAGATGGTTGCATGTGGTGGTAAATATGCCGATGATGGTTGGAGCGGCGAATGTACTTGTGCTGTTCATTCACGCGAGGCAGGTTCTCAAGGGCTTGCTGGCTCAGAGGAAGGAAGAAGGAGAGTCTCCGGGCTCAAAGCGAGAGGGAGACGAGCAAGCAATCTCAGCATCCAGGCCAAGCAGCGCTGAAGCAAGTACCTCTTCAACGCCAGCTCCATCCGCCCCGATCTTAGACGAAGCCGAGATCGAACACGTCGACATCGAGCCGGTCGCCGTTGCGCTCTCCCTTGTCACCATCATCTTCTCCCTCACCATCCTCTCGCTCTCCCCACACCAGGAACCGCGCTTCGTACTTGCGCTCGCCTTTCCCTCCACCATCATCTTTGCCTACGCCCTCCAATCCCCCTTCCTTACGCTTCGTCCTGCCCTCACACGCTTCCTCCTGTTCCTTCACATCGCCCAACACCTGCTTCAACTCTTCCTCTTCTCCTTCCTCCACCAAGCCTCACTCCTCCCCGCCCTGTTTTCGCTCGACAATAGCCTGGCTTCGCCCTACCTCACCTCTGATCCGCTGTTCCAGAGGTACGAAACGCATCTCTTCTACCGCACTTTCCCCCTTCCCTTCCATCTCCTGCCGAATAAAGGTCGCAACCTCTACCCGCGGGTGGAGCACTTTGACTCGTCCACATCCCCCTCCCACATTGTCGAGATTGCGGCCAAGGCATGCGATCATACCTGGCTCTACGTCCCTAGTTGGGTCGTAGCCCAGCTCGAAGTAATCGTCGACAGCCAGGGCAAGGCGCAGCTGGCAAAGGTCAGGAGCTTCAGATGGCATGTGGATATGGACCACCTCCCCCAGTCTCTAGCTTTGATCCGCGAAAAAGGTCTGAGGGAAGCCTTTGCACTCCAAAAAATCGAACTGCGCTGCAATAGAGAGGAAAAAATCATGGCAATAGACCAACAATACACACTTGCTCACGACGAACTGTAACCCCTCTTTCACAATGCAAATATCACACACACTTTGGCACATCTTGAACCACTGACCATTTCTTGCATCGCCACACATGCACCCACCCCTCCTTTGCCATCTTTGGGGGCCCACTAGTCCCAAACCAAACGCCCATTCAGATCCACACTAGCCTTTGCTGAAGTCACCTTGCTACTCCCCGGGACGCTCTTGGGCGCTGGCCTGCTCGCCGCCTCTCTCTGCTTGGCCTGTTCCTGCGCCTGCTGTCTCCTATGATTTGCCAGCCTCTCCGCTTGCAACCTATCCGCCTCTTCCTTGGCCGCCTTCTTGGCGTTGGCCTTGTTGGCGTTACTTCTCTGCTTCTTGGTCTCTGCACCGCCCGCACCGACGACGCCATTGTTGGCGCGAGACTTGATGGGTGAGAGGGCGGCCACGGTCCATCCACCATTGGCGGCTGTTTTGGATGCGGAGGATTTGGCAGGGATTCTGCGAACGGAAGAGGTGGTGGCATCGTCCGGGAGGGCGGCGAAGGGGTTGGTGGATGCGATGGCTGCGAAGCCCTTGCCGCTACTGACGTTGGCCTTGGAAGCGGCAGAGGTGCCGTTCGTCTTGGTGGTGGAAGAGGAGGACGAGAAAGTGCCGCCAACGGAACTCCACCCGTCATCGACCTCCTTCTTGCTCAACTTGGGCTTGGGTGCGTCAACTTCAGGAGCGGGAATGCGAGCGACAGAGTCGTAGCCAGCTGGAAGAGGGTCGACTTCAGTATCGCGCATATCGCCGAGGGAAGCGGTGAATGCAGTTTGAGCAGCATCAGCCTTGGCGCGAAGGGCGTCGTTGTTGAGCGTCTCATTGTTGGCCGCAGGAGGTTCAGACGCGACCTCTGCATAGCTTTCCTCTGCACCAGCAGCAGCGGCGGCGGTGGCAGCCTGCTTGGCGGCCTTCTTCTTGTTCTTCTTGGACGACGATGTCGACGCCGCTGCAGGGGCTGACTCCTCCTTCTTGGCCGAGACAAGAGGTGCGGGGGCTTCTTCCACCTTGTTCTCCTCCGCTGCTGGCACCGAAGAAGCAGAGGCATCCTTGACCTTGCTCTTCTTCTTATTCTTACTCTTGGCCGACTTGGAAGCTATTGATGGCTGCTGCGGCTTGGTAGTTTTCTGTGCCTGCTCCTTCTGAGCGTTCTTGCGAACAAAGACGTGGATCGCCAATCCAGCCGCCAGGCCAAGCGCGAAGATCTTGGCCGAGTCCATCTTTCCGCCGTCTACCTCAGAATGTGGTGGTGATGGGAAGCTGAGCGTACAAGGCAGGAAGAAGCGTGTTGCCGGGTGGGATGCGTTTGTTTGCTGTTTGAAGAGACCGACGACAACTGACGTGGAAGATGCGCGGATTCAGGAGGAAGGAGCCGAAATGAAGTGGCTGCTTTTCTTGCAAAATCGTTCAAAGGTGGGCGAAGGAAAGGATGCTTGATGAAATGGAGCGGAAAAAATGGTAGTAAGGGCTCGAGTGCAAGAAGAAGAACAAGAAGAAGAGGAGGAGGAAGAAGAAGAAGGGGAAAGTCACGCGGGCATTGGCGGTGGGGATTAGAGCGAGATTGATCGTTGACCGGTGCGCCATGATGCTCAGCTTCCAGTTTCCAGACTTGTGCGCCAGCCCCAGAGAAGAAGAATGGCCGGTCGGCACCCCGGAATGCGCTTTAATCCAATCACCTGAATCAGCCCAGAATCAATTAACGAGCGCAGATCTCCAACACAGATCCACCGTCGACCTCACCTCGGCTGTACCTTTTTCGTCTTTCTTCTTCTTCTTTTGGCCGTTTCTCGCCCGGCAATTGTGACTTTGTTTGGGAAATTCAGGCGAATTTTGTTAGAGCGACAGAAATGGGCGCTAAGAAACGCAAAATGACGCAGAAAGAATCGCAATTCCTTGCTTCTTTCGGCTGTTTCTGCCGGAAATTGAGCGGTGCGAGCCACCTCTGCTACCTGTAAACGCGCTAAAAGTTGATGAATTCAGACTCCGTTGTGCAACGTCTTGTCTTTGGCATACCATCAACTATCCCTCACAAGACGCCGACAACTACGCTTCTTCTCGTTACACCATCTTGCTCCGCTCTACTCCCTGGATCAACATCGACAACGCAAATCTCAACAATGGTTCGCACAATCCACTTCTCACTGCTTCTCTGCTTGGCAGCGCTCTTCTCGCAAGCCCTCGCCCAGTCCTCGTCCCCGTCCTCATCCTCGTCCTCCTCTTCCGGATCTCCCACATCCTCTTCGTCGGGCTCTGTATCAACCATCACCTCCACCTCCGAGCGCTCCACAAACGCAGCTGCCACCCTTGGAACCCTTCTCACTTTCTCCTTTACTTCCGTCGACACCGCCTCGGTTATTACTACCACCATCTCTGCTAACTCGACTTCCACTTCCTCCTCCTCCTCCTCAAGCTCCTCCTCTTCCATGCCCACTAGCACCTCGTCCAGCACGACATCTTCCATGTCGTCCTCGAGCACAACCTCGATGTTGCCAAGCGCGACGAGTTCAAGAGCACCCAACGCGGCAGTGGGCATCATGGGTGTAGGATGGGCAAACTCGCATTTCGTGCTGCCAGCAACGTCCCTAGCTGTCATCCTGCTCAGCAGCATCTGCTTCCTCCTCTAACCCTCCCTCCTACCCTCATCAGATAGAGGTTATTGGGAACGCATACACACATCCAGATTTCTATTCGCACGCACTCATCCACGCATCCATGTCTCTTGATGAACTATTGCACACGTCTCTCGGAACACGCCAGCTTTTCTTTCGTGACGATTGATATTGAACCTTCATACATCCATTGGTGAAGACAAATTTCAGCTCTTGAGAGATTCCAACAGCTCCTTTGCCTCGTCGTATTCCGGCTCTTGATCCCAACTGCTCCTCGTCTTTGCCAAAAACGTCCTCACCAGACTTCTAGCCTGGAATCGAGGCTGGGGACTCTGATCATCTTCCTCCTTTTTCTCTTCGCTCAAATCCAACAACGCATCCACCAGATTCCTCAGGTCGTGGAGGAGGGTGACAAACACTTGTTTGTCTGAAGCGAGGTCGCCACCGCCATCTTCGTTGGTGAGAGCAGCGTTGAGGGCAGAGTTGTAGGCGTTGAGGAGCGCGTGTTGGATGGCTTTGCGACGCTCACCGTTCCAGAGGAGAAGGCGAGAGTAGAGCTTCCAAATCGGAGCGCTGGTCGAGATGCATGCGAGCAGGGTTTCGTCGAACAGCCGACGAACTGCGGGGTACAAGCCTAGACCCGAGTTGACGTCCGTCTTGGGCGCAAGCGGAGCCTTGCCTTGACCTCCATTCTGATCGTATTCGCGCTTAGCCGCTTCGTAGGCTTCAACTTGAGCCACCGCTTCGTCTTCCAGTTCGGCCTTTGGGGTGCGGGTCACCGCATTGACCAGCCTAGCAAGCACCGCGAGGTCGACCGTCTTGGCCTTCTCGTAGTCGTTGGATTTGTTGCGGGTTTGAATCTCGGTAACTCGCACCATGGCACGCGTGGCTTCGAGGAGGTATCCAACGTCGATGCAGACGATCATGTAGTTGTACCAAACTCGCCAATTGTCGTGTGCGAATCGTAGACTTTGCTGCAGCGATCGATGCGCGAGGAGCTTGAGCGAGTATGCAGAGGTAGCGTTGGCGCTTGGTCGAGATCGAGAAGTTCCCACCTCGCCTGGATTCGGCAGTCCAGTTTCGGTCGCTGTGTCGTCACTTTCGGCCTCGCTTTCGCTCGACGAGACCTCGACGCCCGAGTCGGATCTCGAGCTGCCACTCCAATCACTCAGGCCCTCCTCCGACTCATCCCCATCCTTCGACCCTGTATCGTCCCAGACTCGATCCGCCTCCTCCTCGGCTTCGAGAATATCCGGCAATCCACCCTGTTCGCACATCCTCTCAATCCCCACCGCATCCCCCACCGCTCCCTCCACCATTCTCAAGTAGCAACTCGCCAGGTTATTCCAACTCTCCATATCCTCATCATCCAGCGCCGTGCATCGCCTGAAACATTGCGCTGCCTCCTTCCACTTCTCCAAACGCATGTAGCAGCATCCCAGAATGAACCAACTTCTCGTATACAACGGGTTGATCTTGAGCGCATGTTTGAGCCATTTGGCTGCTTGGGCAAAATCATTCGACGTGAAGTAGACTCCACCGAGAGATCGCGCTGCGCGGGCCGAGGAGGAGGAAGAAACACTCCATGCTTTCGAGTAATGCGCGAGGGCACTATTGGGTTCGAGATCGCCGAGAAGACACCACAATTTGGCTTCCCTCGCCCTATCCATCCTCTTATACATGACGTCCTGAGCTTCACTTGTAGAGGAGTCGCCAGCGTTGCGACGACGGACAGAAACGTCCACGTCCGCCTCGATCTTCTTCCCCTCGAGAAGCTCACGTACGATCTCCACACCCTCCTCCTGCCTCCCCAGCATACCTAGACACTGCACCACCTCCTCCCACATCTCGATGCGCTCAAAGATCTCCAAAGCTGATCGCGTCACACCGATCGAGGCGTATCTTCGTGCAAGCTCAGCCTGCATCTCCCATTTGGGCGGCAGATCGAGCGCGTGGAAGAACTTCAATCTCTCCTGAATGCTGGAATCGTTCGTCGGCATCTGATCGATCAGCGCCTGCAGCTGCAACACGGACCTTTCGACCGTCCTGGTTCTTGTCGACTCCAATCGCGCGCGGAGCAGCAACGACATGGTGTGAACCATCCAGTTTCGGGGATGCGAGACGACCCGAGAAATGAAGATCTGCATCTGATTTGCAGTCAATCCGTGCGCAGCTTGGGTGTTGCGAATGTTCAAGCAGAGCGCGAGCAACGTGCACTGGTCGAGTACCGCGAGGGCAGGTTGAGAGTTGGGATCGAGGGAGAGAAGGTCGTCATCCTCACCTGCAGAGCCGTCCGCCGAGACAGAGCCAGCGGTAGTCGAGGTGAACTTGGTCTGCTCCAACAGAGTGTCGTCGTTGAGTGCAAAGGTGGAAGGCATTCCGGCAACTTGGTCTTCGGGGTTGGCTTTGGATGCGAAACCTGTCTCGAGTGGTTCGTCTTTGAGTTCGGTGTCGTCGTCCTTCTTGTCGTCCGAATCGACCTTGTTCTCGGCCTCCTCATCTTCCTTCCCACCATCGGCAACGACCGATTTGGCAAGAAGGACCAACTGCGTCTTATCCTCCTTCTGGAACTTGGTCCTCTTACCTAACGCACCGGACATCCTGTAACGCAATCCATTCTCCTTGGCCGCATCGACGAATGTCTCGCTGGCCTCCTTGTCACTGCCCAGCCTCTGCAGCGCGATTCCCCTTTCCAGAATGAGACGCGAGGAGAGATTCGCCCACTGACTTTTCTCACCCTCGCTGCTTGGCTTGGTGGCCTCAGCCCGCGCAGTGAGAACATCACGCAGCTTATTGACCGGATCGAAGACCTTCTTTCCAAACGCCACCGGCTCATCCAATACATGGCTATGCACTGTAAACGCTCGCAACCTCCACCACGGCAGCGTCTCGATCTCCACCTTGGCACCCTCCTCCGTTGTCGTGGCACTCCATAGTGCTTCGATGACCAGCTTCGAAAAGACAAGGAAGAAGGGCACTTGACAAAGGTGGTACGCAGGCTCGCCCTTGAAAGCCAGCGCTTCCAGTGATGCTCGGTGGATCATCCTGGTAATTTTCGCATTTGCTTTCTCCTCTGCATCCGCATCGACGGGACGAGGAGGGAAGGCGTCTGGTGCACTCGCTCGGAGGAGGCTAAACACATCCAGAGAGGCTGGCAGTTCCGGACCAGTCCAGTTGATCTGTACAAAGGCATGCAGAGCGCTGATGGCCACGCAGAGTGCCTCGTATGCTTGCTCCTCGGCCTTCACTTCCGCTACAATAGCCTGGTTGATAGCCTTTTGGAGCGAGGCAAGGTCCAAGTTGCCACTACCCGAGGTGAGAGTTTGACCCAATGCAGCTCCGATAGGCTTGAAGAGCTTCGAGGCGAAGTTGGAAGTGAGGATGCTGGCAAAGTCACCAAGGATCGTCTTGTTGACAGACTCCGGCACTGAAGCCTTTTGCGATTCATCCAAATTGGCGAGCGTGTGGGTGATGAGATTCCATTGAAAGTGCGTTGGCGAGCCCGCGTCGCCTTCCAGCTTAGCGACAGCAGCGGAAGCAGCCCTGGACTTGGAGGGAGAGGTAGCTGATTGGCGCGAAACAGTCTTGAGCGCGCGGTACATAGCATCGAGGTCTGGGAAGGTAGGAACATAAGCGTCGAAGTTTTGCATGTTGGCTTCGTCCTCATTGACCTCCTCGTCCTCCTCGTCACCTGCTGCCGTCGCCTCGTCCTGGTTTTGCAGAGCGAAACTCGATCGAGCGTTGAGCCAACCCACTGCACCCAAGTCAGCTGAGTTCGTCTTGCTTTCTGCCAAATTGTCGCTTTCAAGCAGGATTGCGGCGAGCAGCAAATCCGCGAGCTCCCTAGTCATCACCTCCTCTCCTTTCGAGGACTCTTTGATCTGCTGCTTCGCCCACAATGCGACAAGCGAAGCAAGTGCTGGCTCTGCCTCTCCGCTCCCTCTCATACTCCGCTCCGGGAACAAAGCCACGTTCAACCTGTCGTTGACACCACCGTTCTCATCATGAATCTCCTTCGGCAGCGTGTTTTCCGTATCAATCACACCAAACAGTTCGGCACCATGCAGGTCCAACCACTCCTTCCACGCCTCTTCTGCCCTCATTTCTCCTGCCCCTCCTACCAATACCACCTTCTTCCTACTCGTGTACGCATTCACCGTCTTGTACACCTCATCATCTTCAAAAATAACATTCTCCTCCGCCACCAATCCCGCCTGCAGCGCTAGTGCAAGCTCCGGCGTCGTCTCCTTTAGTCCAATTTGCCTGGGGGAGGAAAGAACAGGCACGTAACGACGTTGTGTGTGTTGATTCGAATCGAGTTGCTGCTGAAGATACGCAAATGAGATTGCTGCAATGGCTTGGTCGAGTGTAGGGTTGCGTGGAGTGACAACGTATACAGCATCCTCGTTATCCAATCCTCCTGAAGCGAGGAGCGACTTTGTTTGGCGCAAAAAGTGGTTGAGCGCAGTATGCGGCAGCGGACGCGTGAAGCGCGATGATGAGACCGCACCAACACCGCTCATTGCTGCTATGTTTGTATCTCTCTGAGCAAGATGTCAAGAGAGTGTGTGTTCGGTGTAGGTGATGGTGTAGGAGATAAGTTCGGTTCGCACGATCAAAGCATGAAACCTTTTTTTTTACTCCACTCAGAAGAACACGGCAGGGTAACCTGTCAAATTTTAAGGCGTAGAAAGAACCAAAAATTTTGGATTTCTTTCCAGCTTCTTCCAAGTTCACGTCCGAGTTCCGGCTATCCACCCAGAGGCTTTGCTTGGTTGGTCTGTGCCTTCACTGACACCTCTTTATGTCCGAGCAACACCCTGAAAACAGACTCATATGCTTCATAACTCACACACGCTGGCGACATTGTCCAAGACATTGACAGAATGTGTGATTTGGATATGATTGTGTAGACGAGGTTGAATATAGCATCTCAGTTGGCCATGCGAGCAGCCTTGAATCGACTGACTTTCTTCGGCTTCGTTCCCACCACCTCCTTTTCCTCCTCTTTCTTCCCATCCTCTATCTCCCCACCAGCCGCTGATACGTTCCTCTCCCTCCTCACCCCAACTGGTGGCGGCGCCACTCCCTGCTCCACCATCTCTCTCGCCCTCTTCTGCTCCTTCAACCTCTTCACCTCCTCCGGATGCTCCCTCTTCCATTCCTCCCTCTCCAATCTACTCCTCATCACCATCTCTGCCTTTTCATCATCCTCGTCGCTCTCCCCACCCTCCAACTCCACCGGCCCTGAAGTTTTGCCTTCGATCAGATCTCCATTCTTCGGGAAGCGAACAGGCGCGAGTTGGGGGATGATCATCATCGGCGCGCCCGTTTCGGTGTTTCCTTCCTTGGGTGTGTAGCCATCCATGCTGAACGCAGCTGAGTTGGTCGATGACTGGCCCATGTTTTGTGCGGATGATAAGAGGTCTTCCAGTTTATCGCTGGAGGTGGGAGGTGGTTGAGGAAGAGAGCGTTGTGCGAGGGAGGCTTTGAAGCGTGAGATCCTAGAGCCTCCGTTCGAGCTTGTCGTCGTGTTTCCTTGGTATTCCGGATCCTCCATAGCTGCGTCTAGCGGAACCACATCATCTTCATAATCATCTTCGTCATCCTCCTCCTCCTCCTCCCCGCCGGCCGCTGCAAGCATCGCTTCTCGTGCAGCTTGAGATCCACTCCCGCCAGGCAAGTTGAGCCCCATAGCCGCAAGCTTCGCCCTTGCCTCCTCATACTCCCGCATCAACTCCGGATTGGATGACAATCCTTCCCCGCCGCCCATCTGCGGTGCAAGCGCCATGAGGTCTTCCGGATCGTAGTCGAAATCGTCATCCTCGTCGAACTCATCTTCGTCATCCATATCCCAATCATCATCCTCATCAAAGTCGTCTGCATCTTCGTCCTCGTCCAATCCTCTGCTCTCCGCGGCAGCTCGACGAGAGTTGGAAATGTACGAATCAAAGTATCTATCCTCTTCATCCGTATCCGCGCCTTCACCCTCGATCTTTGGCTCCTCCTCTTCTTCATCCACTTCTTTCGCATTATCGATCTCCTCCGGCAGGTGATTTTCTAGAGTCTCGCGTGGGACGAGATCTTCCACTCCCTCCTCCTCCCGTTCATCTTCTGCGCCTCCAGGGGGACCAAACCGAACCCTCCCCGGCCTAGGCTTATCATCTCCCTCCACCGGTCTCGCCAACTTCACCTTCCCCTCTCCCTCCGCTTTCACCTCCTGATCCTCACTTTGAGGGAGAGTGCCGTCTTGACGAGCCTTCATCTTTTCCGCATACGCCTTACTCGGTCTTGCATGCGGCACCGCAGCCGGCAATCCCATCTTCATCCTCCTCTCGCCCAACTCTTCATCTCCCAAACTAGCCCTGTCCAACGCTGACATGCCCAGACTCTCCGTAGGCTTTGCTGGGATCTTCCTTTCGACTTTGTTCGGGATGAATTTAGTCTGCGCTTGCGGCTTCTGGTTGAGAAACCCGGCTTTGAAGGCGCTGAACTTTGCCCCTTGGACTTTGTCGACCTCCTTACCCTTGCCTTTGGAAGCCGCGCTGCTTTGGGGTCGCTCCATGACGCTATGTCCAAGCGCAGGTTTTTCGCTCAACATCTTGAGTCTGTCCTTTTCTCTTTGCTCCTCTTCCGCTTCCTCCCTTGCCGCAATCCACTCCGGTGTGGAGAAGCGCTTGTCTTCCTCGTGCGCCTCCTGCATCTGCCTCAACACGTCCGCCGGTGGCGCGTTCGGATGGCCCTCGACCACGTCCGGTCCTAACAACTTGACAATCCTCTCCGCCTCCTCTTCTACCCCTACGTCGTCTTTATGCCTCTTCTCGGCCGTCCCTGACCCTGCCTCGAGTTGACGCGCCATCGTCGCTTGCACCTCGGCCGCATTTGGCTCTGTGTAATTCTCCTTGACCCTCACACTGCTCCTCAACGCACGTTGAAGCGGTGTCAACCCAGATCCCGCCACTTGCTCTGGATGCCTCCTCTCGGGACTCTTGATCCTTACACTCTTCTTTGAAGGTGTACTCGTCCCGCTCCCCATCGGACTGTCCTGACCCATCACCGAAGTGCTTCGACTGAGTGGCGTGGGCGTGTGTGATCGAGAGGGGCGTTCCGGTTCGACCTGTTTCGGCTTCTGCTCCTTCTCCAAGTCTTCCCAAGAGTAGCTGCTTTTGATTGCGCCCGGACTGGAAGGGTTGAGATTGAGGAATCCGTGTCGAATCCCCGAGGATCCGAATGAAGGTCGTTGCACCAAGTCGGGTCTCGCTGCAGTCGCCTTTAACGCTGACTTGCCAGGTGGTGGCCGAGTCGCAGACACGACTGGCACAACTTTGTCCTTCTTCTCATCTTCTGGCGAAGGTGGTGGACTTGGTGTGCGCGTCCGCAGAACCACCCGATTCTCTTCTTGCGCTGCTGCCGGTTGCGGCATCTCTTCAATTCCATCTGCATCCTCATCCTTCTCCTCCTCCTCGAGCTTGCTCAGCATCTCATCCATCCACTTCTTCCTCTTCTCCTTATCTCCCGCCAATGCCTCATCTTTGGGCACGAAAGGTTGCATATACGCCTTCTTGTTCCTATTCGCCTCTTCCTCACTAATTTGCTCTACTGGCTCGTAGAACGGCAGACCTTCCTCGTTGAGCACTTCTTGCTTATCGTTTAGCATATGCTGCACGTCCTGCGCTGAGTCTTGAGTCAGCGGTGTTGAGTACGATGGTTGAGGAAGCTTCTCTCGAAGTTGCTCCGCGTGTTTGAGGAACCGACCCTTCCTCGCCTGCAACCGCATCTGTGCCTCCTTCACCTTGACCTTACCATACCTCACTTCCACCGTTCGACTGGGCTCGGTCATCTTGACCTGGATCCTTACGCCATTCCGTGCATTCGGCACGCTTGTCAATGCCGGCACCACTTGATCCTCGAGTTTCACCTCATCCCTAATTCCGAGTCCTTCCACCTCCTCTCGCACCCAAACCTCGTCTTCCTTGATATCAACCTGTGCGGGCCAGAAAGCTAGCGGACCCAGCGGTTGCAATATTCTCGCAGGCTGGGAGAGTTGAGAGGCGACTTGAAGATTGTCAAGTTGCAAACAAATACGATCGATGTGCCGCACCGCCCCCTCCAGCGATGCTAAAAGCCGAGAAGGGGACGAGGCGGAGGAGGAAGGGTTGTGCTTGAGCTTTTCATAGTGTGCGCTCAGTAGCGCTTGTGCTGTTTCCGAGATCTCTGTTGGATCCGATGGTAGAGCTGACGTTCGCGCTCCCGCAAAGCTGCGAGAGGAGCTTGCTGAGGACGACGGCATTGTGGTTGATCACTCGTTGTATGAATGCTCCTAACTCTGTCGATCCATAGCCCTTTGATCGCGAAGTCTGCTTGATGTATGTGCGCCTAGCACTTCTGAGCGGCGGTGCGTTAAGTTGGGTTCAAGATGGTGGAGTTGATGCTAGATAGTGTGACCTTGTACTGTACCCCAACTTTTGTCATGTCTCTCACCTCTAAACGCTCAATTTTTTGTACCGCACCCCAGCGCGATGTTCCGAAGTGGAGGAATTCAAGGCGAAAACCGGAAGCCGGAGGGTGAATGATCCGCATCTTTAGCCAGCCAAGTCTGAGTTGTGTGCCGAATTTTTATCGCAACAAGAAAACGAAAAATGAAGACTAGAAAACAAGGCCAGCAAAAAAGCTCTTCCTGTTCGCTGTTGGTCCTCTATCTTCGATCTACGGATCACACGCTCTCATCATCTCTCGTGGGAACAGGGTGCGAATCGAATGAAATTGGAAATTGGAAGGGAAAACTTGATACACATGATGATGGAAGCTGCCGTAGAAGTTGCGAACAAATCAGGACAGGTGGAAAGAGGTCGACCCTTCCTTCATAGCAGTCTGGAGTCGCTCCTTCATCTTGTCACGAGAAGAATAGTTGGGCATCTTGAGGTAGTTGACGCACGTCATGACACTTGGCAGGTAGTCGTCGGGCGTCAACGGAGCCTCGTGAGGTCGTTTGACGATCGTCAGCTGCGGGTGTAGACCCGAAAAGCCGCCGATGGGAAGCTTGGGCGAACCAGTGAGCCACTGAAGGAATTCACGACGCTGGCTGACGTCGAATGACGCCATGATGGCAACAATGTCGCGGAAGGTGGGCGAGTCGGCGTTGAGACCGTGGTCAGGCTTGACGCTGGCCAGAAGCGTTGTTTCGCTCCAGTCTTCCTCGGTGTTACCAAAGAGCATCACAAGCTCGTCCGCCGTGAAGCTCGACATGGCAGCGATCGGGAAGATGAGGTTGAAGCCTTGACGGAATGCTCGCACGGCAGGACGGATACCCTTGTGCAGCGTCATGTCCAATACCTCCGAAATGTACTGCTCCACATTCTCGCCTGTAACGTTCTCGTCTCGGCCACCAGCATGCAGCTCGACCGACTCGTATCCTGGAAGAGTAAAGTCGAGACCGAGCGACTCGACCTCGACCGGCTCCATCTTGCGCATGGAAGCGAGCGATCGAGCCAGAGTTGGGTCGACAGCCGCCAAAGTGGCCAAGGAGGGAACCACGTGCTGATTGAGTACGGCGCGCATGAAGACTGGCGAGAAGTTGCAGTCGATGATACGCGAGTCGAGCAGGGCCTTTGCGACGAACTGACCCAAGATGCGGAATGCCTGTAGACGCTTCTGCACAGGGCTGGTGCCGTCACCACCGGCAGGCGAGGCAGCCTTGGTCTCCTCGGCCTCCGTGTTGATCAGAGGGGCGGGGAACAGACCCAGCGGACTGTAGACATACTGGCTTCCGTCTTCGTCAGATCCACCAGCACGACTGTCACGCCACAGCTTGAGGTCTCTGCGCGCAAACTCCTTCGAGACGAGCGAGTAGAACTCGAGGGTAGGGCCAAGACCGGTTCCCACCTCTTCAAAGTACTCGACCTCGAGCACCGACGAGTTGGAGCCGTACAGCTCAAACACCTTGAAGGCAGACGCCAACAGGTTGGCTCGTGAGATGCGCACCTTCTGTCGCTGGAGGCGTCCCAGGAAGCCGAAAGAGTCGTCCAGACGCGAAGAGCTGCTGCTGCCGGGATCCTGGTTTCGACTGTGCAGCGCCTGCCATCGAGTGAGTAGACGCGCATAGCCAAACGACGTCGACTGCAGGAAGGCGAAACGAGCCTCAAAGGGGAACAGGAAAGGGAAATGCTTCGGAAGATCGGTCGACCAGGCAGGCAAGCATGCCGATGCAACGATCATGGGCTCTTCGAGCTGGCGGTTCAGCTTGGCGGTCAGCTTGTTATTGACGAAGGCGGACTCGGCCAGGGCTGATCCCGTCGTAGCCGTGACATCTGCACCAGTCGCACCTGCGCGCGACACTTCACGCCATTCCATGTTGAGACCGTGCAAGACTGCAAGCAACTGCAGCAGCCTGGCATGAGGTGCATCCTCCTTGATCGAAGCTGGCAGTTCGACAGCGGCAGTCTCAGCAGAAGTTGGCTCGGGGGTTGATTCCGCAGCAGGCTTACCATCGGCGCCAGAGACCTTCTTGTACTTGACCGTGTAAACGTTGCTCCAAATATGTCTGCTGCCGCTTTGCAGGGACGAGGCCGAACCGGGAAGCGGCGAGACCGTATCGGAAGAGCTGCTGCCCTGCTGCTGCGAAGTCTCGAAGCGATGTACAGCACCGTACACGGTCGTGTCGAGAGTGAGCTTCTGGGAGCCGATCGAGAACTCGAGGTGCCAGTCCGTTGGCTTCTTCTGCAAAGCGGAGGCGTACGAAGACGCCGAGGGCTTCGATGGGCTGGGGGTAGCAGTAGCAGACGTGGAACCTGAAGCTGCAGAAGGACCAGCGGCGGCACTGTCGGTCGGCTTGGGCGTGCCAGTGCCATTGCTGGGCGTAGCGATGCGAGTGCCATCTGGCGTCTTGGCTACGATCTTTCCGCCCTCCTTTTCGACGTCCAGGTTGATGGTCTTGTCGGCTGCGTCCGCACCGTCGGCTGTGGTGAGGCCATTTGCAGAGCCGCCGGCACCATCTGCAGGAATCTCGCTCTGAAGGATCTCCTCGTCAAAGCCTTCCTCGTCTGAGAAGCCCTCGTCGTCCTCGAACTCGGCGCCGTGAAGCAAACCTTCCATGAGAGAGCGTGCAATCGCCTCATCGGATTGTTGGTCGCCGTCGCGGTCACCCTCAGTCTTGCCTGCGCTGTCTCCTTCGCCGGCTGGGCCAGCATCGGCGCCAAAGAGGTGACGAGCAAGAGCACGAGCCTCTTCGCGAGCCTCATCTTCACGGCTCTTACCAGCAGAGGTAGAGGCAGAGGTGGATGCCTCTCCTTCCTTGGCCTCGCTCTTCTCAGCAGCATCGGCAGTCTTGGTAGAGCTGCTTGCTTCCTCGCTCTTCGAGTTGCCCGTGATGGTGTCGGGTTTGCCATCAGCAAAGCTTGAAGCTGCAGCGTCTTTGCTGCTGCTCTCATCTGTCCTGCTGCCGCCCAGCTCAGGGTAGCCGCCAGATCCAGTTCTTGCAGCAAAGGCTGCAAGCACCGACGAGAGGCGCGAAGAGGCAGATGAGCCGGCTGCGCCCGAGCTCGATCCAGCAGCAGCGGTGGATACAGCGATCTTGGGTCGGAGATAGTCGCTGAGAGACTGGAAAGTGGCAACAGCGTGGATGGTGACGATAATGTTATTGCAGCTGCGCGGGACGTCAGTGGCGTCCGCAGCCTGCAGACGCAGGCGCAACTGACGACCAAGCATGGCGCTCGGGCTCTTGCGCACATCGTCACTGCCTCCACTGAGCGCGGTGGTGATCTCTACATTCTCGAGACGGCTGAGAGCTTCTTGCAGCCTCCTGACGAGGACAGTGGCTCCGCTCTGACCTGTCTCGGCATCCACGTTCATCAGCGTCTGGATGAGCAGTGATCGCCTGCGTTCGAGTGGAAGCCCTCCGTCGCTCAAAGTGGCGAACGAGTACAGGGCCTCGACAAGACCGGATCGGAGCAGCTCGAAACTCGAGATGGGGTCTTCGCTGCGGGAGAAGAGTGAAGAGACTTCCTGCAAAACGTTTTGAGCCTCGGATTCTTGGCCTTGGGTGGCAGCGGCAGACAATCGTTTGACAAGGTTTTTGATGTGGTCCAATGCCTGAGCCGCACTCTGAGCGCCCTCGGACGATTTGGCCTCTGCAGCAAACTTGTCTCGCAGCACGCGAGCACGCCAGATGCTCGAATCGGTCGCCTCGGCTGAGCTCTGCGCGTTGAAAGTCGTGATTGACGAGGAAGAGCCAGTGCGCTGACCCAAGGCCCCGACGAGCGTGGCACCCTGGCTGGAACCGGAAGCAGCAGCGATGAGACGTGCCAATCCCGAACCTGCAGTAAAACCCATCGTGCCCGATTCGGCCGCCGACGAGGCAGCACGTGGCAAGCTCAGGGGCTGTGCGCTCGAGCTTCTCTCAGCATCGGCGGTGTTGCTGCTGGTGGCCTTGTCGGCGGAGCTGGAGCTGGCGGGACGAGCAGATGGAGTCTGGGAAGCAATGTCGTCGATCTCCCACATTACACCCTCACGTCGAAGAAGGGCCGTGTAGAGCGAAGGAAGCTTCTCGGTGAGAAGCTCGACAATCTGAAGCGCACCATTGACGAGCGTCGGATGGTCTCGCGATGAGAGGATGGCAGCCAGGAAGCTGGCAAGCGGCACATTGTCGAGCGCCTCACTCAACGACTCGGCATCGACAAAGCTGATGATCTTGAGGATACCGTTGATAGCCTTGTGACGAACGTGCAGCGCGACACTAGCAGCATAAACTTCGACCAAGGTCGGCAAGACCAGATGAGTGAAACGCTTGACAAGGGCAGTGCGGCTGTGCAGCATCTCGACGCGCTTGGCCTGAGCTGCCTCTCGTTGCACGTCCTTGTCCGACTTGGTTCGAGAAATTTTGCTACGAGTCGAGCTGGAGCGAGAGTTCGACGGTCGCTGATTCTCGGTGGGAGCGCTGGCGTCTTTGGCTGATTCGTCGGTTCCTGTCTCCTCGCCTTCGGCCTTGGAGGTCGATGTTCTCGGAGAGTTGGTAGACTGCTTGGCGCTTCGTTTAAGGTAAGCCTTCTCAGTGTAAGCACGTGGATCAAAGACACCATCTCGAGGGAGTGGAGGCAGGAGCTCTCCGACCAAGGACAGTGCTTCCTGGATCTGCTCCTTGGGTCGCTGGGCCAAGTTCTGCAGGACTGCCATGTCTGCCACGGCGACAGTGCCGTTAGCTGCATCTGCTTCGCCCTCGGGCACAACAGCGACAGCAGCAGTCTCGGCGTTGCTGTCGGGTCCTGATGCTTGCTCCGACTCGAGCCTGACACCGTGAGGACGAGTGGCAGCCGAATCGCTGGGCGCAGGCGAGCCAGTGAGCAGATGGTAGAGCGTCTCGACGATGTTGTTCTCCAGCAGCACAACAGCCAGACGGGGGCTGCTGCGACAAGCCGTGCCAAGTGCCTTGAGGACGTCCGTATACACGCTGGCTCCAAGTGTGGTGTTGGAGCTCGTTGAGGACGAAGCTGGCAGCAGCAGGTTGTTGAGCGCAGCGAGGAGCTCGCCAGTCAGAAGCTGCTCGAGCAGCTCAGGATGAGCCCTGTAGCTCTCGACGACACGAACGACGCATTTGCAGGCGGACTCAACTAGCCGCTGGTCGCTATAAGTGAGGACATTCTGGATGATGGGCATCACATCCTTGACCATGCTGAGCGTGTCAGGAGTGAGCTTGCGACAGCAGTTGGCCGCAGCCGTCATGGCGGTACGCTGGATGTGGATGTTGAAGAAGTCGAGGTACTGCAAGATAGCAGAGAGGCCGCCCTCCTTGACGATGGAGCTAGGGTAATCTTGCGAGACCTTTTCTAGCGTCTGAAGCACCTGCTCAGCGAGATCGATGAAGGTGATCTCCATGAGCTTGGAATTGAGGACGGGAATAGCGCCGAGCGAGACAACATTATGCGCTGCATACGGCATGGCCTCGATCAAGTTGGCCAAGCAGCGACACGCCAGCAGTTCCTTCTCGCCATTGTCTTCCATATCGGCGGCGGCCGCAGCGGCAAGTACAGCCTTCATCTCGTCGTCCATGTCGTCTTCCATGGGCTCGATCTTGGCAGACTTGCCAGCGAGGTCGCTGCGTTCCGGCTTAGGCCCACCAAGAATGTAGACGAGCTCCTTGACAAAGGCATCGGTGGGGAAGTAGCCGGCGAGCGTGTCCTCGGTGCTGACACTGAGCAGCTCAGAAAGATCTTGAAGCGCTACCATCTGAGCAGTAGGATCGGACTCCTTGCGCAGAGAGGCGAGGAGGCTGCGGAAGCGAGTTGACAAGCCCGACATATAGCCGGCCATGGCTCGCAGGTTGAGACCAAACATGCCAGCGCCGCGGTCATCATCCTCCGGATCGTCGTCGTCGTCTTCATCCTCAAACGTGCCGAGAGCACCAGATGCACCTGTGGGTCGTCCCTCGTTGTCATCTTCGTCGTCATGATCGTCTTCGTCATCCTCGTCTTCTTCGTCTTGATCCAGATCATCCAAATCGTCGTTGTCCGTTTGCAATTCTGCATCCTCGTCTGCCGGATCGGCATCCGCGGCCTCCTCAACAACCCCTGCAGTCGAGTTGTGCTCTTCCTCCTTGACGGAGCGGCGTTGCTCGGTCGAGTTGTCGGGGTTGTCGAGATCGCTGAGTTCGGACATGTGAACATCGTCATCGTCCTGAGGGTGATGCGAGCCTGATTCGTCCGAGCACTCGAGCTGAGCAGCACTGCGGGAAGAGCGTGCGGATTCACTGGCGGCAGCTCGCTTGGCCTTCGAGTTGGGCTTGGACTTGGCCGACGAAGATCGACCCGAGGTTCGGGCATCGGAGCCAATCGTGTTGTTCCCAGTCATCTTGGAAAGAGTACTGGTTGATGCGGCTGCGGACGAGGACGCCTCGTCGGTCAGGTTGCCACGCGAGCGGAGGGAATAGGGTGAAGTGGACGAACCGCGGAGGAAGCTCTGAGCGGTGGTCTGAGACTGAGGTGTGGTCTTCTGACGCTTGTTACTGCGCTCGCTTGCAGATGCAGGAGAAACAGCCTTGTCCGGAGTCTGCTGTGCAGCTGCAGAGTTTGCTTTGCGCTTCCTGCGAGTACGAAGTAATGGTGTGCGAAAAGTTTGAAAGTGAAAGAGACAAGGTCAGCGGCAGCTCTGAGACGAAACGAGCAAACAGCTCAGTCTGCCAATCGATAGAAACTTACCCTTTGGCAGCAGAGGAAGTAGATGGAGAAGCCGCGGTTGGCGGTGGAGGCGTCGCCTTAGCTTTGCCTTTTCCTTTGCGCGCGCTGCTTGACTTGGACGCAGAACTAGCGTCGAGGTTTGAGGAGTTGGAGGAAGCGGATGCGCCAACCCGGGACGGGGTGGATTGAGAAGGCGCCAAGGTGGAAGATCGGGTAGCCGGGGAACGTCCGGGTGAAACGGGAGATTTGCGGCTAACGGAAGAAGGGTTGGAGGCGGATGCCGAAACAGCCGTCGCAGGCGTCACTGGCGCAGAAGGCAGGCTTGTCGAGGCGAATGAGGTTTCGCTGCGGGAGTCCGAGAAGTCGTCCGTGGAAGGAGCAGCAGCGCCGGAGAGCCTGCGACTTCTACGAGGCGCGGAAGCGGCGGACTTGGCTGCGTTTGAGCGACGAGGAGGACTGGGTCCAGTTGGACTAGCAGCGGTCGATGAAGATTCGGCGGTTGCTGTTGAAGGGAATGTTGAGCGGCTACCAGAGGCAGAGCCAGCGGAAGGGGTCTGAGGTAAGGAACGAGCTTTGGAAGGGGAGCTGGACTTGGCACGGGTGCGGTCGCTAGGCATGGGGGATGCCAGTGTAGCTGTTCAAGCTCGAGCAAACTACTGTGTGCGAAATCGCTTGCTGCTGACGGGCGCACACCAAACTATCTGAAAGCGTCCAAGTGACAGAACGCTACGTCAGAAAGAGTGGATAGGCACGATCAAAGAGGAAACAGCAATGCCGATATCTGCACTGCGATCGTTAAAGTGAAGGACAAAGAAACTTTGTTACGGCCGAAGAGGAAGCATCAAAGTGGTCAATGGCTGAAGGTTGTGAGTTGCGAATGATGAGGTTGGAGGTCATGCGAAGATCGATGATGGTGGTGGTGGTGGTGGTGGTGGTAGTGGTAGTGGTGGTCGATGTTGGTGGTACTATCGTGGCAATGGTGCTGGGATGCTGAAATACTGAGTAGCTTGACGATGTGGACGTAAGGTGTGAAGAGTGCGAACCAAACTTGAATGCTATGAAAGTGTGTCGATGAGCGTGATGATGGGTTTTATCGCTAAGCCCTGTGTGGGATCTGACACTGCTGTGTTGGAATATCTTGCGCGAGCGGAGAGCAAGCCATACAACAAGTCTCAACAACGAGGGTGGCGAAGAAACAAGGAAGACGATGGTGGGTCGATGAGAGGGAGAAAGAGGAAAGAGAGATGCATGCAAAGGCGCAGCTTTGATTTGCTCAGAGTCAACCACAGTCATGTACACAGCTAACGGCAGTCCCGAGGTGAAATTAATCTTTTGAGAAGTGAAATATGCAGCAGACAGAAGTGTGAGTGTGAGCAGGCATACACGCGTGATGAGCTTAGCTGCTGCTGCTGCTGCTGCTGCTGCTGCTCTCAGCTGCAGTTGTCGAAGTGGAGCTTTCTGCTCTGAGCGAAATGTGTGATTGCTGAGTGAAAGAAGCCCACTTTGGATGACACCGACACCGCACCCCACACAGCTGCCAGGGAAAATTGATCCAAAAAAAAAAGGCCAAAATCCACACAAAATGGCTGAGTTGGCGTGCGATTCGATTCTTTGCAGGTTGCAGCGCCGCACAGGGGAAGGGAAGGGGCGCGGACCGCTGTTCTTTCGACTTGCTACAGTCACAAAATCGTCGGTCAATCACTCTCCAAGATCACATCCCGATTCAACCTTTCTATGATCATTTCAGCTGGCGATCTTTTTCGCAAGGTGATAAGATGCCCGATGTCGCGATGAGGTGGCGGCCGGAGAAAGCTTTGACCGCCTATCGAGCCCACGGACAGACTGATGAGGTGTCCGAGCGCGAACCAGGCAGCCTTTTGCCGCTACAGACAACGACGCTGCGGCTGCAGGGATGTAAATCTCGAATTTGGCTAGTGTTATTCAATGCGAAGCAATCACATCGATCACTTTCGACGAAGCGCAGCCAGATGTAGAGGGGCGCTACCGTGCCGTGACCGAAGCGCAACACAGGCGTTGTATCATCCATGCTCGCGGCCGCTTGAGTAACTTTTTTTCGATCCTCGCCAACTCGAAACTCAGTGTATTATGTTTTATGCCTTCGGAGCGGACACCGATTGCCGATCAGCCGCTCTCTCTCTTTCTCTCTCCTTGCTGCGGCGCATAGGCCGGAATTAATCCGAACACGGTCACAATCGTAGCCGATCCGAGCAGAAAAGGGTCCACGCGTCAAAGGGTTCCTTGAGCGACGCTCGGGCTGTGATTTCAGGGTCCTCTCCTCTGCTGCGTGTCGAAGTCTGTCGTTACCGTTGCCTCACTTCCGTGCTAGCTCGAACGTCGATCACTGCGCCAGAGTTTAATCCGGCTGAGCCTCTAGCTGAGCCAGACCTGGGGCAGTGGTCTCGAATTACAGTATGCACATTGAAATGGCGATAGCAGAAGCTTCGAGGACGATACTGCTTTCGGACTTGCGACACAGGCAAACCACGCTCAGTGGAAATCCGTGGTGATGAAAATGCAAATGGATAGATAGACGCGAATGCAGATAGCGTACAAATACAAAGGTATGTGAAATATTGAGGGGTCAAGTCGAACAGATCTTGTTGCTGATGCGACATGATCCGATTGAAAGAGTACTGTGTAAAGATGAATCCACAAGAAAAGGTCAAGAGTGTGAGTTACAGGTTCGCGTATGAATCCACGACTCTTGCTATGCTATTCTAGATTCCTCGCTTCCAAGGCATGTTCCTGACCGGATCCCTAGAGATGTCCGACAAGTATCAGAAGTGTTAGTTTCATCGAGCCGAAGGCGCCAGGGCTTGCCGGCTAGCGAGCCCCGTTGTACCGCCGATCCGAAGATGGAGGGACGCCAACGACCATCAGGCGCAAATTACACGAGTACCATCATATGGGCCGAATCGGTGAGATCCGAAAGAAGCATGTCTGGAAGGAAAGCGAGCAGCACAAACGAGAAAATCACTTACCATGACGGGTTCGTAGGTGTGTGTGCACTGCTGCGAGAGATTCGCGTGACTCTCAAGCGTCGCCAGCAAGCAAGCGCAGGGCGAGCTCTTCCTCCTGCTCAAGCTTGCTCTTCTTGGAAGGGGCCTTACTTGCCAGCTGAGAAGAGGGGGCAGTCTTGCGGCGCTTCGAAGCAGGGGCTTTGTAAGCCTCTTCAACTTCGTCCTCGTCGTCGCTGTCGTCTTCTTCTTCCTCGGACGAAAGCTCAAAGTCGGGTGTCTCGTAGCCGTCGGATCGGTTGTCAATAGGAGCGAGCACGACTGGAGCACCAGCTCCTTCGTCTGAGCCGTAGTCGCTCGCGTCGTCCTCGTCCTCGTCATCATCAAAGTCGTCGCCACGCTCAGCCGCCTTCTCGCGCTCCTTCTGTCGGCGACGCTTCTCACGACGTTTTTCCTTGGCAAGCTCCTTGTCCTTAACATCCGCCTCTTGCATGCGCTCGCGCTCCTCTTCCGCCCAGCGCTGGGCTTGTGTCTTGGCATCACCCTGCTTCTTGAATGCTTCTTCGTCTTGAAGCTCATACAGGGCATGTGCTTCACCGTCTTCGTCGAAGACGAGCTTCTCACCGATACCACGCTTACCAGCCAGAGCCAAAGCCTTCTTGCTCGCGCCCATGGCAAGCTTGCGCTTTGAGAGGTTCTCGGTGGCGTCCGCCTTGGCCTGCTCCATCGTGATAGGGACGTCATCTCCGCCAATGCCGTAAGCATCGATATCATCCTCCAACGCGTGATCGGCTCGTTTCAGAGTAAGGAAGTCATCACCTGCATCGGCAGCGGCACTGAGGCGGTCTTTGCCCGCTGGCTTGGAGCCTCGCAGGACGGTAGCCTCCTCGTCGTCATCAGAGTCGTCCTCTGAGTCCGAAGTGTCGCTGCCGATAAGACGGTCCTCTTTGCGTCGCGCAGCAGAACGACCGTATCGCGTCTCCTCGACGCCGTCAGCGTCACCGCTTGAGGAAGCATCCGAGTCAGACTCGTTGTCGCTGCCATCCGAATTGTCACTGCCGTCATCTGAGGAAGCGTCATCGGCGATGAGCTTGGCATAGTGCTCACTGAGAATGTCTTGGTTCTTGCGTTCGAACATACGATCGTACTTGGTGCGCACTTTGCTGTTCTTGTCTGCAGCGTCGTCCTCCGAGTCGTCACCTGCCTTGCCGTTAGGGGCACCGTCCTGAGCTACCTTGTATGCTGCAGCCTTCTTAGCCTTGGCAGCCTCCTTGACAAATTTGACCTTGGGGGCTCCTGGCAGGCCAAGAGCTGCTGCAAAGGGCTCGAGTGGCAGAGCAGTGACGTCGAAGATGTCTTTGTTCTTCTGCAAGTGGATCGAACGAACGTAAGAGACGAATGCTTTCTGAGCGAGATGCTTGATCTGAGGCTCTTGGAAGGCGAATGCCTGGAGCTGGTTCTGAATACTCTGCGTTTTGCTTTCCTTCGGCTTGATGCGGCCGATAGGGATGTTCTTGGTTGCGAGCGCTTCGAGAGTACCCTTCTCTTCGCTGGGAAGAACAAAGAGCAGACTGTTGCCCTTGGCAGTGTATCGAGCTGTCCTGCCAACGCGGTGGATGTAAGTGT
Organism: Pseudozyma thailandica; assembly: GCA_023212835.1. Classification (NCBI taxonomy): domain Eukaryota; kingdom Fungi; phylum Basidiomycota; class Ustilaginomycetes; order Ustilaginales; family Ustilaginaceae; genus Pseudozyma; species Pseudozyma thailandica. The sequence continues at coordinate 77,042 of JALCCH010000014.1, forward strand.
CGACATCTTCCGGCACATCGAGCTGGATAACCCAGTCCACGGCAGGGAAGTCGAGACCACGCGCGGCAATGTCGGTTGCGAAGAGCATGGCATGTTGTGTCTTGGTAAACTGCGTGAAGATCTGAAGACGCTTGGCCTGTTTCTGCTTGCCGTGCAGTGCCATCAAGCTGATACCCGGACGCAGCTTGCAGAAGGTTTCGTGAACAAATTGGACTTGTCGACATGAGCTCATGAAGACAAGAGCTTTGCATTTGGTATGTGTGCGGATGAATGAGAAAAGCAAATCGAGCTTCTTCTCGAGCTCGACGAGCATGTAGTGCTGCTCGAGGCCCTTTGGTGTGGAGCCCTCGTTCTCGGGTTCACGAACAGCGACGTATTCAGGGTCCTGCAAAGACAATCTTGCAAGGTCCTTTACACGCTTGGTCTGAGTAGCCGAGAAGAGCATGGTCTGGCGATCGCGAGGAAGATTTTCGACAATTGCGTTGAGCGTTCGAGAAAAGCCCATATCGAGGATACGATCCGCCTCGTCGAGGACAAGCACTTGTAAATTGGAGGTGTCGAATCCCAGGGTCTGATCCATGTGCTGCAAAAGACGACCTGGTGTGGCGACGAGGACGTTCATGCGCGACAGACGGTCCTTTTCTTGCTTGAGATCCTTGCCACCGATCACGAGACCGGCAGAGAAAGTATGGTACGGTCCAATCTTGCGGAGCACCTCAAAGATCTGGATGGCTAGCTCTCTCGTTGGAGAGATGACGAGGGCACCAAGACCATCCGATGGACCCCACTTTCTGCGATACAGGATCTCGAGGACCGGTATTAAGAAAGCTAGTGTCTTGCCCGATCCGGTTCTTGCTGCACCAAGCACATCGTTTCCTTTGAGGGAGAGAGGAAGTGATTTGGCCTGGATGTCGGTCATGTCAGTGTAGCCAGCCTTCTTGAGACCACGTCGTGTTCGATCCGACAAAGGAAGCTGCGCGAATTGCTTGAAATCTGAGGGCGCAACAAAGCCTTTCGCGCCCTCCTCGAGTTGCGCAATCTCGGCATCTTCAGTCTTCCTCTTGAGCTGACGAGCAGCCTTAGAACGCGACTTGAGGTGAGGAGCGGGACCGCCCTTCTTTCTCTTTGTGGAGCCTTCCGCGGCTGATGAATGCGGCATCGTTTTGTGGGAGTGGCGAGCCGCACTTGAGCTGAGAGTCTTGGTGGTTCAAACAAAGGTTTGCTAGTGATGGCGTATCGCGCCGATTGAGATAGTGAGTCTAGCCTAAGTGAGTAACCATGATCCGAATGGCTAGCAGGCGATTCAGGGCGGAAGAATGGCCACGGGTATTGTTGCGGTCGAAGAAGGCCGTTATAGGATGAGTGTATGAAAGAAGAAAGGTTGTATAGATGAGAGACCAAAGGGAAGACCACCAAAAAAAAGAACAAAAATAAAAAGTTGCAGCAGACTGCACGAAAGAAATTTCCACCAAAAGAAAATTGAGAGCCAACACACACGTGATGCATTCCCCGACTTCCGAGACTGAGAGCATCTGGGAAGCTGCAGACACTTTGCTCCTTCTGCATTTCAACCTGTCATTGACCTCATCACCTCCTCGACGCATCTCCCAAGGCATCACTTCACCACACGCACACACGCACACACGCACACACACACACATGACGGAACGATAAAGTCCGCCGTCTGAGGCACATCATCTCGGGCTCCGTCCTTGGAAGCGAGGTTACTGACCTTGCTGCAGCCCTAGCGGTGGACCCGTCTTTCGGCCATGCATCGCTGGCGTAGTCCATTGGCTACGCTCGGACGAGGTTCAGCACACAGCCACGGCCAGATTGCAGGTCTATCGCCAGGTGTGCTCGACTTCCTCGCTCCCGCCCTCTTTCGAATCCCTTCACAAACTCGCCAATACAATGTCTCGCTCGCGCCGGTCGCGCTCACCACGTCCAATCTTTCAGCATCGGATTCTTCAGCAGGGCCATCTAAACTGACTGCTGCTAGAACTCATCGCGATTTTTCGCATGCCAGAGCTCGCAGTTCAACGTCTCGCCGCAGCTCAAAATCCCAGTTTTCGTCCTTCTTCGATGCGGCCAACCCACTCGACGGTATCTCTGACAACGATGCAGCTCGCCCGACAGCTTCGAAAGAGGCGCCGACTGCCAAGATCGAGTCTCGACTGGACTCTGCCGAAAACGAATTTGAGCTTAATCAGTCTGCCAAAAAGATCTTCCACAGTCGTGCTCTGACTTCGGAACGACGCATGGTCCATCGTGCTCGACAGAGGCCGTCGCAAACAACAAGGGCAACTGCACCGAGCCTCACCTTGAACAGCACCTTCTTACTTTCGCTGCTTCAGTCGTCGTTCGCCGTTACAGAGAATAGAGGAAACAGCGACTATGCAGCTATGGATGCTCTGACAGCCAAATACCTGCGTATAGCTTCTCAAGACATCAGTCCCGACAGCTACTCCAATCACTTCTTGATACAGCTCGCGGATCGAGCGGGCACCAAATCCGCCGTCCTCGTCCTCGATCAGCTTCTAAAGATCGTACAGGGACGCATCTTCCTTCACACATCGAACACACGATCGACTGACAGCAAATCCAGCCTGGCACTCTCGGACGTCTCGCTTGCCCTGATGCGGGGCTTGTCTCGCTGTGGCCGATCGGACCAAGTTCAAGCCTTTTTCGCCTTGCTCAAAGAACATTCGATTCCTGTCAATGTCCACCATTATCAGTACCATATCATTGCTCTGTTCAGGGAGCACGCTCGCTCAATTCTCGACAAGGTTCGGGATAGGCAAGATGCGGCAGCAGAATCATCTCAGCAACTACAAAGCAAGATCTTGCAGGTCAAAGCACTCATGGATGCAGATGGCGTCCCGCTGGATGACACCGTTCTTGCAACGATTGTGTACGGACTCAGTGCACCTTTGCGCAGTCCAGTCTCGTCATGCACCTCGACTGCGGACGCTAGCAACGCACTTCAACTGGTTCGCACCATCTATGCAGCATTCGGAACTCAGACAATCGACGGCTCAGGGGACCGTACATCGACCTTCTTCGAGAAGAAGCATCGACTGATGTCAGCTCTGATCCATGCAGAGATTGACGCTATCGCACGCGACTCGACAATGCGTTACAAACAAGTAAAAGCAGCAGTCATGGACGTCAGCAGACTTCTCTTCAAGCTCGATCCGACTCAAAATTTCGATCACAATACGATTGTTCGCGCTGCTGTCCAAGGAGACGTTACCGAGTCGCAAATCTCCGCGCTCGCTCTGCGACTGCGTCTTTCTGCTACATTGGGCAACGTCGACCGAGGACTCAAGCAACTACGCCTCCTGCTGTCTATTCGTCCTCCTGCCGGACATCGGGATGCAGCGCAGAAACGCGACCTCATCCTCAAGCAACGAAGCAGTGTTATCTATCTCTTTTCGGCCGCCATGCGCGATCGCAAAGGCAACACGCACCAGGACGCTGTATTGGAAGTGATGAAACTCGCATTTCAAAGCACTTCGTTTCTTCGTATATGGACAGGCGTTTACAGCCCTGCCAATCCGATTCCAGGCTGCGACTTGAGTGCATACGATCCCGATGTCACGATCCGGCGACTGTGGAAGAGATGGATGCATGCTTGGTCGATCGATCATCTCGCTCAAGGCAACTGGTCCGAGTCGATGGATGGAAAGTATTGCCATGTCATCAAGGCTAAGACGGGCGAGAGTGACAGCGAGCGGAACAGATATTTCACATTTACTGGGAGGTATCCTTGGCGAACGCTCAAACGCGGGTTGAGGTTGATGAACCATACGCTTGATCAGTATGAACCGAGTGCTGCCAGCGCAAATGGGACTGGCAAGATGGAGGAGCGCAAGTCGCACCCTATCATCGCTCGCTACGCCGACCTCTTCACAGAGAAGGGCGTTTTGGACAACATCGTCAAACTCTCCCTCCGCGGCGGTCGTCCAGCACCTAACGAATCCATGGCGACACACGTCCACCGCCGTCTCTTGCTCGTCATCCGCACGCTTGCTCGCGTCAATGTGTCTGCGAGGGTATGGGAGAACGTCGAAAAGTCGATGCTGTACCACCTCGCAAGGATCGATCGGGAAGTCCTTCCAACCGCAGCAGTCAAGGAGGCAATGGATGAGATCGAGGAGCTCAAAAGAAACGCGTATGGGAGGAACAAGGTCCTCCTGAAAGCACAAGAGGAAGCACAAAGCGAAGAGGCAGAAGGAGAGTATGCGAGGGAGACAGGATCAATCTTTGTATTGCGACAAATGTTGGAGAAGAGTCAAGAGAGGAGACAAGCACAGGCTCCAGAACAGGAGAAGGTGGGGGGTGCGTTCTATTAGACCGACACACACACGCAATCTGATGCAGCATTAGCATGGAACTGTACAGAAAGGCTCTGTTCCAAAACGTCGTCTGTGTCAAGAATCGAATGGGAGTTCGAGCGTCACATACGACACATACTGTCGAGCATGCCTGTCTGCCATGACGTGGCACCAGTCCGACGCCACCCCCTCATCTCTAACATCCTTATCTTCTTCAGTTGTCAAGAACATTTTCCCCCTGTCTCTCATCAACCTACCTCTCACACTGCATCCACTCCTTCATGATCAAACCCAACCCGCGCACATACCTTGTTGTACAAACCTCAAGGAATCGAACTTGAACATTATTTTGAATCCACTTCCAACGAACGAACATATTTACATCCAACTTGACTTTGGGATCAGAGTTCGATATGAACCTTTGTTCCCACCTTGCTCGCCACGCTGCTTATGGCATCTTTTGCATCGTCTACAACATCCCCTACCGTTTCCGGGGTGGGCGAAGCGCCCACAGCAGAAGCTGCCGAGCGCGAAGCTCTGCTAGCTAGCAAAGAGGCTTGGTTGTTAGCTGAAGAGAGCGATCCAGAAGCCACAGAGGCCACGCTCGAGCCGGATCGCGAGGCAACCCTAGCAGCGCTTGAAACCGAATCGCTCACCACACTGCCCACACTCGACGCCGCCGAAGCCGGATCCTTCGCAACGCTCGAAACCGACTTTGAGACCACACTCGCAGCACTCGAAATCGACTTTGAGCCCACAGACGCAGCACTAGATGCCGAGTCGCTCGCCACACTCGCCGCACTCGAGACAGAGCTGCTCGCCACACTAGCAACACTGCTCGCAGCAGACAGAGGATCCTTGCCAACCGACGAGATCGACTTGGACGCCACACTAGCTGCACTCTCTACCGATTTCGACACCACACCAGCCGCACTAGAAACCGATCTCGCTGGATCCTTGGCAGCCGACGAGATCGATTTCGAGGCTACAGACGCAGCGCTGGAAGCTGAGCTGGAAACGACACTAGCCGCGCTCGAAATCGAGCTCGCTGGGTCCTTAGCCGCACTCGAGATCGACTTTGATGCTACGGAAGCCGCGCTTGAAGCCGAGTTAGAAGCGACGCTGGCCACGCTCGAGACGGAAGACATGGGGTCCTTGGCAGCGCTAGAAACCGACTTGGACGCGACACTTGCGGCTGAAGAGACCGAGTTGGACGCTACAGATGCGACGCTGGAAGCAGCCGAAGCAGGATCCTTCGCAACTGAGGATGCGGACTTGCTAGCAACAGATGCAGCTGAGGAGACAGAGTTGGACACCACGGACGCGGCACTAGAGGCCGACTTGGACGCAGCACTAGCAGCACTCGAGACGGACGAAGCAGCTTGAGCGGCCTTCTCCTGAGCCAACTCCACGTAATCTCCTACCGTTTCAGGGCTGGGAGAGGCGCCAACTGCGCTTGCAGCAGATCGGCTTGCCTGACTTGCGACCAAAGAAGCCGATGATGCGGCAACAGAGGCAGCGGAGGAGACGCTCGAGACGACACCGCCATTAGCGGAAGAAGAAGCAGCGCCAACAGCCGAGGCGACGCTACTGGTGGCCTGAGCGGCAACACTCGAAGCTGAACTGGCAGCAGCAGCAATGTAGTCCTCAAAGCTGGAGCCGGATCCAGTGCCCGAAGCGACGTAAGCCCTGGCCTTGGCAATGTATCCTTCATTAGCGGGCTCGCCAAGGCCAAGCTTGCTCCTGGCCAGCCCAACAGCGCCCAGCATACCCGCTGTGGCGTCAGTGCTAATCCTACTCGCCTGGTCAGCAAGGCGATCGGTGATGTCGGACACCTTAGCTGCGATTCCTTCGCCACCAAGCTGAGCCAGAGCAGCGTCCGAGTAAGCGATCAGCTCCTTTCGTGCCGAGCTGTGCAGCTTATCGGTCCAAGTGCGGAGAGAGTTGATCTCCTTCTGCATATCGGCAGCTTCCTTCTTCAAGTCGATTGCACCTGAAGATTTCGAAACGGCTTTCTTTCCGCTCTGAACGGCAGCCAGCTCCTCAGCGAAGAGTGAAGCGCGCTTGCGAACACCAATATCCCATCCAGCCCATTCGTCCATGGTGGCAGAAAACTTGGCATTGCGCATGATGTCGTCGTAGGCTGCCTTGGCAGCTCCTGCGAAACGGCGGACCTCGGCAGCGCTGGTCTCGATGGCTTGCCGCTCCTGCTGAAGCAGCTCTTCGTAGAAAGCGGAGATCTGAGCCTTGGTCTGGACGGCAGCCTCGTCGAATTTGGCGATTTGAGCATCAACGAGCTTGTTGCCGCTCTTGAGCTTGCGGTTGAGCTCGGCAGAGGTAGCCGAAATCTTGCGGATGCCACGCTCGACACGGTTGAGGATAAGCGCAACAGTGTCCTCAACGAAAGCCTCGTTGACAAGACCAAAGCGATCGGGTAGGTCGGCAAGACGACGGTTGCGAAGATCGGCGATGCGACCGACAGCAAGTTGGTATTCCTTCTCGATTAGGTCAGTCATGCCGTTCTCCCATACTTCGAGGAGGTCCTTGACTTTCTCCTCCTCGGCCTCGAGTTCGGCGTCGAGTTGGGCAGTCTTGACGGGATCCGATTCTTGGTCGGATGTGGCATCGAATACGGCTTGCTTGGCTTGCTTTACACGATCGAGAAGAGAAGGGTCGTTTTGAGCCTTGATTGCATCTTGCTCCTAGAGTACAGGGATGGGGTTTGCAGGTGCAGCAAGAGAGGGGAGGAGAGGAGGAGAAGAGAGATCAGCAATCGGAACGATTCCGCATATGTTGAGCTTTTGCAGAAAGAGCTGACCGACCTAAGCCTCCCTTCAACACTACCTGCTTAGGATACAGGTCTGGTGGGAATGAGAAAGGGGGTATAACGGTGATGGAGAGAATTGCTTCAACTTACTGCTTTCTTAACCGACTCTTTTGCATGTTTGTCGGCTTCGTGGGCGGCGTGCTTCATCTCCTTCTGCGCAGTCTTGATGGCATCCGATCCGAGATAGTGGGCTTTGCGCTCGTACACCTTCTCCATCAAACGCTCGAGCTGAGGACGGACGTAGAGACTGTAGAATCTCCTGACGGCCGGATCGACGTGGTCGACGAGGAAGCTGTATACCTGCTTGACACCGTTGACGACGTGAGGGTGAACTTTGTCCATGTAGAAAGCGTACGAGACGGAAGACGAGTGCAAGCTATACTGGTAAGCCTGGTCAACGTAGGGCGAAACGTCTCGCTGGTAGATGTCGTGGTAAGGCTTGACAGCTTTGTGGACGGTGTCGAGATGAGGCTGGACATTCTGCTTGTGATATTGCTGGGCCTGCTTGAGATAAGGATCCACCTGCTTGCGGGCCTTCTTGAGGGCACGACGACGAGCAGGATCAATGCGCTTCTTCCAGATAAGACGACCGCGCTTGTTGGCCTCACGGTAGATGGGGCGAACAACCTTGTTCGCACGCTTGACCCAGGGAGTCGCTGCCTTGATCACAGGACGAGTGTATGGCTCTGCCTTCTGCTGCGCCAAGTGAACGTAGGGCGTGACGATGGGAGTGAGCTGCTGTTGAGCCTGAGCCAAATTGCGGCAGACAGGGCGAGCGTCTTTGGCCGAGTAGTCGAAGGCGAAGGGTTTCGAAGGGCAAGTCCAAAGGGCGGCATAGATGAGGTAGAAGATAGTAACACGGCTCGCAAAGGAGATGAGCCATCCAAAGAAGCCTTTGGGCTTGTTTGACTTCTTGCTGCTGCGGCTGGTGCGAGCAATTTGACCTGGCTTGTCATCTTGGGCGAATTTGACCGGCGGTGTAGGGATGGAAGCGCGGCCGCTAGTCCTGGGTTTGATCTCGCCCTGTCTGGACATTTTGGATGAATAAGAGAGCGAGGTGATCAAGCTCGCATGCGATATGGCGAATAAATGATAGGACGGATCGATGGAAGGATGGAAGGATGGATGGAAGGGGAAAGTTAAAAGGAGGAGGCGAGGCGAGGCGAGAGAGAGTTGAAATGCTCAACCTAGAAAAGGTGGTCAAGGCTGAGTCGACGGTTTGACGAGAAGAAGGAATGGCACATGGCAGCTGAAAAGCATGAACCGCTGAGTGTTCTGCGTGTTATTCTTTCTTGGCCCGCGCGTCTTGACCGTCACATGCCTTTTTAAGCTTCCAATTTCCGCATTTTCATCAAACACTACGTCACCAGTCTGCAAGCCTCACACTTTCTTTTCGACCAGAATGTTAGGAGCACCTAACCAACATCCTCCACGGATTGAAAACACAAAAAAGGAAAGAAGGGCAAATGCAGGGTTCTGTCTCTGATTTTGCCGCGCGCACATCCTCCGAAGACGATCCTTTTCCCCCCTTTTTCTCTGCTGGGATTTTAAAGCTTTCTTGCGGCGTCTTGGCTGTGCTGCGCAGTGAAGTACTGTACAGTAGTTGGAGTTGGAGTTGAACCTCAAGGAAACCAAGAAAAAGAGATTTTTGCCGGCTTCCAATTCTGCAGCCTCGTGACAGAGCCGCTGCAAGCGCAAAATAAGCCAAAGCGCCACCAACCATCGTCCACTTCTTCCCGATCTTCCTCCATCCATTTTAGACGTCTGGATCGCTGTCCACCATTCAACTGCTTATATTGCTCCATATAGATTCGAGCCGATCTCACCTAATCGCAAACGTCGTCAACAGGGCCACCTCTTCTGGGAACCCAACATCCAATTCGAAGCAAGAGATCATCACACGACACTCTTTCGGCGACTTCCCCGCGCCCATCCATCCAAAACCCCTCGACCCGAGAACTGCTTTTGGTACCTCGATCAAAGCACCGACCCGAGTCGCTCATTGACTTCATCCTACAACCTCGCAAACATCCAACTCAGCTGCCGCACCATGACCATCGCGGCAGCTGCTCCATCACATCTTGTCGAGGTCTCCTCCGAGTCACCTCGCCTGCGAACAAGTCCACGAAAGAGAGCGAAATCTCCCTCGCTCGACACAGCATCGCCAGTCCAACCCCTCAAGGCACCAAAGAAGCGCGCTCAACCCATTGACGAATCCGAACTCGACTGCGCAGCCTGTCCTGCCCCCGGTCAACCCGCTCCCACCCCTGGCCCTGGCGCTGCCTCCGATCGAGAAACCTGGATTTGCTGCACGCACTGCAAAACTTGGTTCCACTGCATCTGCATCTCTCTTCCCAACCCGGATGACTACTCGAAATGGTACTGCAATCCATGCATTACGAGGTCGAAGGAAGCTGTAGAGGCAGGAGTAGGGGGCAGCAAGGGGGTGTTGGAGAATGTGATGAGGGGGCCCAGGAGGAAGTCGGGAAGGGCAAAGATGGAGGTGGATTATGCCGCAATTCAGGATGGTATTCCGGCGGATCCATTGGGAAGGTGGAAGAACTTTCTCAACACATACGATTTTGAACCGGATAACTTTAGGCGGATGCAAGGGCCGCAGTGGACGATGGAGTGGTTGCTCAACGATGAAGCTGCGCTTAGGCAGCCTGTCCTCGTGCCTGCTCCGGACCACAACACCTCCACCTCGACCTCTGATGACGCAAACGTCAAGACAGAGCCAGACCTTCCTCTCAAAGGGGCCTCAAAGAGCAAGAACCAGTCAATCCCACGCCTCGTGCCACGCCAAACCAGTATACCCGGCATGGTTGTCCCTCCGCCCACCATGACCATCTCCGACATTGCCCACATCATTGGCCCCGACACTCCCGTCGAAGTCATCGATGTCGCCTCTCAATCCTCTTCCAAAGTGTCTTGGACCATCTCTGAATGGGCCGAGTACTTCTCCACCCCAAAGGAGAAGAAGAAGAAAACGCTCAACGTCATCTCGCTCGAAGTCACCGGCACACCTATGCAGCAATTCGTCGAAGCTCCGCAGTTGGTCCGCGATTTGGACTGGGTGACTCGCGATTGGCCCGAGGAGAGAAGGGATGCCAACTGTGCGGATAACAGCTGGCCCAAGGTGCAGCGATATGTGTTGATGGGCGTGGAGGGAGCCTACAGTGATTGGCACATCGACTTTGCAGGGAGCAGTGTGTACTACCATGTGATTTGGGGTCAAAAGACGTTCCTCTTCGCCCCACCCTCGGCGAGGAACTTGGCGGCGTACAAGGCGTGGTGCAGCAGTACGAGACAGGATTTCGACTGGTTGGGGGATCATCTGCATGGGTTGACCAGGGTGGATATTCGGCCAGGAGAAACGATGCTTATTCCTTCGGGATGGTTGCATTGTGTGTATACGCCGAAGAATACGTTGGTGGTGGGAGGCAATTTCTTGACGGATTGGAACGTGGGGACGCAATGGAAGTTGGTTGAGATCGAAGAGGCGACCAAGGTGCCTAAGAAGTTCAGATTCCCGCATCTCAAGCGTCTGAGCTGGTTTGTGGCGAAAGGATGGAACGAGCGGTTGGAAGGTTTGGACGCGGTCAATTCTGATTCTCAAGAAGGCGTGGAGGGAGAAGAGGAGAAAGCAGATTTCGACATCACCGATTTACTCGACGTCATCCCTCCCACAAAGGTGCTCAACGGCATCGACTTGGTCTGCCAATCCCTCAGCGACGACCTCGAGCTCATTCAAGATCCCTTCATTGCCGAAAATGGGGACGAGAAGACGGTCAAGCAGCAGAAAGCGGCTCGGGAGGCCATCCCAACGCAGTATGTGGGCAACTTGCAGAAGGCAGAGGCAATGGTAGCATCATTGCGACAACGTGTAGAGAAGGCAAAGTCGTTGGAAGAACAGGTACGAATCGAACGTGCCAATCGAATGGAGAAGAAGCCAGCTCTAAAAGGCAGGGGCAAGAACAAGAGAGCGCGGAGTTAGGCGGAGGTTGCGATCATTGGGTGAAGCTTTGTTTCGACGCCAAGATCGCAGATCGAAGCTTTTGTCAGAGGCAGCACAATAACAGGCTCGTTTGACAGGTTGAAAGGTGCCCGAGTGGGAGTCTTAAGATGAGAGCAGAGATAAGATTGGCTAGCTCCAACTCTCTCTCGGTGTGGTCGAGCCTTATCTCTCTTACCCCGCATCTGGACGACGCATCAACAGGTGCTTGACGTCACATATTGAATCAGGTGGCACAAATAAAAGGTATATTCTCCTATCTTCCGCCCGCTCATCCTCTTGTTTGTGAAGAGATAAGCCTCGGCCGCATCTCTTCCGCCTCTCCACGTTTAGCTCTCATGCTCATGCTCATGCTCATGCTCATGCTAGTGTTTGTCTTTCGGAGAATTTGCGTACATCTCAAACTTGTGCTCCGATTCCCCACCTGTGTCAAACTTGTGCTTCCCTAAGTTATCTCGAAAGTTTTCGAGTGATATGTGCTTGATGTATGCAATGATAGCCAGCCTACTTGGCGTCGTGACTTATCTCTTGACGGGGGTTCCCCACGTTGATGCAAAGCCCGGACATGGTGATGTATGAGGCGTGGCGCTACGTCATGTCCTCCCATACACTACCATCGTGTCCTGTCAGCTAATGTGGCTTTCTTGACAACGTATCAAGCTCAATGTCATCGAATATAGCATGTGTGTTCATGAACAAGTGGCTTATCTGAACCCTGGGCCTGCGCTGTCAAAGCTTATCTTTACCGCCGGCAAAACGCTATCGTGCGAGTGAGTGAAGCCTGCTCCAGAACGAAGCCTTTGCCAAAGTGGTCCAATTTGCAACCGTGAACTCCGGCTGTTGCGGGGTAAGCCCACTCATCCAGGCGTCCAGCTCTGGTGTTGGTCTTTCAGAGTCAGGCAGGCAGAGGCAGGCAGATTTGCTCGCCCTTTACAACAGTCGTGCCTGAGCCACTGGCCGAGAGAGCATGCGTTGAAGCTGGGACGAACAAGCGAGGCTGGCGCAGTGTTGCAGGACGAGATAAGGACTTGAGTACGGCAAAATGAAGAGTTCTGATTGGTCGATTGGCCAACTCTTATCTCAACGGAAGCGGACAATTTTTCGCTCCAACCCCGCGCCCTGCATAAACTCGATATGCAGCCTAGGAGTTTGCGTCTATTTACGCGTCGACTTGAGAGATAAGAGAATGCACGGTGAAAGTCGACGCTGGTTCCGGAATCTACCATCCGCCTTGCTCCGCCCCCCCACTTTTCTTCCCCATTCATCTGAACCCCACCCCGGCGAGTGCCCTCTTGAGCCATCGAACAGTCGCGTGGTCACCACTCTCACTTCTTCAACATTATGAGAGGGAGTGCTCCTGGCAGAGAAGACAGAGCAGACGTGAGTCTTCGAGGACTGGTGAAGGAAGAAAAGAAAAAGAGAAAAAGGAAAAAAAGAAAAAAGAAAAAAAGGTCTTGGCCTAAGATTCGGGAATAGCTCAGCTCGGCTGATAGATAAGCTCAACCTTGGCCGCTTGCCCTGCCAAGAGTCGATGCTGATCCTATCCTATCCTATCTTATCCTATCCATCCATCCTAGCAGCTGAAAGCTGCAAGATCAATTCGGACCTCAACATGATGATGATGAGATGATCAAAAGGCTTGGCACGGCGGACAAAGCACGGTGGGTGGTGAGCATCGGTCGAATGGTGTGGTGTGGTGCAACATCTCTCGACGTCCTTGCTGATATTGGAAAGAAAATCCTCCTGAGCTTTACGTTCTCACGGCCCTGTCTACCGACTTCTGTGCTTGCTTGATGTGTGCCGTCGTTCACATAGTGGTATGGCAGGCCGCATTCAAGTTGCAGCAACATGAGCTGCTCGAGGTTTCGAGCCAATTGCAAGCAAGGTCTCGGACTCTGTCTCTGAATTGCATCGCCTCGTGGTGACAGGACAGTAAAATGTGTATGTGTTTGTTGCAGGAAAACAAGTTGAAAGCCGGCATGTGGCAAGAGAGGAGCAGGAAGGGAAAGAACAAAAGAAAAAAAAAAAAATCTCATTTATTGATTTCAGATCTGACGGCCGCATCGCTTAATTGAGAATTTCTTTCTTGGCTCCTGTTGACCGTGTGAGTCGCCCATCATCGAGAAGAAGAAACGCGATTTTGAAATCAAATCATAACGAGCGTGAGGAAGAGGATGGATGAGGATGAGGATGAGATGATGCAGGCTTTTCTGCGTCGATTTGGACAAAAATGTAGACAAAAAAAGCTTTTTTGTTTTGTAGGTGTGTTCTACAAACCTCAAACATCACTCGTCCCACCGTTTCACAGCCGTTTGCGTTCGGCTGCGCCCGCCCTTGAAACTTTCGTCCGTCTTTCTATGTAGTGTATGTGTATGCTCTCCGCCCCGAGAGAACACGGCGAAAAAGAGGTTGGCGAGGCATCCTGTAATCTATCTGGCTTCTCATTCGTCCAACCCTCCCCGCTGTAATCAGCTATCAGCCCAGCCCAGCCAAACCCTTCCCTCTGGCTCCAGTCTGCTGTCTGCTGTCTGCTAGTCGGAAAGTAGCCAAAAAAAAGACGTTGGGCGCCGCTTTTGTCCAATCGAGTCAGCTTGGTTCATCATACATATACCTTCTAGCTTCTCCTCCATCTTGACCCATTTCATTCTCCCTAGACACACTCGCGGTCAACCCATCCTTCCCTTACTCGACTTCACAGGGCCGCGCCAATTCTTTTTCCTTCCCACCGACTCGAACTTCATCACCATCCCGGCTCAACAACACCAAAAGAAGCATCTGAGCTTCCAAGTCTCACCTACAGCACCGAGATTCTTGGACTCCCGAACTTTGCACGCGACAGTGACGCATAGGTCTACCCGTACCGTCACGATCGTCGAGCACTATCTCGATCGCTACCCTACATCCACCTTCCCTCCTGTCTCATCACTTCTCTCCGCTTCTGAGGCCTTCACATCAACAAAATGGTCAACATCACATATGGCGTCTTGAATGCGCCAGAAGGCACCGCTGCCGGCTCATCCCTCTCCTCGCCCAACGGTACCGACATCATCGTCACATATGGACCCGACAACTCGCTCGTGGCCGCCTACTCGCCAGGTGATATCTCGTGGGTCCTCACATGTACCGCTCTCGTATGGATCATGATCCCCGGTCTCGGCTACCTCTACTCTGGTTTGGCAAGAAGAAAGAACGCGCTCCACCTCCTGCTCCTCACCCTTGCTGCCCTCGCCGTCGTTTCGTTCCAATGGTTCTTCTGGGGTTACTCGCTCACCTTTTCGCAGACATCGGGTGCCTTCCTCGGTAATCTTCGCAACTTTGGCCACATGGGTGTCCTCCAGAACCCGGTCTCGCAAGCCAACAACAAGGTTCCCGAGATTGTCTACTCGATCTATCAGTGCATGTTCGCCAACTTGGTCCCCGCCATCGCCATCGGTGCTGCTTGTGAGCGTGGACGTGTCTGGCCCTTCCTCGTCTTCACCTTTGTGTGGACCACGCTCGTCTACGATGTGATCGCATGCTGGGTCTGGAACCCGACCGGCTGGGCCTTCAAGTGGGGAGTGCTTGACTACGCTGGTGGAGGACCCGTCGAGATCAACTCGGGTATCACTGGTCTTGTCATCTCGTACTACCTCGGCCCCCGTTCTGGCTACGGTACTGAGCGTCTGCTGTTCAAGCCTCACAACGTCTCCCACATTGTTCTGGGTACTGCATTCCTGTGGATGGGCTGGATCGGATTCAACGGTGGTTCGACCATTGCTGCCAACATCCGAGCTGCTATGGCTGTCAGCACTACCAACCTTGCTGGTTCAGTCGGTGGTCTCACTTGGATGTTGATGGACTTCCGACTGGAGCGCAAGTGGTCCGTGGTTGGATTCTGCACCGGTGCCATTGCTGGTCTTGTCGCCATCACCCCTGCTGCTGGGTTTGTGGGCCTGCCCGCTGCTGTTCTCATCGGCGTCGCTGCCGCTTTCTTCTCCAACTTGGCCACCGTGCTCAAGGGTCCCATGCGCGTTGATGACGTGATGGATGTCTTCTCGGTCCACGCGCTGGCAGGTTACGTGGGTACATTGCTTACAGGAATCTTTGCCCAGGCTTCGGTTGCCAACAACGACGGTATCCTCGAGATCCCCGGTGGATGGCTGGATGGTCACTTTATCCAGCTTGCTTACCAGCTCGCATGGTGTGTAGCTGTCACTGCTTGGTGTGGTGGAGTCACATTCGCCATCATGTTTGTTCTGGACCACACGCCTTTCATCGGTCCCTTCCGTGCATCCGAGATGGGCGAGATTGTGGGTATGGACGAGGACCAGTGCGGTGAGTGGGCATACGACTATGCGTTTATCAACCGTGATTTGGAAGGCAACTACCAGCCTTCTCATGGTCAGACTCTTGACATGCACGAGAAGGTACCCGGCGCCGTTCACGATGGCTCGTTGCGATCCGAATCCAACTCGAGCACTCAGGGTACTGCCAACCTGCCAGAGAACGTTCACGTTGCTTCTCGCGGCGATCCTCACGCGCAACATGCCGAGATGGTGTCGGAGAAGGAGGCCGAACCTGCGCCGACAACGCAGCAATGATGGTCGTCAGAAGTAGGAACGGTTGTCATTGGTCACATTTGTATATTCACGCATTCGCATTCATGGAATCACCTTTAATGTTATAGGTCACATCGCCAAGCCTTATATGATGTAGCATCCATGGAGGATGGGGCTGTGCTCGTTGCAGGCTGCCCTAAGTATGATTTGGCTACGACATTGTCACGTGATCATGGAAGTGGATGGTGCACTGGGTGCGACGAGAGAGGGGCGCGGCTAAGTGATGGTTGAAAGTGACGAAGTGAGGGAAAAGTGTGTGAAGGTGGCAGAGAGGGGATCGCGCATGACAGCGGGTCAGCGCGTGTAGGATGGTGGATGAAGCATGAAAAAGAACTTTGGCAAATGCGTGCAGCCGCAGCTGAACCGAATTTGCGATTTCGACCCTGTCTCGACCTTTGCGTTCAGTAGAGTAGTGAATTCGGCAAGACAGCATTGCTCCGCATGGCAGCTCATCGAGAGCCAAATTGACGGCCAGTTTCGAAGAGTCTGGTGACAATCGCTACGAACAAGCGAGTTGTTGCACGCATGTTTGGATGCTCTGGTTTTGTTTGTGGAAGAAACGCCAAACTGCATACAGAAGAGTCGAATGTTGAGTGTGGAAGCGAGAGGAAAGGGGCTCGCCGCATGATGACAGAAGCCAGCGCTCGCTTAATATTGCAACCGCCGCAATCATGGTAACGTTTCTTCTGTCTATAAGAGTCATGCTGCACCTTTGCATTTCACGTTTTGCTTCTTGTCACTGTCGGATGTCTCGACGTCTTGGTTTCTTCGCATACATCGCTGCTTTTTTTGCCCGTCCTTTGATGACGACCAAAAGCAATAAGGCAGGCTGCGGCTGTCACTGACGAAAATTTGAAATCGGAGGCAGTCTGTCAAGCAACGCTAAAGATCGGCAATATGCATGCAGCTGCAGTGCCCCGAAAGGGCGCTTCTCTTTCGCTTTGCTCAGCTGCACAAGGGAAGGGCGACTGTTGAGAATCGCACACCTTTCGTTTCTTCCCTTTCCTTCTTTTCTCGGTCGATCATTCCGTTCTAGACTCTGAAGGCTGCATCGACTCGACGTAGTCGATCGCATCTCTCTCTTGCCATGCACTTGCATGGCAATGAAACACAATGCCTTCAGAACAGCCAGCCGTTTCTGTCTTTCCAGGTTGTGGTGTTCCGTGAGCAAGCCAAGATTGATGGCGGTAGGAATTGTGGCGTGGCGGCGGGGGCATGCAGTTCATTGCGTGTCTGCATCTATCCAGCTTGGCTGAAACTTCCCATACAGTACTCACCTTCATTCGGCTTGAACACAAACAATGGCAGCATTGCATTGCAATTGTGCCAGGGAGAACGACTCTCTCCTGCATTGGCCAGATCCAGCGTCAAATCACATCACATCACATCACATCGCATCGTACGGCATGAGAGTTCGATCGGCCTCGCCTAAGACGCATGAGACTACCTCTTAACTGCAGGCACCAGGAGATCCATGCCCCGAATAGCCCACCTTGCACTCCGTCATACTTCTCAAAAGAATAGACAATTCTGTTGTCCTTAATGCCCATGTCAGCTCTCAGCTTCACTAGGCACAGTCTGCAATCTTAGCCGACCGAAGAGCCTACACGAACTTGTCGCTTGTCTGCCACTGGTCTCGGTATTCGATTTCGGCAACGTCGGGTGGGCTTCCGCAGCTCAGCGTTGGTCTTGTTTCCTTGACGCTGAAAGAAGAAGAAGCTTGGAGTTTCCATGCTTCCCCCGTTCCGGCGTCTCCCTTCATTCGTTTCTTCTACATTGTTTTTCATGGTCTCCACTGTTGCCATGGTAATGAGATCTCGTGAGAGATCCAAAACCATCCCCTGCCATCCCTTGACAGACCATCTTTCTCCACCACTTGGCTTTGGTATCCCTCACGTCTTTACTACCACATCGGCTGCACCTTGACCTCCTGACGCTCGAGAACACACGTTCAACATCTGGAGCGTATCGTAGCCTGTGCGTGCTCAAGATCCGGCCGCCATATGGACGTAGACCTCTTGGCGCCAGCTCGCTACTTCCGCTACAGCCAAAGTCGGGAACGTCGTGCCGATCACGAAGTGAAACAAGATATCAAACAGGGAACAATCCCTTAGGAGAACACATACACACACAAGACTTGCTCAGCCTTGCCCATCTCACCACGCGAGTGGTCAAGATCGTCGCAAGAGTCTCAACGTCCGCTTCATATCGGCCCACTCCGCCACCGCCGATCCCTCTCGATTCGCCAAACAGAGTGCCAAGATCCACGCACTTCATTCGCCTTGCGCTGTTGTCAGGGGCTTGAGAACAATAGCCTGCATCCAGAACAAAGCTCGTTACATCTCTTTCTCCCGCCGCTCGTTGCACTCCTTCAACTCGTCTTCATTAGCTTCTTTACACTTTGATATTTGCTATTCATATTGGATGCACGCCGAGGGCGAGCACTGCGCCTCTCAGTAGTGAGCCTTCCGCGGTGGAGCTGGATCGATCCCTCTCAGCCCTACGACTGGCAATTGGCTGCCACCCACAAGACAGCATGCCAGCATTCAAGTGACCTCCCCAACTTGGCCTTTCGACACGGACAGCGGCCTTTCCGCATTGCCGCTTTTCCAAATCACATGGTCCGCTTCTTTCTTTTCCAGCAAAGGCACATCTGACGCTTGACTCTCTTTTGACGCAACAACTGATTCTGTCCAAACCTCAGTATTCACCTCTATTCAGGCGAGACGGCGCTTCGCCACTCACAGCTACCAGCTCCGAGGCTGTCATCCCATTCGGAGCGACAGAAACCATCTCGCGCCCATCTTCCATCGGCTACCGGAGGTCGCCCTCCTGGTCGGCTGCTCTCTCAGATAGTCCAAAAGTTTCCATCTCCGGGTCAGAAGGAGATCCGTTCCCCATCAATGCGCTCACTTCGCCTCAACCAGGGGCAGCCTTGAGCTCTCATGAGAGTCCGTCACCGGCTCAGATGGCGCGCCCCCAATCTTCACATGCCCGCTTTATCGCAATGTCCACTCATTCCAACGATGCTCATTCCGCAACAGGCTATCAGCTGCATCACAAGCGCACTAGAAGTCAGGGTCCCTTGCACAGCTTGCAGTCGAATCCAAACCTTGCGGATCCTGAATCTGCGAGGCAAAGTACGAGTTACAGCACATGGTATCAATGGGACCGCCAACAAGACACGGACGGACTATCTCACGCAGGGTCTGACTTGCAGCAGCAGCAGCAGCAGCAGCATCATTCCGACAGTGTTCGGAATGATGAGCCTACTCGATTGGAAGAACCTCTTGATCCGGACGAACTCGTGACGATGCTGGATTGGAGTCGCACAATCACAGGCCAGACAGGCATCATCAACAAAAATACTCCTGTGTCGATTCCTGCCCATCAAAACACCCCCTCCTCGGTATTGCAGAGCTCTCCCGACAATAGCACAACACAACGAAACGTCGCGCGTGAGCGGCCAACTCGACCCCGAGAAGGGAGTTCCGGCCTTGACCTTGCTGACCAATTAGCTTACTCGCTGTATTGGAGCCTATCAGGACACTCTATCGTAGGGGAGTCCGAGCGATCAGACCAAGCACTTTCTCCCGCAACGTTGCGGCCGGCATCAGGCGCGCTTGACACCATTGTCGAAAGCACGTCCATGGACCACGATATTTCCCAGGCCGAGACCAGTGTTTTTGGCTTCGATCGGTATCGATTCTCCAGCACTTCGACTCAATCCGAGCCGACAGGGACCAGTTCCCGCAGCAGCCCTGTACAAGCTACACATTCGGAAGCCCTGACTGGCAGGACTTCACGTGCCTCTTCACATTTTAGCAGCCTAGGCTCATTGAATGCTACTGCGGGCTTCCGACCAAAGGAACTTCTCTTGACCAGTTCTTCCTCATTCGCCGTCGCGGCTTCGGGCTCCAAGCGGACGTCATCTCGTCTCTCTCGGTCCATCTCGGTCCCACAGCTGTCGCTCGAGTACGCAGAGGTCATGCGGAGCCCGCGCTCACCTGACACAACAAAGGCCAAATCCGACATCGTCAGCTCCCTTAACTCCTCGCGACGACAATTCATCTCTACGCCATCGTTCGAGCCCGGTGCCATTGCATCAATCCATCGTCCCACTTTTGGAACTATCGGTGCAACATCTGTGGAGCGAGACACAGCGATGGGTAAAGTGACGGTACCTCAAAACATCCCTGACGCGCGCGGAAGCTCTCAACGAAGCAAGGTCTCAAAATTGAAGTCTACGATCGTACCAATAAGCACTCGCCATCCAGCAGTGTCAGCGTCGATAGTCGTACAAGATGACGAGGGCACTGACCATAGCGATTCACCAAATTCGTCTCACAACCACAAAGGTACCTCACAGCCCTCTTCGCAAGATGTGGCGACGCTGACGACACCGCGCAAGGTGCTCACACCTTCAGCCCCCGACCCCGACTCGAGCTTGCGTTCCGACTCGCTATCTCCACCGAAATCAGCTGCGTCGCGCGAGTCGCGTTCGAGCGAAAATGTCGAGGTAATACCCTGGCAGGTCGCGACGACCGATTCGGGAAGCATTCGTAGCTCTGAGGAGATCTTTCGTCCACTGAGCATGGCTTTGAGTGGGAGCAGATGCGGTCCTGCCTCTTCCAGAGATACATTTGGCTCCCGAACTTTGGCAAGAGGCCCGCCCACGAACGTCTCGACGAGTTCTTCGCAGATACCGCAGACGCCCCTCAGAAGTAGCACCGACTTTGTCTGGAGCAGGTCGGGTGTCAACAGCGTACGCAATCCGGAGCTAGCTGAGGCGACAGTGGGCAAGCCTGTGAGGAACAAATCTTCCCGTCGAGTAGGGCTCGACATCCCTGTCTCTTCAGGTGTCGGTCAGACTACAGGGAATGCTAAGCAGTCGATGCCCATCTCGCCACCTTGGACTGGTCGATCTGTCGAGATTCATTCGTTGGGCTCTGCTTCGGCGCGCGCGAGCGTTGATGTACGTAGCTACATGATCTCGAGTCCTCCAGGAGCTATGAAGCGCCTGCTATCAGAACTGGAGCGCGAAGCCAGCATCGAGATGTCGAGTCTGCCTCAGATCCGTAGAGGTGAGCTATCGAGGCCCGCTGACAACGTCGATACGCGCGTGCTGCACCGTCGCAGTGCAACTCTGAATGGCCCAACAATCCTGCCCCGATCTTCTTCAATACGCCGTCGACATCAAAGTGTCGATATGAATGGCCATCCACGGAGTTTAATGTCAACAGGTCGTGAAGAGGCCGTCGGCCTCGAGGCTGTGGCTGAGCATCCGCATGCAGTTATCACCGACTCGAAGGTCAAAGCGAGCAAAAGGCAATCATCGAAGCTGGAACTCGACGAATCAAAAGATGGCGTGGGGACAGCACCTGGTCAAGAGCCTTGGCTGATCCGGAGGTCACGCTACAGAATTGCACTCGAGCTGTTTGTCGTCGTGTACCAGGCGCTGTTTTTCACATTCGAAGCCGCCTACCTGTGGAATGCCATCACGCCTGCATTACCTCTGGTGGCTTCGAGCGTCTTTCTCGTTCTGAACAGTCTTCTAGTGCAGATGCACTTTTTCAAGAGCGTACGCGCTAAGCTTTTGCTTGCCTTCCTGGTACTAATGGCCCTAGCGATGGCTTATTGTGCTGCCATGAGCACGATCCAGATTGTTTTGGTGACCAGATCGCCTGATCACGGTGCTTGGTCGCCAGGCATCCACTTTGATCGGTATCGGAGTCGAGATGGTGATGCGTTCGTCGAGGTTCTGCGGGATATGCCTTTTGCGGCGATTCTGTTCTGTCTCGGCGTCGTGGGCCTGATTACTAGCATCGCATTGGCGACAAGCTTGGGACTTTTCCTGCTCAAGCATCATCAAAGACGAGACTGATACCAATAAGACGCCTCATTGTTGCTCTCTTACGCTTGAGCCAAGTGATGCTGAATCTTCTGTTACGACTGCATCAATATGTATACCAGCCTTCTGATACCCCTTCGTTTAGTTAATACTTTCCCTTTAATCTAGGATTCTGCTAGTTCAGAAACCGTTCCATTTTAGGTCCTCAGCGAGAGTGATGCTGTGTCTACGCACACCCTTGTACTGAACATCGAATGCGCTAAAGAGCCTCCAGCCTTGATTGACCTCTACGAGGTGTTCGTAAGTGCGAGGACTTTTAAAAGGAAGGTAAAAAAAAGCTAACATGTTAGCGTGCTTCCCCGCAAACATTTGACTTAGATTTGTCACGTGCTCGAAACTCCCAAATCACCTCTGCAACGCGTATTTTGGGCCTCTCAACTTGGGGAAAAAAGTGTTGGTCTCTTCTTTGCTGCAGCTGCTCGAGAATCTGAGTTTCGAAACTCTATGCCGCACTCAAGCGGGATGCACACGCATTTGATGAGCACACAAGTGTGTGTGCTCACCTCTTGCACTCTTCATACCCTTGATCGCCCTTGCATCTCACTCTTGTGCACAGCTACTCCTTGACTCGCTCGACGGTAACGGATTTCATACACGGACGATCGTTGATACATACTGGATTCGCATACCCCAATTGGACTCGGACTCGGAAAAATACCTTCGATACCTACAGCATTGGAGCTTCATTATACTGCATCTACGCCTGGACGCCACTCAGATACTTGATACCGCCTGCATACGGAGAGGCTGCACAGCAACAATTCGGCATTGTTGTAGATGTGTTAGGCTCTTGCGAACTCCAGCTCGTCGTCTAGATGTCACCTGCAGTCACGCGGGCTACAGCAGCTACCGCATCTTTGTCTCCACTCGCTTCACCCACCGACACAGAGCAACGTCGCGATTCAATCTTCAGAGAGCCTTTCGTTCCCAAACGCAAACCGACAAAGCCTGCACCTTACGCTTATCTCGTTGCCGAAGCGAGTGCGAGTGCTGACTCTCTGCTGAACCCAGAGACGAGTAGGAAAACTGTAGCAGATCGCCCAGCATCAGCGTTGGATACCACCTCGTCCGCTTCACCATACGCGTCTGCTCAGGCAGCCACAGCTACAGATCGTCGACCATCACAAGCTCCAGAACCAACCCCAACCCCACTGCGTCAAACTCGAACCACCCGTTCCGCATCTCGCAGCCTGACACTGCAAGTCCCGGCAAGTGCACCAACTTCAGTATCAAGCACGCCCACTCTCAAGACTCGTTCGGCATTTGCGACCTCTTCGTACGATTCGCAACCGCAACTCAGACCTCGTTCGCATACTCCGACCACCATGGCAGCAGCTGCTACCGCGGTCGCTCGCACCACCCCACCTTCCGGAGCGAATGCTGCTGCGGGAACGCCAAAGATCAAAGCCACTCTCTCAGCTGATGTCGCCGCTCGCATCCGATCGCCCAAGAAGCACGCTTCGACCTCGTCCCTCCGCACCGAGTCTCGGCTGACATCCACGCCTCGTGCAGCCGCGCATCAGCCTCACCCACTGCAGCAGATCGCCACAGATGTCGAGTCCTACACCCAGACCTCTTCTTCGTGGGCTCACGCTGCCGAGGGAACAGCAGAAGGCGAGAATGCGGGGGATAGTAGCTTTGTCTACGATGCCGATGCTAGTACTGACGATGCAAATGGAGCGCAAGAAACCGTGCAAGTGCATGTGAGGCTGCGTCCGCCCAAGAAGGGCCAAGAATGCGCGTGGGTCGCCAACCCCTATTCCGGCACTGTGGCGCTCGAGGCGAGTATCGCAGCGGGTCGGACGCAATCCGCCAACCTGGGTCCTTTTACCTTTGACGGCGTTCAAACGGGATCTGCAAACAGACCAGTGTACATCTCTGTGGCTCGACCGCTAGTCCGAGCTGCGCTGGATGGGTATGATGCAGTGGTCTTCGCTTACGGCCAAACGGCGAGTGGCAAAACCTTTACTCTAAGCGGAGACGAAAAGGGACAAGAAGCGGGTATCATCCCGCGAGCGGTGAGGGATATCTTTCGAGGGATCAGGCAAAGTTCGGCACGGAGAGAGTATCTTTTGCGAGCGAGCTATCTGGAAATCTGGAATGAGGTGGTTAAGGATCTTCTGGAACCGTCCAACGTGCCTCAAGTACGGGATGATAAACGACGTCGTGGTGGCAAAGGAACCAGCGTGCAACCGTTGCGCGAAGAAATCGTCACTTGCCCCGCGCAGGTGCGCGAGCTGCTAGCGCGAGGCCAAGCCAACCGTCACGTTGGCGCGACTGACTGGAACGAGCGTAGTTCGCGCTCGCACACCTGCTTCAAAATCACCATCGAGTCGTGGGAAAGGAGCGGGAACGGAAGCGGAAGCGGGAACGAAATCGAGAGCAGTAAAGCCGGCAAAAAAGTCACAGTCTCGGAGCTCTGTCTGATCGACCTGGCCGGTAGCGAGAAATACGTCTCGCAGGGCAGCGACAGACGCGCCGAAGGAGCGCACATCAACAAGTCGCTCCTAACGCTTGGCAAAGTGATTTACGCGCTCTCGGAGAAATCATCGCCCACTTCGGGCTCAACAACAACTCACATTCCGTATAGGGATAGCAAGCTGACTCGCATCCTGCAGAATTCGCTCAGCGGCAATGCGAGGGTGGCGGTGGTATGCACGCTCAATCCCAACCCGAGTGCGGTGGATGAATCGCTGTCTACGCTCAACTTTGCCAAGCGAATCAAAAAAGTGGGCCTCCATGCAAAGAGGAATCAAGTGGATGCAGAGTTGGGTGCGATGGGAGCCGAAGCACAGGCGTTGATATTGAGGTATCAGACCGAAGCCCACGCGTTACGCAAGATGGTCAAGGATCTGCAGACGCAGTCCTTGCCCGAAAGGATGGTCGAGGTGGAGGATGAGAGGATTCGAGAGTTGCAGGAGAGATTGGATGTGATTGGATCGTTAGTTGTGAGGGGTGGGAGGGAGTTCGAGGGGGAGGATGAGGACGAGGATCAAGTGGTACTGCGTACTGCCTCTGGGGCGAGTTCGAGCGGCTTCGGGAGTGCGACGGCTTCGACGAGTAGGAGCACTTCGCAATCATCTACCATGACCACCTCTGCCTTTGCTCGGCCCGTTTCGCCCACTAAACAGAACCGCCCCAACTACGGATTCTCGGACCCGCCGCATCTTCTGGCGGAAAAACTCTTCCTCGCCAACCGTCGGATCGACTCGCTCTCCTCGCAACTTGCCTCTCGTCCCGCCCTACCTACCACCCCTACCGCACAACAAACTTTGATCGTTAGCCTCCAACAGCAGGTGAAGGAGCTGGAAGCCGTGTGCGAGGCGCAAGCTTTGGATGCGCCGCCCAAGATTCGGGAAGATGTGGAGCGCGAGTTTGGCGAGCGCCTTTTGGCAATCGAGAGGAAGGTCAGGGAGAAGGATGAGTTTATTGCCGAGCTGCAAGCCGAAGCGGAGCGAGTGAGGAGGGTAAATGCGAGGTTGATGGAGCTGGTGCATGGACAGACGAGGGAGATGGTGGATTGTCTCGCCAGCCCTGCTCGCCGGCCGCTGTCTCCAGTGAAAAATTTGGATGCCGAGAATACGATGAAAGCGAGACTGGCGGAGGGAGCAAGTCCGTTCAAAACCAGGGCGAGACCGATGAGCCTCTATACAACCGCTAGTACCGCGCCCTTCGGAGAACTCGGAAGGTTGAAAGAGGATGGGGGAAAGGTAGCAGCAGCACCAGGGGCGGTGAAGAGAAGGAGCATCAGTAACGATTACACGCTACTCAAGGGCGGGACAGAGGAGATGGAGGAAGAGATCTTGCTAAAAAGCGCCACGATCCCAGCTTCAGAGACGTTCGCTATCATGCCCGACTTGCGCGCGTAGACAAGTCCACGATCAACGCCCCCCTTTGGTTCGTATCGTATCGACTTTGGTTCACTTGACCACCACTTCAACCCCTTTTCATGCGTGAGCATCACTTTCTTGACACGTAGCACAAGTTCGATACCTTGATTCCTTCCTGCAGCTCGTACGTCTGGTCCTTGGCTGTCTTGTACATTTGAGCAACTCCCTCATGTCAGACTCTTTTCTGGGGAAGCGTGGTGAGAGTAGCATGGCTATACGAGCAGAAAGCTTGACTGAATTTGGCACTTGTATTTTCGTTACCAGTATTTCCAGGTGCCTTTTTTCAACCGGGCATCACTTTTAAAGAGATGCGGACAGAACTCGATATGGTCGAGCTTCTAAGCTACATAACTGCATTCGTCAGTCTTCCCACGAAGCACTTTGGAGCGGTAGCATATGACCGAACGCCACTGGCTGACATCCGAACCACAAATTTACAGACGATTGAAAGGGGGCACCGAAACAGACCCAAAAAAAAAAGAGTCGAGAAAAAAAAAAGGAAGGATGACTAGTCTGGGATTCGAACCCAGGAATCCTGGTGTCTTTATTGTTACTGAACGGCTGCAAGTGCAGCTTGGTTCCTAAAACCAGTGTGTTAGGCCACTTCACCAACCAGCCAACGATCACCTGATCCCGCCCTCATTGCCCACCATATACCTTTGTGGCAAAAAGATTCTCGGGGAAGGGTCCGCATCCGGCACAGCTCTACATATTTTATTTTAGTTGCCGGTTGGTTCAGGAACGCGGATGCACGCGCCATCCAAACGTGGAAAGCTGAGTTTGATATCATTCAAAAGTCTAGATTTCGATGAGTCTTGGTGAGCGACCACCACCACATCCACATCCACCACTGTCACCATTCGTCTGCCTCCGCCCGCCGCGTCTTCGCATGCATACGCCGTAGCGCAACAAACAAACCCAGGGGGAGAAAGAAAAAGAAAAAGCTCCGAAAGGTCTCGACTTTTGAGTTCGCCATTGTGTTCGCGCGAGCGAGCGAGCGTTTGGTCGCCGAGGATCGTTCGCCCACGGCCATTCGAGTGGGTCGGATTCCGAGAAGGCTGCATTCACCGAGTTCGTCCTCCGTCCGCGTCATCGTTGTTAGTTGAAGCTATAACGCTCCTGCATTGGGTGACATAACGCTCCTGCATTGGGTGTAGGTTCGGATCGACAGTGGATCAGAGCGGCGAGTTTGCGAAGAGCAGGAACTGGATCTGGTTTCGTTAATCGAAAGCGGAGAGAGAGTCCAGACTCGGGCATCAACCCATCGCCGTCAGTATCGATTACTACAGGCCGAGGCGAGGATCCCCATCCGGTGCTATCTTACACTCGATCGGATCTCCGGAGGGATTGGATTGTCGAGCTGCGTCGATCCGATCATACACGCACTGACCACACTCATCGCAGCCGTTCCAGCGTCGAGGGGAGAAATCCGGTACCGTTCCTTCACCCTTTCCACCAATCGCATCGGTTCGGTCCGTACACCACTCTTGGTCTGGGGCGAGGTATCAACCTCACGCATCCGCCTAACGGCCAACCGCCGCACGCATTCACGCACAGATCGAAGCACGTCCTCGCGCACGACTGCCCCACCCAACCCAACCCAACCCAACCAACCCAACGGGAAAAACCATGTATCACAGCCTGCTGCTCGCGTCGTTCCTGCTGGCTGTGTGTATCCTGTCTTACCGCCATCGCGGGTTCTTGCTCTCCCTCCTCCCCTCTAGTCTGGTTTCGCGTCTTCCAGAGACGCTCCAACCCGCGCCCCCCACCCTACCGTTCTCCTCCCCCCCTTCCTCGCTTTTGAACCGATTGTTGGAAGCACTGCCGCTAGGCAGGCGGCGGTATACGCCGCTCTCGACGCACGATTGGTCGTCCCAGTCCGCAGCAGGCCTCTCATCATCGCTGTTCGACATCAACACCAACATCGACAGTCATGATTCCCGCTCAGGGCTGGATCCAACAGGCGCACAAGATATCGCCCAAATCATGGCCATCCAAAACGTATCCTTCGACCAAGCAAGGTTGATAAGGCACCAGCAGATACTCAGGTTGAACAATGTGGATCCACAAACAGGACTGCCCTTGGATGCAAAGGCAGTAACTAGGCTCCCACCGGGTGCGTCGAGAGCGACGAGATAATACAGTAATGTTCATTGTTGATTAGTTGGTTAGTACAGTGCGGTAACTCGTGCGGAGGATTTCATGCGCATCTGTTGGCGTGTATGGCTTCGTAGAGCCAAGCAAACAATAAGTCCATTCATGCTTGACTGATGTCACAAACAAAAAAACACTGAGTGCGTGAGAAACCAAGACCCCATACAATTCAAACATCAACGAGAAAGGATTCATGATACAAGTACAACAAAAGATGCGGGAACGGATGATACAAATGAGGAGAAAAAAAAAACAAAAAATGTCAAGCTTGGCAGCCAACCTGCTTCGCTCTGGGTTCAAGCGGGTTGGAAAAAGTGCTTCGTCTTCTGCACCAGCCATCGTGATGGTCCAAAAAATCATTGTCCTCTGCCTCTGAGCCCGTCACTGCTTCCGGCACGTCTGGTACCTCTGAGGAGCGCGAGAATCGTCTTCGACCCTCCCCTCCTCCGCCGGGAGCATGCATGACGAAAATGGTAGGGAGAGTGTTTGCAGAACCGCCGCTGGAGCTGTTGTTGCTCGAAAAACTGCGTTGGATAGGCGGTCGCTTCTGGAATGGGTGCAAGTTGAACACGGGTGCTGCACCGATGCCCCCGTCAGGCGTGGGGTGGCAAGAGACAGAGGATCCTTTGGACGAAGCACGGCGGCGGAGCAGAGCCAGATCGTCCTGAGACTCGCGTCGCCAGTTGCCAATGCGGAGAGGGATGAATTCGCCCGATCCGTCAGATCCGAGACTGTCTTGTCGACTGAAAAAGTAGTCTTGCGGAAGATTGTCTTGTTGAGCGTAGGGATCAACTCCAGCCCAAGCAGAAGCTTCTTCTACATGCGAGTCTGCATACGAAGCCTCTCGCGAGTGACCCTGAGGAATGGTCGGCATCATTCGAGTAGCTCCTCCTGCAGAAAAAGAACCGCTGGCCTGTCCGAGTAGTGCATTCACTCCTGAAGATCGACGTCGACCCATCTCCCAAATGGATGCTGCGTCTGGGCGTTGTTTTTTCTGCATTGATGTTGCACGACCTAGGGAGGAAGTCCCCAGCGATGCCCCACGATAGCAAGACCTAGGAGCGTTCGAAGCATCGAGCTGGAACTGAGAAGGCTCGCCTTGGAAAGAAGTCCCCGTTGTTGAAGGACGGTTTGTCTTCATCCGAGGCAAAGTTCTAAATTTGCATTTATCTCGAGGATCCTCACCCTCGGACGGCGCAGTGTAAGGAGGTCTGAGGGGCAAGTTGCTGCTCGTCGAAGAAAGACGTGCTGACATCGGCACACCCCAAGCGACATCGTCACCACCCGGGAAATCCGAGTAAGCAGACCCGCCAAACTGACTGCTCTGGCCATCATCGCTAGCATCAACAAAAATGTGCTCGAGCATCAAGCTGTTGCTCTGATGAATCGGTTTCGAGATGGCTCGAGGCCAAGTCGACTGGTTCGAAATAGCGCGTTTATGCTGGCTCGCATTCGCCAAAGGATGAGGACGAGGTCGGTGGTTGATGCTACTGTGCCATGAAGCGCGGCTGGCGGCATCCTCGAGCGTCTTTTCCCATTCAGACTCATCCGCTTGCGACAATGCTTTTGCGTTGAGGCTTTGGCTGGAAGAGGATGAAAAGAGACTACGCACCGAATCTCTCGAAGAGGCGGCTTTGAGGCGACGCCCCTCTTTTCCGCCAAGGCTGCTGCTTGACATCCGTCCCGAAGGCAAATCGCCAAGCCCCGTTTCTGGTGACGTCAGTGGAGTTCCACTTATTGATGACACGGAAAAGGTCGTCTTGAACGACGAGGCAGATAGCGGTGGAGACATTGGCGAGTTCAAGTCTGAGAATCGAGCAGCTAGTGTCTCGATTGGCTCGTCGTCTTCTTCCTTTGACTTTGCGCGAGGGAAGGTGCCGAACCGCTGCTGTGGCTCTGGCGATGGCGGAGCAATGGTCTGTCTGGCGAAAGGAATGATCTTCATCAAGATTCTAGACCTTCGCTTGAAAGAACCGGCAGAAGAAGTGTTGGAACGGACTGAGCCGTCACCACGATAACTACTGCTCATGCTCGCGCGGGGAGTTTCGCCAGCCAACTCTGAACTTGACTGAGACATTTTCTGTTTTATGAAACGAATATTTAAAAGAACGTCAGCTTTCTGCACTTGCGATTGTGACGAAGGAGTAGAGATAAGAATGAAGACCTACCCGTTACGTCTCAATGGTGCTGATGATGTAGGTGGTGCGAGAAGTGTGATAGGCTCAAGAGAGATGGCAGACTTTTCCGATTCCATAGACTTCTTCGAGACCGAAGAGCCGCGAGGAGGGATCTTTGCACTCTCGATTCCCGGTGTGGAGGGTGCCAAAGAAGACTCTTCTTCGTCTGAAGAGGCAGCCAAGAGCTCACGGATGTCTTCGTCCTGCTCAGCTGCAACGCACCCTGTCACGGTAGCCTCAGAGCCAGGGTAGACTAGCAAAGTGCTGCGCGAGAAGTGAGTTTGAGAGTAGTGGAGGTCGTCGAAGCGTGTCTCAGCAGTGCCAGTACTAGAAGCAGCACTTGGCGCAGCAGTGGTGGCAGCTCTGCGGAAGGCGGGTCGTTGCGGGAAGGCGGAAGCAATAGGTGATGATGGTAAGCTGTTGGTGCTGTTGTGGCTGATGTGAATGCTGCTGGAGCGCGTGCGAGAAGGTTTGATGAAGCTCTCAGGGACTGCGAGTGTTTGTCTGCTGGAGGAAGCTTGTGATGTGAAGAAGGCGTCGTCGTCGCTGGTACGAGTGATGCTGGGGAGGGGCACGGTAACGACGGAAAGGTGGGACATGATGGACGAGAAGGAAGGGTCGCGTCTAAGTAGTTGTAGGTATTGCTGGAAATTGTCGAAGGCGATGAGGTCGAGATAGTTGGGGATTCCGGATCGAGGTGACCGATGAGCCAAAAAGATGATGTCCTTTAATAGAATCGGACGGTCAAGCTATGCGAGACAAGGCGTTTGCAGGCTCGGCTAGGCGTGTCAGAAGCAGGAACAGAAAGAAGCGAGGCTGACAGAAATCGGAAGCCATCGTATACGGAGCAGCGAAAAGGACAAAAAAAATCTCGGAGGCTTGGCTTGGCTTCTGCATTGTACACGTCCAAACAAATCCTCGTAGCTGGAATGCGTAGCCGTCTACGTGTGACAATACTGGACAGGCACACATGTCTCTACTGTGCTCACACTGAGAAAGCGAGACAAACCGGACAGCCCAGTCAGAAAGCCGGGCTCAACGGCGATGGAGGAGGAGAGGCCGACACGCTGAGTCCATTCTTGTCGGTGAACAGGCTTCGGGCATGGCCAATTCCAAGTCAGGGGCGTCGGCCAGGACATGGCTAGACCCTAATTGCAATGTGATGTTCTGGATGTGATGTGACAGGTCGATCTGAGTTCTGAAAGGTCGTGAACTGCTGTAGTCATACCGAATTCGTCATGAGAATAAAGCGGACTCAGGATTGCCTGGGGACCCGGTGTCTGGAGAGCGGAGGCGAGTGGCCGGCGTGAGAAGCTCAAGCGGACAGCCATTTTTTTTTTTTTTTTTTTTTTTTTTTTTTTTTTTTTTTTGTTTTTGGGTGTACCTTGCCGAGCTGTCCACCTTAAAGAAGACTTTGCAGACAATGATAGGCCATCTTGTTCTCGATGGCCATGTCCATTTTCTGCGTGCATCGAGGCAATCTTGCTCCCAGCTGAAGCCGTTTTTGATCTCACTGGAATGCTACTCTCGTCAACTCCGACACTACAAACACCAGATCTGGGCTTTGTTCCGCGGCCTCTTGAAATCAAGCTGCGATCGTAATGAGTCGGTCGGCCAAGACTGGACGACCCGAGACATGCTATGGAGTGTCGCAATGCGGGAGCTACCATTCTTTCCACGATATGGCTATTGTCATGGATTCATTGTTCCGGTCAGCAATACTGTACCTCGATGCGATATCAATATCGATTCTGGCGGGTGATAATTTGCACAATGCCGTGACAGGCGTGACATCCGCTTCATGCGTAGCCAAACAACGACGCCACGTAGGATATACTCTTACGAGACATACACTGCATTTCGCACGCAATAAAGTGTCCAGTGCTAGAAGAGATGCTTGACATCGAGTGGCTTGTTCCTGGGTAAATATGAGATTTCAGGAATGCCACCAAACTTGAGAGTCCGCGAGAAAATGTGATGATAGAGAAGGATGCACGAGTGATGACACAAGGATCTCACGCATGAAAATAAAGTCTCTGGGACCAAGTGGGCTTTGGTTTGGGTCGAAGCTGAGGGGGGGAGCATGCAGGTCATCAGCAGGGGCACTGCAGCTACGAGACAGTCCGAGCTTTCCCCAAGGCTTGATGAGGGCATGGACCTGCAGGTGGCTGCAGCAGGACCGCAGGGAAGGGAAAGGGCATGTTCACTAAAGCTGATTTGGGGGTCACGTCAAGGTGAGACATTAGCATGCTGCCCGGTCCGAGCCCGCGTTGCAGGAAAAGGCTGCAAGCCTCTGCACATGTTCTCACCGTGGTGCTTGGGGTATGCTAATTTTTCAGCGCAACCTTCTTTGTCTATCGTCGCAAGGCTCAAGTCTGAAGATCGACGTTGCAGAGGTCCATAATCTGGTTGCTTGTAATTCCAAGGTGTTCGTTGTCAACTTGATTTCGTTATGCTCGAACATGGGAAAGCAATAATTCTGTCCTGTGAACACTGAGGTCAGTCAGAGCATCAAGGGACGGACCGATGGTCAAAAGGGTCATGCTTTGCAAGACCTGCTGCTGATGACCTTGGCCTATGAGTCTCAGAGGCCAAGAGGAGGAAATCCCAATTGAAGCTGTATTGCTGCCAGTGGTGATTGAGCTTCAGAGCAAGTGACCGTGTTGGGAGAGGAACGGCCACTTTGAAAGTTTGTGGGAGGTGGTTAGAAAAGTTGAACGTCTTCCCAATGCGGAAGATGTTACTGCTGCCAATCAATATCGGACTGTCAAAAAGCGCAAATCGGTCATCAAAACAGCGTGTTTTCCACGCGAGCGGACTCCAAATAGTTCTGAACGCGAAGCGAGAGAAGAAAACAAAAACACGGTACGGAAGCTGTGCAGGATCTTCACGGCTTCTCACCATTACTGTCACGTTTTGAGTGCCGTATGCCCTCGGCGATTCATCTTGTTGGCAGAGTGGGGCTCATACCGTGACTCTCTATGCCAGCAATCAAGCATATGATATGAACATGAACTTTGATGAGAGCACTCATTCTGCTCCAAGACGATTTGTATCTACTGTATGTACGCTGGCTTCATCTGCAATAAATCTCCGACTTTTGGTGCATGATCTTCATGTCGATCCTGAATAGAAAAAGTCAAAAAAAGTAATGATTTGCACTGCAGGCGACCCTCTTCACTTTGTAATGGTTATTCAAGGCCTGGTTGATTCATTTTGTAAATACCATGCAACTCGCCTTTCGATCTTGTATTTGAGCTGCACGTTAGCCAGATGTCCAATTCTGCATCCGCCCTCAGCTCCTTACTCCGCTGTGTTTTCTTCGCAGCACTCACCAGGCCCAAACATCCACCGCTCGCCATCCCTAACAAAATACTGTACTCTTTTCGTAGACTGTATATCCGCACGCAAAGTCCCTATCCGGCACCCTAGTTCTCCTCTGTGCTCACTGCCTCCCTCCTGCTCCGCACGAGAATCCCGTTGGCTTGGTAATTCAATCCACCGTTCCGACTGGGCCTAGACTATCTTCGACTCGCGGCCTTCACGTGCTGCCATCCTCTATTTGCTATCCACATAAGTGTCAGATCCATAGTGCTCGTGAACGCTGCATGTGGCCTTTCTTCAGCTCTCGTAAGCATCAATTGTCTAGCCCTTTCGACCCTTTTTGTCTTCCGGTGATTCGGCGAAGCAGCTCTCTTTCGCCGCGACCTCGCTAGGCGAACCATACTCACCGTAGGAGCCCGGTCTGGACGCATGTGGACATGCTTATTGATCACAACTCTGTTTGACGGGCTGACACCGCGGTCTGGACTCGACTGGACACCGTCGAGACCAGAGCGTTCCCTGACTCGGTCCGACTGGCTCGACACAGTGGTCGGATCGGAATCCGAGTGCTTGCCAAGGCTTGCTGAGATGTTGTGGCACCGACCGCTCTCCGAGTGTGATCGCTTCCGGAAAGCTTGACGCGGGAAGAGAATCAAAATGTGCGACAAGGCTCATAATGAATATTCTGCACGGTTCTTGTCACATCTGTTGTGTAAGTAGGACGATCAGCAGACCATTGCTTCAGTTCGATGCACATACTCGATGCTCAAAACATTTTTTCCTGGGCATGCACACATGCGTGGCTGGAAAAACTCGTCTAGCGGATGCCTCAAACAACGGAGATCATTGGGATGGTACTGGCAGGTTACTGCTTGAACTGCTTCTGTTGCGTTGGGAAAGTACGGGAAGGCTAGCGGTGCGCATGACTCAAGGGCATCCGCTGAAAAAGGTGTTTGTAGATTCTATTGTGAGTTGAGTTTGTCCGGTTTTGACAGCCTTGAATGCGAGATTGTGGCTGGCTGCCTTTCATGCGACCGCAAACAGATTGACTTGAGCAGGAGTGTCGTATGCCATCTTTGTGACTGGGTGAGGTTGCTAGCGATCGGGTCGCCTTACTCTGGTGTCTGTCCAAGCCTCACGCATATGTATGTGTACAGTACTGTCATTCGAACACGCCTCGACACGTGCAAAAGTGCTTGACTCCATCTTTCCAATTAATGTCGAGTCTTTCTCATTCCGACTCTTCCTCTTTCCGCCTCATCGCCCTCCATCCGGCGTCAACTTGTGTTTGAGTTCTAGCTTAGTTCAGCTTTGAGTCCATTCCAGACCCTCGCCCTCTCCGAGATCCGAAGTTAGACATTGCCCTCTGAGTGCGTCTGCCTTTTCTTCGGAATTAATTTAATGGCCAAAATTCTTGGCATAAAATTTGTCAGAGCTGTATTCCGCGGCTCATCGGATAGGCTCGCCTGCTCGCTATCCCTTTTCCTCGCTTCGTCCATTGTTCTGCCCTTTTCGGCTAGATTGTTTCTTCCGACCGTTTTGGCAACGCACTGGTCCCTGACTCATTGTTCCGATAGAGCCTGGTTGTTTGGACAGATCTGACGGATAAATGCATTTGCTTTTCCGTCCAATTTGTGGCACTTTATGCAAAGCCCCGTCGTCCCATATGACATCCGAAATTTTTCCGATCCGATGTAAACGTCGTCTCTTGTTTCGGACCGTTATATAGACAGATGTGGCTTCGAGTGCCGATCGCTGAAGTAAGCTGAACCCTGAACGGAAAATCTCGAGCCTCCGACCGCCACATTGAGATAAGTAATGAAAGAAATGACTATGTCATAGTCAGCTGTCAGGGTGAGCTTTCTCTTCGTATGAATGCTCGATGCGTCCCGCGGCTTCGGTTGTGGCAAACCCGGGCGTTGACATCGTGGTAGCCAAGTGCGATCTATTTTCCCTTCAATGAAACCGAAAAGCTATCTCGCCGCATTGTAATACTCCCACCTTGAAGATCCCGCTTCATCCTTCGATCGAGCTTGCATGAACGGACTTGTCACTGGGTACAGTGAGCCCGATGTTGAAAATATCTTCTTGGCAGACGTGAGCTTCCGTCTCCGCGGATCACTGTGAATTGACAATACAACCGTCTCTGTACCACAAGCTGCACCGCAAATACAAGGTGTGCGTACCCCGCTTAGAGTGAGTTTTTTCATCACAGAAATGTTGACTGTACCTCCGCGAATTATCTTTCCGCCATTGTCCTGGTTGTCTGACTTTTTCATGCTGCCGTCGTCGTGATACTATCTAGTATACCTCATACGCCATCGCTTGCTTCCTGGCGGATATTGCTGGTTCTATTGAAGTGAGCCTAGTCAAAGACGAGTATAACCACTCCGAGCAGCTTTTCGCAGCATCACACATGCGAAAATGTCCACTTGTGATGTATCAAATCAAGTCGGTTACCCCGTGACACGGTAGTGGGGAAATCGGAAGCAAAGCTCGGTAAGGTGACACTTTTCTAGAGTCTAGTCAATTCCATCAATCTAGTCGATATGGAGGACTAAGTCTTCTCAGAAGATCGAAGTGCGGTCCCGAGTTCCGAGTAGATTTCTGTCGATCCTTTTCCTTTCGACTGTCTCACTTGTCTCTCCATTGCAGCGGAAATCTCCATTGTGCCGTGTGTCGTGCTCGGCACTGGGTTGTGAGACGCCTCTCAAAGTACGGTGAAAAAGTGTTCCGATGCAGGTGTGTCTCACTTTGACTCCTGTCTCTTGCAGAAACCCTGCGATGATGGTGGTGAGCACGCGTAATTCCGGCGCGACGCACCAAAACCTCCATGGTGTCTGGCTTTCGTGCGTTCTACTTTTCGATGCGCACTGGGTCAAATAGACATGCGCATTTTCCCGTCCTTCAGCCGTTTGGAGATCATCGCATTGTCCAAATGCAGTTCTCATCTGGTGGCTTAGCTACTCTCTGGCCGGATGGGAAAGCTAACAGCCGAGCCATCGTCTGTGAGATCGCAACGTTCAAGAAGGCTGCCATCCCTGCGTGTTGTACTTCAGCCAGCAACTCCGCTTCTCGGGCATGCCAAGTTTTGTAGCTGAGTTGTAGACTTGATCGCTGTCAAAAATTTCGCATGTCTTGCATCACCAATCTAGGGCCGGAAAAGCACCAACCGGAATTCCACATTTCCAAGCGAGCGGTTGAATATGGCCAAAATGCACGTCGTCATGGCTGCCGAGCTGTCACAGACACCAGTTTTCTGGCTTGATTATTTTGGTTTCCGGCTAAATTTGGACAATTCCGAAGGGAATAGGGTAGAATTGGGTGGCGCATCAAAACGTGCTTTTTTGAGCGGAGAAAAGAATATCACTCTTTGTCTGTACAGGTCGATCGGCGGACTGCAAAGAGGAGCATTGTAATGCCAGCAGCAAGAACTGTGTTCGACCTTGAGCTGTCCTCTCATGCTCTTCCTCTGCTGATTGAGAAATGGTGTTGCTGCATCACATGCACCGAAGCCGAGTTGCACGACGTCACAAGCTCTTTGCTTCGGGAACACCGTTATCACCGTCATCTTCTTCGCTTGTCACACACTGCTTCGGACTCTTGGAGGAAGCGAAGAGGCTAGTATCGGAATGGTCACGTCTCGGCTTTACTGAGAGACGCTTCGTGCTGTCAGTACAGATTTCACCTACAGCACTGTACAGTACAGGTCAGGACTGGACACACTGGTTTCGAATGTCTTCCTTGATGTGAGACTGAGTTGGTCAAGCAGGCATGACCAGTGCTGGGGAATGCAAGGTAATGCTTGGCAGAGAGAACAAACGACTTTGCCGAGCCAATTGTTTGGTGGTCCGCAAAAAACATACGTATGATCGCCTTGCCTTGCCATGCCCTGCACTCTGTTTTGTCGTGACCAGACTGACTTCCTCCTTCTTGCGTACCTCTGCGCGCTCTCTCAGGATAGATTCCCACAATGACTCCGCCCGAGCCCAATGCGTCCAACTGATGCGAATTGAGCATGTGCGGTTAAGGCTTGCTCTTGCTGTGCTTGTGCACGAGGGTTTGGACATCCATGTCGCCTTGCATCCTTGGCTTGCTACCTGAGTAGATGTCATGACGATCGCAGATTCAAAGACCCTGATCACCACCCTGCGTCGAAGGACTCGATGTCATTTGTGGCTTGATCTGCGGTGCAGGGCGGGAAGGGGGACGATGAAATGAAAAAATCGACACAGCAAGCCACATCGGAAAAATGAGATCGGTAGATACAATGACGGGAGGCGAGGTGTTTGCCGCATCGGTACGACTTCTTCAGACAGATGTTTACAAGGTTCACTGGTGAATCTTGATCGGTGCTTCTAAAGTGCAGAGCTGAGTCTATCCGCTGACAATCTGGCGGTCACAGACCCTGATTTCAACTCCCAATGGCAATTCACCAACAGCTCCAGGAGCGCTTTCGTATCGCCACCTGCAACATTTTCTTACAATGACGTTGATTCTCATACAAAGGCCGTTGTGTCCCCACCCAAGTCGAAGCATCATCACCGAGCAGTAGCCGCTCAACCTTGTTTTCCAATCCGACGGGTTCCTTGCACTCGGTGAATGGGGGAATTTGAAAAGCAGAGTTGGTGTACTGTAGATGCAAGTTGACCGACTCAACTGCGTGGAAGGTGACTTTAGAAAGTGTATGGGAAGTAAGGATGATTCATGCAAATCCTGACACGCAGACCCATCCTACGGCTTCGGAGCGCTGACTGTGTTACCCTGGATTGTCATGATTCGGGCGAGATTTTTGTGGTACCCAGGCTGCACATGGAATTTGGCGGAGCTCAATAGACAGCAGGCTTCCCACGCGTCAATTATGGCCGCCTGGGAAATACTGTAGCCTTGTACCGTAGAATTTGCGAGTCCGCTCATTGGGCCTATCCGCTCCGTGTATATGGATCCATCATCATGACGGCGTGAACAGTACAGCTTTGCATTATAGTACTGTATTGCTTGCGCGACGCTGCGCATCCTCGGAATTGGAAGAAGAGACGTGCAGCTCACATAAAAAGTTGTACTGTAGTTTGTACTGCCCCCAGTGAGAACGATTCGGTACACCGGCATCATTCCGGCAAGAGCGGAAAGCTGCCGTGAATGCGTTGTTCTTTGCAAGACTAGTAGGCAGAAGTATCTTCGGCTTTGCTTTTTGAAAAGCTAGATCCTGCAGAGCAGCGCTGTTCACTGTGCGCTAGGGCACCTCTTAGTGTTTCGCGTTCTCTTCGAGCACTTACGAGGATCTATATCATGTGTGCTACTAGCATTGCTGAAATTGAATCGACTCTTGACAGCTAATTGCTCATCGTTGTATGATGAAATGCTCGTGCCCGATGCAGGGATGCATTGTACCATTTTGACATGATCCAATTTTGCACATTTCCAAAGGAACAGTCTATCGCTTACGGCCCTTGAGGCAGCATCTACATTCTCCTAAACACTTTAGAGGATGCTCCCACGAGCAGTATCGCTTCTGACTGCTGTATGGATCGCAAGGGTCTTGGATGCAGACATTTTCATGGAATGTGTCCCACAAATGTGGATGGTGGCGTCATGGGGACAAGGAAAAAATCGAGAAACAAGGGTCGACATCCAGCCGGATGTCATACCCTGAAATCTACCATGTGGGTCTCGCCCCTCTCCCTGTCGCATCGAAGTGACTTTATGTATGTGTCTCTTCCGCATGTGGAAAGTCGTTCTACTTGTCCTCGGGAAATTGCCTTCCCTCGGCGTACTTCTCAGACTAGACCCTTGTTCCGCTGCAAAAGCTTCGTCATCGTCCTCGTTCTCCGAGAAGTGACGGTTCATCGTATTACAACTCCGCCGCAACCTCGTGCTGCAAAAAGCGGTTGTGATGCTCAGTAATCGAGATTCCCAGCATCACAGTGAGTGCGTCTTCTTCTTCCGCACGGAAGTTCCTTTCTGGTCGCTGCTGAACCTTAACTTTCTGTCTCCGTGTGTTCCGCGGAGGCATCCGATTTGCCTCAGTTTGGCAAGTAGGTGAGGCTACTCATCAATCCTGATTCCCTCGATGATGGCGTTACCATGAGGAGACGGTACCTTGAAATTATGATGAGGTACTTCGCGCACTTTGCTGGGGGCTCTCCCCATTACTTCAGCTTCGACAAGGCCAATCTGCCCTCCTGCGGTCATGATAAGATCTAGTGGTCATGCAAGTAGGATCAGCTATATACGATACTACCCAGATGATACTTAATGGTTTTCTCCCCCGCCCCAAAGACCGAACAAGGAAGTCTGCCACCCGAGTTCATGCTTGTTTGTTTTGTTTGCCTCGATCGGCGCGGATATACCGTATGGCAATGTAATGGAAAACCTAGGACGCCTTGAAACATCGAATGCGGCTTATGATTCCTTTGCTGAAAGCTCGTGAGACTCGTGACCATATTTACACTCCTTTAAGGTCTTGTAGTGAGGACATGAGTGTCTAGCAGCTGGCGCTTGTGGGTCCTCGGGGGACCAAGACCCGATCAAGGAGAGCTGGATTTCCCGGCAGAGCTTGGTCAAATCGTCGTGTTTCTCTACGTCGAAATGCGGTATTCATTTGCCAGGCTATGTTATTGCAAGCCACGAGTGAAGGCTTCCTGCTACTTCAGATGCTTCAGGAGCAGCATCGCACTGACTCACGATCCAGACTGCCGCACAACAAAGTCGTTAGGTGTCGATGAATTGACTTTGCCATATCAGAAACGATCTGACACTCAGATGCCATTTTGCCTAGAATCTCACATCTCGAGTAATTTCGAACGCGTCGCGAAAAGTCGTGTGCTGTTGAAGCGCGCAAATTACCGGAAGTGTTGGTTTCTGGCTCGACTTCAGGCAGTCTGCAGTGTGCTGCCTGATTTGGTATGACTTGTCCTTGCAACACTCGAGGAAACGCGTTTTGGGAGGTGTTGGAAGTTGAGCACTTTTGCCCCATTTACACGAAACGCACACATACACGCTCGAGTAACGCGCGTTTTTTGGGCAAAGCACACAACTTCGCAGCAAGCAGAACCCTACGCCTGGAGAGACCAACCTGTTGTTCTTCTCTACCAAGCCCTCGACCTTGATCGCTCGTCCATCTCCACTTCGACCATATTCACGACCCCATCCGAAACGCAAACACACACGCTTGCAAACAAGCGTACGCCTGCGTCTAAGGGAGCGCTCTCCTGCATCCATTGATCAATCCGATATTGGCTCCATCCCCACATTTCCTGCCCTTGCGAGCACGCGCTGCATTCGAGCGGTTCTGCACATAAACACACATATATATACCCACACAACGGCGCACAAGCATGTCATCAAAAGCCAAGAAGCTGAGCGCCTTGGCCGCACTCAAGGCCAAGCGCGATGGCATTGATCTCCCTTCAGTAAGTGCAAATACACTGCCTTCAGATGTTACTCGAGCAAGCTCTGACCGATCTGTCCATTCCTCGTTCCTGCCACCTACCACTACAGGCATCCAAGTCAGGCGCTGGTGATCATTCCGATGATGATGATGCCATCTACGACGAGGTCTCCGAAGACGAATACCGCTCCATCCTCCGAGGCCGTATCATGGACGACGACTTCATCGAAGACGATGATGGCTCAGGATACGTCGACCACGGCCAAGATGAATGGGACGACCGTGCTCGTGGAGCTGATGACGATGATGAAGACACCGAAGATGAACAGGAATACTTTGAGCGCACCGGCAAGCGCAAGCCCAAGAAGGGCACCAAGGCTCGCTCCAAGCTCAAAGGCGCGGACGGCCCTTCTTCCGTATATCAGAAATCAAGCCTCTCCGCTGCCTTCAGCAAGCAGCGCAAGGCATCCGGTGGACTCTCGAACGATCTCTCGGCAAACCGTGCTCGTGAAGCTCAACGAATGCGATCGGCTGCGCTGGATGCATACCGACCCACCGTAAGCAAGGAGAAGGAGGACGACTTCATGGCCAATCTCATGGGTAACCTCGATGAATTCAGCGCACAGGCTTCCACATCTTCCCACGACCCAGCCAGTCCTTCGCCTGTCAACCGCCTCTCGTCCTCTCTCTCCAAAAAGCGCAAGCAGAACGAAGAGAGCGCTTTCTCCCGCTTCCGCACATCCACCTCGGTCGGCGCCAGCAACGGCTTCACAAGTCCATCTTCTGGTGCTCCCACTAGCGAATCCGCACATCCTTCCAGTGACAGCGCTGCGCCTCATGTCCACGTCAGCGGCAGCGACACTCCACCTTGGGGTCCCAATCTTGGCTCTGACCCCGTTTTCGAGCTTGACGACGACTTGCCCGCATCCAACAAGAAGCTCCGTGGTCCCAAAGGCTTGCCGAGTCGCATCGGCAGTCTCGGTCTTGGT
Source organism: Pseudozyma thailandica (assembly GCA_023212835.1). Taxonomy (NCBI): domain Eukaryota; kingdom Fungi; phylum Basidiomycota; class Ustilaginomycetes; order Ustilaginales; family Ustilaginaceae; genus Pseudozyma; species Pseudozyma thailandica. Next base: position 118,654 of record JALCCH010000014.1, read on the forward strand.
GACGCTGACAACGACATCTTTATTAGCCATCCTTCCAAGCGCGCTGCGGGTCTGAGCAACGATGCTCTCGAATTTAGCGACGATGAGGCGGACGACCTTGCCGTGCGACGTGTTGAAGTTGGCTCGACCAACGCAAAGGCTGTCGATGCCCGAGGTCAAGCATCCCGACCCAAACCAAGTCCAGCAGCTACAGCAACACCCCGCCCAGTCAAGACCGAAGCTGGCAATCCCGCCAACAAGACGCCCTCTGCGTCCTCGTCTTCGTCTACACCAAAGCCATTGGGCAAGGATCAGGACAAGACTCCTGCCAGCAGAAGCAGTTGGCAAAAGGTGCACAACGATCTCATGAAGAACGTCGAGCCCGCCACACCGACTCTGGGTGCCTCCAATACCGCTGTCAAGACGGCAGCCGGCAATGCAACACCATCTGCAGGTAAAGTCAAGGCTTTCGAGGACGACAAGTCGCTCTTCTTCTACTGGCTCGACTACCTCGAAGGCGAGAACGGTGTCGTCTACCTAGTCGGTAAAGTCAAAGACAAGGAATCGGGCCGGTACGTCTCGTGCTGCTTGACCGTCAACGGTATCGAACGTTGCATCTTCCTTCTCCCTCGTAGCAAGCAGCTCGAGGATGGTCACGAGACCGACCGCGCGGTCGGCGAAGACGAGATCTACGATGAGTTCGAGGATCTGTCAGCCAAGCACGGTATCAAGCGCTTCCTGTCCAAGTGGGTTACCCGCAAGTACGCTTTCGAACAGGCCGGTGTTCCCGCCGAGTCCAACTACATGAAGATCCGCTACGGCTTTGACGAGCCTCAGCTGCCCTTCGACTTCAAGGGCAGGACCTTCAGCAAGGCATTTGGTACCAACACTTCCCCCTTCGAGCTACTCGTAGTCAAGCGACGCATCTTTGGTCCTAGTTGGCTCAAGATCTCCAACGCCAACGTTGCCGAAGGCTCCACGCCCATCTCATGGTGCAAGATGGAAGTCACCATCGAAGATCCAAAGGATATTTCGCCCGTCTCTGACGCTGACACGACTTCGCCTCGTGAGACACCTCCTCTCACCGTCATGTCGGTCGCTGTCCGCACCGTCGTCAACCACAAGGAGAACAAGCAGGAGCTCGTCGCTGTCAGCGCACGTACCTGGACCGACCACCAGATCGAAGATCCAACTCCACCCGAGCAGCTTCCTTGCTCCGTCTTCACTGCGGTCCGACCTCTAGGAGCCATGTTCCCTCCTGGGTTTGAGGCGGAGGCACGCAAGGGCAAGACCAAGATCCACACGCTCAAGTACGAACGTATGCTGCTCAACGCCTTGCTTGCTCAGATCCACAACGCCGATCCAGATGTGATCGTTGGCCACGAGTTCAACGGTGTCTCGCTCGACGTGCTGCTGCACCGCATGAAGGATCTGCGTGCAGACCACTGGTCTCGAGTCGGACGCTTCCGTCGTCCCAAGTGGCCCAAACTCAAACAAGGTATGAATCTCAAGATTCTTGCTGGTCGTTTGGTGTGCGACTTGGCTTCCGACAACGGAAAGTCGATGATCACTTCGACGACTTGGTCGCTCACCGAAATGTGCGGGACGCATCTCAAGATCCAGCGCGAAGACATCGACCCTGAAGAGACTGCGTCTTTCTTCGACTCGCTCGCACCTTCGCCCGAACGTCTGCTTACTTTTGTGCGTCACTGCGAGGTGGACACCTTCTTCCAGATGGCGATTGCTGCCAAAGTTCAAATTCTGCCTCTCACAAAGCAGCTCACCAACCTCGCCGGTAACAGCTGGAACAAGACGCTCAACGGTGGTCGTGCCGAGCGAAACGAATACATTCTGCTTCACGACTTCCACCGTCAGAAGTACATCTGTCCGGACAAGATCTCGGCTTGGGAGAAGAAGCAGATCCAGCAAGCGATCGAGCTCAAAGCCAAAGCAAAGGCGAAAGCAGGTGGTGCAGCAGCGACAGCGGCAGCAGCGGCCAACAGCAAGAAGGACAAGTTCAAAGGTGGTCTCGTCTTTGAGCCCAAGCGTGGGTTGTGGGACAAGTACATCTTGGTCATGGACTTTAACTCGCTTTATCCTTCGATCATTCAGGAGTTCAACATTGATTTCACGACGGTAGAGCGTCCACCTACACAGGGCTTGGAGGATGAGGAGGCTGCTGCTGTTGCTGCTGCTGCTGTGTCTGCCGCTGATGGCGAGGCAGGTGCTGAGGCGATCGCCGAGACGGACAAGATCCCCGACGTCCCGTCATCGGACGTGGAGCAGGGTGTGCTGCCGCGCATCATTGCCCAGCTCGTCGCTCGTCGTCGCCAGGTCAAGTCGCTCATGAAGGACAAGTCGGCTACTGCGTCTCAACTGATGCAGTGGAACATCAAGCAGCTTGCGCTCAAGCTCACCGCCAACTCGATGTACGGATGTCTCGGTTTCGAGAATTCGCGCTTCTACGCTCGCCCCCTCGCCGCGCTCACCACCTTCAAGGGTCGTGAGATTCTCACCGCCACCAAAGACCTCGCCGAATCCATGCTGCTCGACGTCATCTACGGTGACACGGACTCGGTCATGATCAACACCAACGCCACCGAGTATCGAGAAGCTCTTCGGATCGGTCAAGAGTTTAAAAAGTCGGTCAACGAAAGATACCGATTGCTCGAGATCGACATTGACGGTGTGTTTGAACGCATGCTTTTGCTACAGAAGAAAAAGTACGCGGCTGTACTGGTGGATGAGGAGGGCAAGAAGACGACCGAGATCAAGGGTCTGGATATGAAGCGTCGTGAGTATTCGGCTCTGTCCAAGAACGTCTCGAACTATGTGCTGGATCAGATCTTGTCCGGTCAGGCGACGGAGCTGGTGATTGAGCATATCCACGAGTATCTGTCCGACATGTCGAACCAGATCAAGCGCGGCGAAGTGGCTTTGGACGACTTTATCATCTACAAGCGACTCGGAAAGAACCCGGAAGACTATCCGGATGTGAAATCGCAGCCGCACGTTCAGGTCGCCTTGCGGATGAAGGCGAGAGGAGGTAGTGCCAGGATGGGCGATGTGATCCCTTACATCTTCTGTCTGGGTGAAGATGGAGCGCCGAGTACAAAGACGGCTCAGGCGGACCGTGCGCATCATCCGGACGAGTTGAGGAGGAAGGATAGCGAGCTCAAGATTGATTACGAGCACTACTTGGCGCTTCAGATCTTGCCGCCGATCGAGAGGTTGTGCGAGAGTATCGAAGGTACCGATCGCTCGCGTCTTGCCGAATGCCTCGGGTTGGACCCGACAAAGTATGCCCATGCCTCGTCCTCGTCTTCCGGGGCGGTGGGCGCGGATCGCGAATTCGCCACGCTCGACTCGCAAATCCCGGACGAAGTTCGGTTCGCTCAATGCACTCCTCTCCAACTCACCTGCCCCTCGTGTCGCGAAGCTTCGGCCTTCCTCGGACCTGCGCATCGCGCCACCTCTTCAAAGGTGTTGGGTGATTCGACGAACAGGAAGGAAGAAGAGAGGAACGCAATCAGCACAAAGGGGATTCGATGCACCAACCCTGCTTGTCAACGCATGCTGCCGCTTGCCACGCTTTCGATCCAACTCGAGCTTGCCATCCGCTCGCACATCCAACGCTACTACTCTGGCTGGACCGAATGCAGCGACCCCAACTGCGGCTCTCGTACACGCATGGCGTCGGTTTACGCCAAACGCTGTCTCGCCATCCACGACTCGAAATCCGCCGCACTGCTCGACGCAACCGCAAACGTAGGCTCCCACCTCGCCTGCCGCGGTCGCGTCGAACCCGCATACCGCGACAAACAGCTCTACGACCAACTCATCTACCTCGAATCCCTCTTCGATGCTTCCCGAATCAAGGAGAAGGTAGGAGGAGGTGGTGCGAGTGCGACGGCAGGGATGAAGGCTTGGCAGGATGAAGTGCTGGCCGTGTTGGACGTCAACAGGAGGGAATTGGACGTGTTGAGGGCGACAGTCGAGAGGTATCTGGCCAGGAATGGAAGGAGGTTTGTCAAGCTAGGCAGCTTGTTCAGGTTTATGAAGGTTTAGAGCGTACACACATACATGTAGGATTCCGTTTGTACATCATCTGCTCCGTTCCGGGCTCTCAATATCAGCTCTTGTATCTCATTCACACTTTGGGTCTTTGTGTGGTGTATGATTGGATTGCAAAAGTTCTACGCGAGAGGATAAGCAAGGTAAGGAAATGAAAACGGTCGTCAGCAAACTCATACCTTGTAGAGAAAGTAGCCGACCAGCACATTTCTGCCATCTCTGCTCCTTCTTGCTTGGTCCGCAACACCTCCCGAGTTGTGAAGGTGGTTGATGGTGGGTGGAATCAGTGTAACTATGACATGAAATGTACTCAAACTCCTCGCGTCATCGAGGATTGGTAAGTCCTATAAGTGATGAGGCTCGAGTGGATTGGGATATTATCATCATTTTCCGACCTTATCCTAGCTGCTCCTCGTATCTTTTTCGGCTAAGAAGTTGATGTGCTGGTGACTTGGATGGGTAGGAGACACTTACGATTGGGATGAGGGCCATCTGCAATGCCGCCTCCTTCTCTTGCGCAGCGGCTGACTCGTGGCGTCGACGGACCTTGACAGCTCTGCCGGATGCAAGGATCAAAGAGCAGGCCGAAAGACACGACAGTCGGGCCTGTGACGAAGCAAGGAGACGTCGGCGTCGCAGATGGTATGGTAGGAAAGAAGGAAGGATCTCTGTCCAGCACTCTGTGAGAAAGTAAGACTTTTTTTTTTTCGTACACTGCGGTTGTCAAGCGCGAAGCCAAAAATTGCGCACTGCACAGATCACGTGATGAGTGCGGCCCGATCGGATGCTGATACGTTGATCCCCCAGACCCACGGTCTTGCTTTACTCACGCCGCACATGTTGTGCGCGTGCGTCTCTTGTTCGGTGTACGATCATCAAGTTGCTGCCGATTCGTCGCTGAAGGTGCGTGGTAATGGTAGTGTGCAAAGCGTGTGCTCAGAATGTCAAGAATCGGCTGTACTGGCCTCAATCACACGCCAACAGCCAAATCCAAGATCAAGTCAGAGACATCCGGAAACGCTCGGACAGGTCCCAAAAAATCCCGATAGCGCGGATTTCTTCTTCTCGCTGCCAAAAAAAAAAAAGATGATGCGGGCAATTTCACAGATTCCGCGTTCAAGCAAACTTAGCCGGTCCCACTCTTTTTTTTTTTTTTTGGTGGTGTCTGCAGTGTGCAGTCTCGGTTACGGTAGCGGCCACTGTATGCCTATGGTTGGCTAGCGCAGACTTGTCTGATGGAGAAGAGACAGCGGCTAAGATTGTGATTGATTGGATTCACTGATTGGATTAATTTTGACAATTCTTCTTGAGCTCTCTCTCTCTCTTGTGTCAATGCTCGTGCATATGTATCATTCTGACTCGGCATTCTTCTGATTCATCTCTCCACCTTTTTCCTCTTCCTCCTCCTCCTCCTCCTCCTTCTTCTGCTTTCACTCACATCTCCTCGTCATCCTACTCCATCTTCATCCCGTCTCTCCATCCTCGTATACCCTTTCTTCTCTTTCAAAATGTCTCCGCCTCCTTCCGGCGGCAAGCGTGAATCCGCGCAAGCCCGTCTTCTCGGCTCGGGTCTCTCTGGTATCGCCGAACTTATGGTCTTCCACCCTGTCGACACGGTGGCCAAACGTCTCATGTCCAACAAGGTCTCTGGTCTCTCCATGTCTCAAATCGTATTCAAGGACAAAGCCACCGCCAACGTCTCTACCAAATTCCTCTCCCTCTTCCCCGGTCTCGGATACGCCGCCGGTTACAAAGTCTTGCAGCGAATCTACAAGTTTGGAGGTCAACCCTACTTCAACGACTACCTCACCACGCATCACAAGAAGCAATTCGACAATGTGTTTGGCGAGCGTACTGGAAAGGCAGTCATGTCGGCCACTGCTGGCTCGCTTACGGGGATTGGAGAAATTGTGCTGTTGCCATTGGATGTGTTGAAGATCAAGCGTCAGACCAATCCGGAAGCGTTCCGTTCGCGTGGATTCTTGCGTATCCTTGCGGATGAGAATGTCAACCTCTACCGTGGTTGGGGTTGGACCGCCGCCCGAAACGCTCCCGGCTCGTTTGCTCTGTTTGGTGGATCGGCGTTTACCAAGGAGTACATCTTCGGGCTTAAGAACTACAACGAAGCCACCTGGACGCAGAACTTTTTCGCCTCGATCGGCGGCTCGGTCGCTTCCATCACGGTCGCCGCGCCGCTCGACGTGGTCAAGACTCGAATCCAAAACGCCAACTTTGAAAGCAAAGTCGGAGGCGTTACCATCATCAAGGATATGATCAAGAACGAAGGCTTTGGCGCTTTCTTTAAAGGTTTGACTCCAAAGGTTCTTGTAGTAGGGCCCAAGTTGGTGTTTTCCTTCACAATCGCTCAGAGCTTGATCCCGTTCTTCGGAAAGTACGTTTAAACAAGCCCTGTGCCTCCCAGCATCCACACCACGAGGGATAGATGCGGGCGCAGAAGAAGAGCAAAAGACGCCCCCATGGACCCCCTTTTTTCCGTTTTGTTTCGTGTATATACATAGTATCCCCAACTCGATTTGCATGCAATTCTTCTTCCGACACACCATTCATTCCCATCATAATCATCACCTCCATCGTCGATCAATCAGTAGTCACGCAGACAAGATCGCTTTTGATTGCGTATTACAGCTCGAGATGCTCGGCGATAGGCGGAGGAGCCTCTTTCTTGTCTTCTCGCTCTTGAGCTTGGTTTCGCTCTTTTGCGTCGTAGAACCGCTTGACGCGTTCGCTCAAGCTATCCCCCACTTTCTCCATCCTCAGGGGTGGTGCTTGTTTGGCCTTACTCGGCTTACCCTTCCCTCCCCCCGCACCAGCACCACCACCACCACCACCACCTTGCTTACCCGTGACACCAGCCATGATCTTGTCATACACCTTGGCAATGTCCGCCGGAGTCTGCACTTTCTCCTCTGTCTTGCCCTCGCCTTCCTTTCCACCTTGATCGTCTTGAGAGCGTGAGGGGGCAGAGTGTTGTTGTTCCAACTTGCGATTGAGTACCTGCGAGATTTTTTGGGCCACTTTTTGCTCCAAACTCGCGGCCTCGTCGCCACGCAAGACCGAGACAAAGTCGTCGTAGTCGAGCTTGATCTCCATCGGCGGTTCTGCGCTCTCGTCATCCTCGTCGTCACTGCGCTTCTTGCCTGTCTCGCGTCGACGGTACTCCTTCCCCACCTCTTCCTCAGTAGAGTCGTCGCCGACTTTGTTGACGACCAACTCACCATCCTCACCAATGCCAATTTCGACCAGCATTTCCATCCTTTCCGCATGAGCTTGCTGTCCGTCCTCATGAACATGCTGGTGTTCAGGCTCACGGTTATGCCCAAGTTGATCGAACAGATCCCCGCGACCACCAAGAGCTTCGTCGTAAAAATCGTCATGGATCGATCCGTAACGCGAGAGATCGCCAAACGTGTGCGACGAGCTCGATGCATCCTTGCTTGCACGCTGGGCCGAGTTCGAGATAGCCTCGTGTGGCGCAGCAGCCTTTTCATCGCCAACTTCGGGCAGGCCGGGATGCTCGACCTTCTCCGGATCACCCACCGTAGGACCAGGATAACCATCATCCACCACCTCGTGACACTGAATCGGCAGAGGCGCTTCCTCCTTCTCGCTCCCAAACGCCGCATCCGCGCACAACCTCGGCGTCTCGATCATCATGACATAGTTGCAAATCGTCGTCTCCTTAAACATGACAATCCTATCTTCGGCCGGTTTGCGATTCGAACAGTGAAACTGAACCTCGACCGTCCTCGGCTGATGGTTCATATCGCACATGGTTCCATTCGCCCACCTCTGCGTCAGATACCTGTGTCGTTGCGACTCGCTCCCTTCCACCCCCGCCGTGTCTTGCTTTGACTCAACAGCACTGCTTTGCGAATCTTCAAAGTGCGCTAGCGCCTTTGCTTCTGCTGCGAACAACTCCTCTTCATCCCAGTCCCCAAACTGCACCTCCTCGACCAGATCCAAAGCGCCCGAGTCTGGCGGTGACGCCATCCCCAACTGCGTCGACATCCCCGTCTCCCCCTCCACTTTCCCAGCTAAAGGCTGCTGCTGATGCCGACTGTGACTCCTATCATCACCCACAATCTCCTCGTTCGCCGGATTCCACCTTCCCAAGATGTACGCTGGGAATTGCGGATCGTCCACTGGATGTGGCATATCCGTCACCTTCTTTGCCGCTTCCAACGCCGCTTCCTCTCCCTTCTTCCCCCCGCCTGCGGTCTTGAATGCCCTTTCGGCAGCAATGCGAGGTGCGAGTTGTCGGAACTGTCGAATCTCTCTCCCGTGGCAGAAGCTGTATGTGAACCAGTCGAGTGTGTGATAGAGACACATCTTCTTGAGCGGTTCGAGAAGCGATTGTGCGTTTCGAAGCAAGTCCTGCTTTGAGCGGGACGAGGTTGGGTTGGACGACGAAGAGGCATGCGAAGCGGAAGGTTTGAATGTGAAGTCGGGTATCGAGCAAAGCTGGAAGGTGGAAGGCGAAGATCTTTCGAGTTGCCAAAAGAGCGTATTCTGCGACACACCTTGCTTCTTACCCGCTTGATGCGAGGGACGGCCTGGGATTGCGAGGGAGAAGGAGCCCCCACCGAGGTTGGAAGGCGAGGCTTTGCTCGATGCTGCTGAAGAGGAAGAAGCTTGCTGCTCTTCGAGGATCGTTATGGCATCGCTTCGTCTGATGGGGAGATTGGCGGCTGCTTTGCCAGTGCCTCCGAGGTTGACTTGGAATGCAGGCTTGGCAAAGACGTCCTGCGGGAAGCCTGCCGAGGTGGAGATGGAGGCGTCGACCGTATACGCTTGCAGGTAGAGCAGACCTAGCAAGAAGAGGATCGATTTGGAGCTGATCGGGTGCGTCGGCATTTTCGCACCTTGACGAGCGGGCTCAGCTCAGCAGCCTGCAAATGTGATGGAAAGGGATAGATGATATGATGATGTAAAGAGGGGAGGATGCTGTTCAGACAGGGCGAGCAAGAGCCATCTCATGATGCAGTCAACGCCGTGTGCAGGCAGGCGTGGGGGAAAGTGAGCTGGAAGGGTCGCACAGGGTCCTTCAGATGTCAGTGTGCTTCTCGCACGATACCTGTGAGAGATGCATGTGTGTGTTAAAATGTGGAGTTTCGCCGAATCACTGCACAATTTCAGTGTAGACGCACAGGGCAAGCAAGGCACGAAATTGGCCATGCGACTCCAACTTTGCCTCTCTCGCTCTGTCGGCAGTGCAATAGTCAAATCACCCTTCTCGAACACAGAGACTCAGCTTCTTGATAGCATCCAACCCTCCTCCTCTACTCTACCGTATTCACATCTCACCCTCCCTTTTCGGCAGAGTTCTGCTTCCATTCACTGTCCTCGCGAGAGCCAGTGCGAGATACACAACGCCATCGACGATCCATCTTCGACAGGTAGAAAGAAACGAGACACTTGCTCGAACACTTGAGTCTCGTACAAAGACGCTCTACGGCATAACACGTCCTCGACCTCCTCCATCACTGCTCCATTGGAATTCAGTGTCATCATCACACTTTGATCGGGCGCTCCTGCCTTACAATTATTGCTCAACATGAGCGCGCAAAATCATGACGACATGAATCCTTTCCAAATTCCGGACGACGATAACGCAGGAGCCAAATCCACAGCAGAGAACAACGCTTCGGCAACCTCCTCACGCTCATCATTGCACAACGGAGAAGATGCAGCACACGGCTCAGCATCTCATCACGTGGATGAAGACGACGATGACCAAGCCTGGAATGGCTCCTCTTCGCGCGCTCAAATGCAGACTGAGTCGCACACCGGCACCAACACGGCTTCACCTTCCTCTGTCAGTCGCGCTACATTTGCATCGCCGCTCTCGGTCATCGAGATCGTCGATGCACAAAAGTCGGGAGACGGCGGCTCTTCCTATATTGTATATGTCATTCGCAACGGCTCCAACGAAGCCAAGCGAAGGTACTCCGAGTTCGAAGCGTTGCGCGAAGCACTCATCCGCCTTCATCCAACCATCATTATCGCACCCATCCCATCCAAGCATACATTGTCCGACTATGCTGCTAAGCAGAGCAAAGCAAAAGAGGATGCCACCATCATTGCACGTCGCAAGCGCATGCTCCAGAGCTTCCTTCGTCGATGTGACAATCACCCCAAACTGCGCGGCGACGAGGTACTGCAAAAGTTCTTGGATGGGCGCTATAGCTGGAACGACATTACCAACTCGCCCCCTCTCATTCACCTCCCCAAGAACAATCTCCGTGCACCAGTGCAGAATCCTGCCGACCCGCATGCTAGCCCAGCATACGCCCACCTGCCTCTCCCTTCCTCTGTGTCATCGTTGCGACAGCCGAATCAGCGCTTCATCGATTCGGAAGCATTTACCAATCGATTCGCAAATCATCTTTCGGGAAGCATGGAAAAGGTGAATCGAAGACTCATGCGACGCTGGACAGAAGCGTCGACGGATTATGCAGAGCTTGGGGCTATCCTCAACGGCTTCTCGCTCACTGAAACCGGTCAACTTGCAACCGCCATCGAGCGTACAGGGCAAGCGGCTGACGCAGCATATATTGCCACAGGCCAGATGCTCAAGCAGTGGGAGGAAAAGTTTACCGAGCCTCTACACGAGTATACGCAGTTTGCGGCCATCTTGCAAAAGTTGCTAAAATGGCGCCATCTCAAGCATCTACAGTATGAATTGGCTCAAGATGCGTTGGAGGCGAAAAAGACGCAGTTGGAGGAGTTGGAGAGGGTGGAGAATGAAGCGAAGCGATTGGAAGAGGCTTTGGAGAGAGGAGGTGCAGGGTTGCTGAGTGGAGGAGGTCGCGTGTCGGGTGGTGGTATTGATGCGAATGGCATTCGTGATGGTGTAGGGTCCGGGTTCCGTCCCTCGGCATCTGTCTATGGCCGAGCTAGTGGAGAGGAAGGTGATGCTGCAACGAATAGCTCAGCGGCCAAGCCCAGTTCGGACACAGCTTCGACAGACACGAGCGGGGGCGCGCGCTCACGCACAGCATCGACCCCCTCTTCGCCCAGCAAACGCTCCTCGTCGCGCTCTACCGGCTACGGCCTCCTGGGCGCCATCACACACACCTTCCAATCGGTCATGGACGTCGATCGCGACGCCTCTCGTCGGTCCAACATTTCCAAACTACGTGAAGAGATTTCGTTGCTCGAAGAAGGGCTCTCGCTCACGTCGAATGATTTGCACTATGCCACGACGGCGATTCAAGCGGATCTGGACCGGTTCCAGAGGCAGAAGGTGAGTGATTTTAGGGATATGATGTTGGATTTTGCCAAGATGCATCGAGAATTTGCGAGGGCGAATTTGGAGAATTGGAAAGAGGCGAAACAGGAGATTGAAAAAGTGGAGAGGCCCGAAGGTATGCCAGAGAGCAGTTTGGCAAGGAAAGAGAGGGAGAGGGAGGGTGTGACGACACCGGGAGGGAGGAGGAGGAGTTGAGGTTTGGAAAATGCAATGTGATAGGGATGTTTGATCGTATAATGCGAGACGATGAGTGGGCTGTGATGAGTGTGTGTGCGCTTTTGGCAGATTACGGATGTGATCGCGGATGAATTGATGATATCGAATGATGGGAGGAGGTAAGTTGTCAGGTGGTATCTGACCATGCTAAGGGTGGTTCTTGGGATTCTTGAGATGCAGTAGGCGCGTAGCGGAGCTCCAAGTATTCTCGCTTGTATGCGAACGGGAAGCTTGGTGCGACGCTCGCTTGTGGTGGCCACTGGGCGTTGTAAGAGAGGAAGGTATGGAGTGGCATTGGCGGGAAAAAGTCGAGCCAAAAGGCAAGGGTTGGCCTCGGATCCCCAACCAGCCGGACGTGAAGCTTAACTTTAACTTGGCCTACACTAGAGAAAGGGGTCCATTCACCACGCTGCATGCCAAGGCTAGGTTCGGGGTTGGCTGTCAGCATTGTCTTCTTACGGTACAATGGGACGATGTGGTTGAAAGCTTTGTGAATTGCGAATGACAGTCGCTTGGGATATATAGACCCAGCCCATCTTCTTCTCCATCAACGCTCCTTGCGCACATCCTCCATCGTATACAAGAAAAGAGGTAACGATGCGTCTCGTCCCCTCCCTGGTTGGCGTTATGACGGCCATCCTCACCACCTCCGCCTCCGGCAACCCTTCCCCTTCTCCGTCTTCGCCTGGAGCAGCGGCGTGTGAAGATATCACCCGCACCCTCGCGCACACTCGCATCCTCACCCCTTCCTCCAACTCTACCTCCTATACCACCGCTCGATACGCTGGATTCAACCCGCTCAACAACATCCTCTCCCCCACCTGCATCGTCCAACCCACCTCGACGCACGATGTATCCGAGATCATGAAATCCGTCTTCCGCCACGGCGCGGATTACGCGGTGAGAGCAGGTGGACATACGGGTATGGCAGGCTGGGACAGCGTCCAGGACGGAGTTCTGATCGATTTCTCCTTTATGAAACACTTTACCTACAACCCAAAAACGGCTACAGTCAAGGTAGAGCCCGGGTTGAGGTGGGGTGAGATCTACACGCTCGCTTCCAAGTTCGGCGTATGCCCAATGGGCGGAAGAGTGGAGCACGTGGGGACCGGGTTGATCTTGGGTGGTGGGTTGAGCCTGCTTTCCCCGCAGTACGGGTATGCTTGTGACGGCCTCGTCTCGGCGGAAATCGTGCTTGTCGATGGCACTATCAAGACGGTCAACGAGAAGACCGACGCTTCGCTCCTGCGCGCCATCAAGGGAGGAGGCGGTAGATTCGGCATTGTCACAACGTACGAATTGCGTGCCTTCCCCACGGGCCGCCCTACCGACAAGCTCTGGTTCGGAGGCTCCGTGCTCACCCTGACGCGCACCGGCATGTCGCAACTCGTCCAAGCTACTGAGAAATTCACCCTCTCGCCTGACGACCCCAACGCCACGTTACTGAGCAACACGGGGATGCTCAAACAGAACGGTTCCGCCGTCTGGCTCGGCACGGCCATGATGTTCTACAAAGGCACGCGAGCGCAGTTCGAGTCGGTGTTTGACGACTTTCTCACCATCCCCGGAGCGACGATCGACGTCCAACCCTTGTCGTACCTCGAAGCGAGCGCCGTGACGCCGTTGGGATGGAGCGATACGCAGGCGTACAAATGGATGGGGGGATCCCTCCTCCCCTGCCCCACCCCCATCCCGCCCACCATCCAACTCACCACACCCCCCATCCCCACACTACCAAGCTCGTGGCTAAGCACCTGGCAGAACGCCCAAACCTTCATCACTGCCAACCTCGACGTGCTCGAGTCGGCCTTCTTGTCGCTAACCCCGGTGCGTTCGAACCAGGTCGAACAAGGCTACCAAAACGGCGGCGGTAACGCCCTCTCCCCACCGAGGGGCACGAATTATGTCCACTGGTTGATGAGCACCATCCTCCAAAACGGATCCACCAGCTTCCCCGCCAAATTCGAAAGCGCGAGACAAAAGTTTCTCGCCGAGAATAGGAGTAGTAAGGGGCTGCCGCTGTTGCTCAACGAGGTGGATGCATTGCAGAAGACTTTCGCTTCGTATGCGTGGTTGGAGCAGCTCAAATCGACCTATGAGAGAATCGACCCCACAGCGTACAGTCTGAGGCATCAGACAGGGCCCACTTTCTAACGGCGCCCCTCCCCCTTCCCCCGCCGCGCCCTGCTTTGTAAGAGATAGACGCGTGGTTGAAATGCTAATGGTAGTTGTACAAAATGCATGCGAAGAGAAGAGGCTAGGAGGAGGATGGGAGGATGACGGATCGTGTCAAGGCAAGGAATGCTTCCGGTGTAGCGGTGGGAGCGTGTGTGAGGCGGTAGAATGTATACGCAGAATTGAGCATCTCGTGCAGCGCTTTGTCTTGCTCGCTCCGCGACGGGATTCCTCCGCCCAAGGATGAAGCTTGCGCATGTGCAGGCGGGTGCGTCTGAATCGGCTGAGTGGGTTGGTCTTCCTCATCGCTATATCCCGCCCAGAAATCGTCCGCGTCGTTAATGTATTCTGCTGCCCCCGCCTCCTCCCCCTCTTCCGCCCCTTGAGATGCTCCAAGCGCGCCTCTCGTGGTAGAAGAGCAAGCTCCCGACCATGGATGCAATCCTTGTTCCTCCACCACTCGATCCCAATCTCCCACCGCCACAGCGAACAGGTTATCCACCCTCACCTCTTCCTCCCTTTCACCGCTGACTAGCATCAGCACCATCCTTATGCCTCTCTCACTCGCTGTCGGCTGGAAAACCACACATCTTCTCCCGCCTCCCCCCACCCCATGCCATTCCCGCTTACACCACATCTCAAACTCGTCCAAGTTGATCGGATCCCTCTCGCCCTCCACCGCGATCTTCATGGCGATCATCCTCCTCATGAATAGATCCGCAGCGGCTCGCTCGACGTCCACCGTATCGATGCCGAGCTCGATAGGCGGGCGGGAGAGGTACGAGAAGAATGCGGTTTGGGTTTCTTTGCGTTCCTCGTCCGAGAGGGAGGAGTCGAGCGGGGAGAGGAGGCCGTGGGAGAAAGCGGCGTGTTCGAGAATGTCTTGTGCGAAAGGTGGGGTCGGGGGCAGGGAGAGCATGCGGTGTCGCATTTGGAGGTCGGACGACATTTGCGTGGAGGTGAGGGTGGGGGGAGAAGTTAGGAGGAGAGAAGTGAGGATGGACCGCAGCGTGGAAGGCGCGGATGATTCGTGAGAAGGGGCGCTGGTGGAAGGCACCATCTGCGGAAGGTCGTGCTTGGTGGGGTTGTGAGATAACCTCGGCATCGTGTTGAGGTTGACGGGTGGATGGTGTCAGGAGGGAAGGAAGATGTCGTGTGTGGGGGCAACAGGAAGGGTAGAAGAAAGTGTTGGTTGTGGACGATTGCCATAAAATGACCGCGATCCGAAGCGCTTAATTCGCCGATTTGCGGCTGAGCAGCGATTTTTTGGCAGCTGTCAAAAGCAAAGCTTTATCCTCCACTTTGCCTCGAACTCGACACCAACACCGACACCAATCGCCACCATCACTACTATCTCACATCCATCTCAGCCATGTCATTCTCACCCACACATCCTCGCCCAAAATGATCGCTCCACCACTTCAACCGCGACCATGACGAGTGTCACTTCCAAAGCGCCACGTCGCTCTCGACACCGTTCGCCGCCCACCTCCCTCCCGGACCATTTCAATCGCAAAGGCTACCTTTCGGTTTCGGACCTGGTTGGTCCCTCTTGGTGCGAGTACAACTACCAATACGGCATTCTTTCTCTATCCCATCTTCCCCCTTCTCTGCGGCCGCCATCCATCGTCACTCCCGAAGGCGCCACCGTCACCCCTTCCACCACCCTTATCCTCCAAAAGGACGCAACCCTTACCGCGGGTAAGGCCGTCCATACTGTGCTCGAAAAGGAAGTCGCGCCTGTCCAAGTAGCCGTCGAAACTGAGACGAAAGAGGATAGTTGGGCGTTGAGGTTGCTGAACCTTTGGTGCGATGTCAAAGGTCTACTCAGGCTGAACCCGGGGAAGGGCGTAAGAGGGAAGGGGAAGGAGTGCGTTAGGGAAGTGCCCGTCTATGGTTGGATCGAAGGAGTGTTGGTGATGGGCGTGGTGGACGAGATCGAAAAGCGTCTTCTCCCTATCACCACTAATGGAGTGGAGAGGGAGAAGGAGAAGAAATGGGCAAGTCAGGAAGAATGGAAGAGAGCGCAAGCTCGCAAGAACAGCTCTCCAAAGAAAGCGACGGCGAATGGGCAAAAGGCGCTCACGTCGTTCTTTGGCTCCTCTCAACCTTCTCAGACAGATGCGATTGAGCAAGAGGAGGAGAAGGAGAAGGAGAAGGAGAAGGAGAAGCAAGGGTGGGGATACTTTTTGTCCGATACCAAAACGAGAATCGCGTCTTGGCTCCCAGCAGAGGAGGACCAGTTTAGCGCACGGATGCAGTGCATGACGTACAAGCGACTTTTTGACGGTCTCGTCCTCGGCGCCCTCCTTTCCTCTTCCATGACCTGTTCACTATCACTTGATACGAATGCGACACCAATGGACTGGGCGCGCACATTCGCCTCGCTCGACCTGGACGCGCAACAACCGCTATCTGAGGCCTTCCTGAAGGATGCAGAGGAAGTATGCGTTAGTTGGGGAACGGATCTTACTCTCTGGGTGGGTCAAAGTGGGGCGGATGTGTGCACACTCGACCATATCCGGCTGCTGCTAGAGGAAGGGCTGAGGGAACTGGTCGCTGACGCTCTTAAAGGACAGGGAGAAAGCGTCATCCAAAATCAGCTAGCGCTGACATACCGACGACAAACCAAGCGCCGAGCTCGAAAAAAGCGAAAGACTCCTCCCTCTGCGCCACTAGAACCTATCGAAGGCATGCGACAAGCGACCCTCGACGAGGCCCAACTCGAATCTCAAGATAACCAAAGTGCTGCTCCCGCCGCTGTCGTTGCAGAGAAACGCAAATCCATCGACGCCATTGAAGGCCACACCGAAGCGAATCATGCCATCGAACTCGCCTTCTCCTCCCCTCCCGATTGCACTCCCAAAAAGCCCTCCTCCTCCTCCTCCTCCTCCCGACCTTCTCCCCCCGCCTCGGCACCCTCTTCTACGCCTTCTCCGCCGGAGAAAGAGGCGGCCGAGATCATCGGCATTGTCAACTTTGCGCACGACCCTTGTTCGCTCGACTCGCATCTCAAAAGCATGATGGCCATGTGGAAAGGCACGCGTCCACTACGCGGCGTCAGCGTGGCCCAAACAAGACGGTGCTGGAATTGCGAATGGCGCCAGGCATGCGAATGGCGAACGGCTCAATCCCAACTCCACCTGGCAGCCAAGCCCAAACTTACACTCGACGCAAGGCACAACGACGAGGAGAGCGTGGAAGACGACGATTTTTGGTCCAATCTCAACCCGGACTCGATGCAGGTTAGAGATGCACACGGCAACCTTGTGGATTGGTAAAACGCACGCTTTCCTTATGTAATTGTATCAAAAGTGGAATGCTAGTGTGAGTTTGGGATGACGGAGGAGGAGAGGATGGGATGAGCGGCATCCCAAGGACCTTTGATCTCGAATTTCCAACGCTGAGCCTTTCTTATCCACCACGGACACAATGCCGATGTGAATACCACCACTGCATTCGTCCAACCCATCACCGCGCCTCCCCACCTTTCCTCCTTTTTCAACGTCATTGCTGTCGCCATCGTTGCGGCGTAGACTATTGCGAATGTGACCCACTCTTGGCCACGCCTCTTGCGCGCAGATGCGAGGGTCGGGGGCGCAAACAGCGTGATGGCGAGATGGATCAATGTAAAAGTGTCGAGATTCGTGTCGAGTCGAGACGCCAGCACAACCGAGGCCGAGATGGCGGCGTTCAAGCTGAGCGTGTTGCTCAATTTGCCACTTGTACTGCTGGCCACCGAGGATCCAGAGTAATCGGCCAGAACGAGGTGGAGCGAGAAGAGCAGTGCCGAGAGAGCCCAGATGCTGTCGCTGGTGGTGGATTCCGTCAACGTTCGCAACACGGGTGAGACCGCCAGAAGAACAAGTCCCGTGATAATCTTGCCCAATATCCCACCAACTCTGTTTTTCCTCCGCATACTCGCTCTCCCATCTCTGGCAGGGCTGGGCTGTTGATCGTCCGCGCGTCGTCCGAGTGAGGCAATAACGGCGGAGGAGAGAGATACAGCCAGCGTCGCAAGCAGCAGCACCTCGGCATCCAACGTTGCCAAGTGCAAATGCACAAACAGCAAACTAAACAGCACCACACTCAGGAACCTCGACGAGACCCTCAAGCTTGCCGTCACCAACTCGACAAAGCTCGGCAGGGTGATTTGCGAATTCGTCCGGAGGTCCGACAGAAAGCTCTCGGCCACATGATTGTCCGCATACGCCTGCTTGCGCCAGAGCACCTTTTCGAACCTCTCGCCCTTTCCGCCGATCCTCATGCTGGTAGTCGAGCTCGACATCTGAGGTGGCTTTATCGACCTCCAGAAATACCTTGCTTGCCACCGCGTTTCCTGGCGAACACCACTTTGTCTTGATCCTTCTTGCCGTTTTTCGCCTTCTTCGCTGAGTTTGGACTCGCAGCGTCTTTCTTACCCTTCGAGCTGCCTGGTTTGACAAAGCCTTTGACTGGCTTCTCGGTGTCGCTCTCGAAATCCGGTTCCTCGTCTTCACTCGCTCTCGATCGCTTCTTGCTATCTTCGTCCTCTTTGTCGTCGTCGTCGTCGTCTTCTTTCTTCTTGCCTAGCTTCCCAAAGGACTGTCTCTGATTGCCTCTGCCCCCACTCTCCGCGTCTTGTTTCTCTCTGGTAATCAGCCAAGCGTCGAACCCAGCCTGCTGCTCGATCCTCACTCCGTTTTCTTTCGTCTGCTTCCGTTGACCTTGAGCCTTTGCTCTTAACCTCGCTATCGCTGCGGGCGAAAGACTCCACTGTTCCTCGTGCGCCTCTCCCGTCGGTCTGATCGAGGGCGACGCGGGTACCGATGCGGAGGGTGAGGCGGTGGGTGAGGGCGAAGCGAGATTCGATAAGCTTGTCGAGTTGGAGTTGGATTTGGTAGGGGTGGAAGAGGGCGAGGCACGTTGCATGAACTTGAGCGCATTCACACGCCCACTCAAGCCGGTGACTGTGGCAGATCTTCCCTGTGGCGCCGACATGGCTCTGCAAAGCCCCCACAAAACTAGATCCAAGAGTGCAAAGATGCTGATGGTGGTTTCAAACAAGAAAGCACGAGGTGAAAGCGAGAAGAGTAACATGTGGAGTAAAAGTTTGGCGATCATTTTCTTCAGTTGCTCAGGGTCCATGCACCCCAGCCCAAAAGATCAGGGAAAAAAAGTTGGCTGAGAAATTGGTCAATGAATTGAGGTACCAAAAACATTGTCAACATGCTCTACATACGTTCTAGATGATGGCATTTCGAAGAGTATCAACGAGCCCGTCTCTTTTGACTCCTCCTCTCTCGTTGCGACTGCAGAAGCTCTTCATCTCCATCGTCATCCCCGATGAAACCATCGTTTTCGCTCGGATCCGCCCTTTGCACTCTGGTTGGATTGACTAACGATAGCGTCCTCCCCCACCTCGACCCTTGCGTGTTTTCTCCGGGCAAATCGTCTGAGCTCGGATTCAGGCCTGAGCTGCTGCTCGCCATTCCATTCCGACCGGGCGAAGAAGGTGATGAAGATGGCAGCACCTGTGACCGCTGCGATGCGCCCGGTAAGCCTGGACCCAATCCGACCACAGGTCTCCTTCCCGCTCTGGCAGACGATGACGAAGGAGCCGCCAGAAGCGACCGGTACTTGTGTCGTTCTTCCCTCAGCGCCTGCTGCGTAGCCTCGAGCTTTCGTTGTAGCTGTTGGATCTCATATGTCTGCAAGCTATTGCTTGTTGCATTTGATGTGGATGTGGCAGCAGCAGCCGAAGAGCGGGTCTGAGGTGCGTTCAGGAGGATTCGCGTGCTTAGCTCCAATGCTGATTCCGCATCCAAGCGGAGAAGCTTAAGCTGAATGGGTGCCACATCTACGTCTATATAGAGCTTGATGGAGGTCCATTGCGGATGACTTGATGAGGGATCGGAGGACTTCTTGGCGCCGAAGAGGATGCTCTGGCGCTCGAATGCGGAGCGGATTCTGTGCGCGAATGCTCTGACTTGATTATACTGAAGCGGTTCGCTTCGGGCAGCGATGACTTCTTTTAATGCTTGATCCTTGAGCGAAGTGCTCCACCAGCTGCTTTCACAGCCTACAGTCACCGTCCAGATGCCGCTGATGCTCTCCCCCACTTTGCTATCTGCGACGCGACGCTTTTTGTTGGGCAGCACCGACTCCTCTTCATCCTCATCATCGCTGCCTGCTTCTATCTTCTTCTCTACAAGTCCGGCAGAATCGTAGAAGGATGCTACGATGAATCGAGGAACCGCACTTTGTTCTGTGCGTATCACCGCGCTCAAGGTATCCAGCTCCTGCAGCGCTTCGTCCATCGTTTCTACCTTTTCGGGAGGAATGAATCAGAGCTAGCTCATCGTGTGAGAAGCATCGCTAAAGTGCTGCGCCATTGGGCTGAGATGAGGAGGGCTTGCTTGGTCCGGGAAGATTGAGATGGTAGTGGTGTTCAAGTGAGACTAGCTACATGCGGAACGCGAGAAGCAAACACACTTGGACCCTGCATTTCGGCCCAACTCTGAAGCCGAATCCCGAATTCCTCTGACGACCTACCTCTTCCGACAATCACATCCTTTGCCTCTATCCTCCTTTTCACATCTCGAGGAAGCATACATTAGCTCAGTCTGTGAAGCCACCATCCGTATCTCCGAGTCAGAAGATCTACTCCGAGGAGTGCACATGGTATCCGTGGCCTACGTTGTGCCTCCTTGTCCACGTTCTGTGGTTCCCTTCACTGTGATCACATCACAATTCCACGTCTGAATCATCTCACTAAGAGAACATGGCAATAAGCTGCTCCTGCACTCTTTCCAGAAACCATCTTCATACGGTGTCAACGTCGTAACCTCAAGTCAAAAAGACACGAGGCGCACACACATTGATGACGTCGTTCTTGCGCATTGGTCGCTATGCATTGACATTGCGTAGATCTCTACGATCTCTTTTCTAGGCAGGCATCTCCGCTACCGACTAGTAGGCATATTCAAAGTATGGGTTCTGACCATCGGTCCAGTCCTCCAAAATTGCTCGCTTCTTGATCTCGTCCACCTCCTCCTTACTCTTACCTTGCTGCTCCCTGGCAATCCGCCTCTGCTTGTTCTGCCACCACAGCCCCGCATCCAGGATCAGCGTCAGCACGATGGTGATCGCCATGCAGGTGATGATGGCGACAAACGTCGTCCGATAGTGGATCGGTGCTTCGCTCGCGATGGTGAGATAGGGGGCGATGATGTTGCCAACATTGTAGCCGGAGAAGATGAATGCCGAGGTGATGCTCTGCTTGGTCGCTCCCGCGATGTTGGCTGTGCTGAGCGAAAGCATGAGGACGAAGGGGGCGCCGAAGATGGGGAGAAGGTAGTAGCCAGCGAGAGGGATGGCGCGATTGCTCCAGTCGCCTTTCCAGATCATGATAGCTCCGGCCATGACGGGGAGACAGGTAAGCATAAGCAGGATCGAGCGCGAGTTGCGAACCTTCAAGACGATCATGGTGGATAGGTAGATCGAGATGCAAGTCGTGGCTCCACCAGGGGTTTGCAGGATGATGGAGCGCACCGAAGTGTAGCCAAAGGACTTGATGATATAGGCACCGAAAGCCGTTACGCCGCCATTGCATATGTAGATAGTGATTGCTTGCAGGAAGAAGATGTAGAGCTTGTAGTCGCAGACAGCTTCCCTGATCTGAGCCATGTTCCAACGCTCGCGGATGCCAGAGGTAGAGGCAGCAACGTTGAGTGACGCCAGGCGGTCCTTTAACCCGGCAGTGGGCAGGGGTGTGGCAGGGGCCTCCGTGGCGGGATGCTCGTCCAGCGCATCCTTGTCGTGCTCCTCTGCCGAGCTAGAGCGAACGGTGGCGTCATCGTCCTTTTCGAGCTCACCGGTGATGTTGGAACGCAAACGGCCGACAGCGAGACTCTTCTCCTCGGGCGAGAAACGGTTGTAACCAGGAATCTTGACCAGAGCATCGCCAACAGGGGATGAGGGCAAAAGCATCAGCATAACACCACCGAAGACCATGGTCAATGCACCGGCGAAGAGGAACATGTACTTCCAAGCATGCAACTTTGCGTTCGGCTTGCTTCCTGCCTTGCCCAGACCGTAGTTGACAAGTCCCGAGAAGATGGAAAAGAGGCCAGTAGCTGAATACCAGATACCGAGTCGGAGCGGCTGCTCGCTCCTCTTGTACCAGCTCCTGGTGATCTGCACGAAACCCGGGCTAACGGCACTTTCGATTGCACCGAGGAAGAATCTCTGCGCAATCAGACCTCTCCAGCTGCCGATAGCGGGGGTGAGGATGACAATGGCACCCCAGAGCAGAATGGCACAGCCGAGGAAGATGTTGGGTCGGAATCGTTGCACGAGTAGAGCCATGGGGAGGGCGGCGACGAGGTAACCCCAGTAGAAGGCCGATGTGGCGGTAGAGTAGCGCTCGAGCGAGGTCTTTGCCGGGCGGCCGCCTTGAGCAGGGGCGACGACAACGGAGAGCTCGAGATCCTTGAGAATGCCAAAGATGGTGGCAGAACCGAGAATGGCTTTGTCGTAGAACTGGAGACCGTAGGCGATGGTCATGAGGGGCATGAGGAGGATGTCAATTTTCCAGAGCAGGCGGCGCTCCGAGACGGCGGCCACTGGGCCAGCGGAAGACGGCATCTTGACGAGATGCACACGTTCGACTGTAAGCTAGCCTTGTAGAATCCGGGCAGGGTTGGTGGAGATGGTGAGAGTGGAAGGGAAAGATGGAAGATGATACGAGCCATGAATCTACTGGAAGGGGAAACAAATTTGAGCCAGTGCCACGAGGGAAAGAGTGGCAAGGGTCTGTCTGCGTGTCTGCACTGTTCAACGGGCAGCGAGCGCAAAAATGATCTCGAGGATACGCAGCGGGCAGCAGCACCAACACGCCTCTCTGCATTCAGCTCTGTGTAGGAGTCAACAGACAGCTTCCATTTCGCAATTCATAAAATTTGCATCTCAGGAACCAGCAGGGTGGCTTTGCAGGAACATCGACAAAAAAAAAGAGGACGGTAGTCGGTCAACTCGGTACGATATCGAGAAGATCTAAAGATCTAGGAATTGGTGGATGAGGAGATAGCGGCTCTCTCCGTGCAGATCTCGCCTTTTTTGTGCTCATTTATGCATGCGTGCTGCCCTGCATTTGTGATTACAGTATGTGCTCCCCTCTTACCACGCGGCAAGCCAGTCTTCTGGCCTTTTTCTGATTGCGCGACAGAGGTTGATCTTGCTCGCTATCATCCCGTGGACGCATTTCATTGTTCTTGAATCTGTCAAATGCTGCGATCCGGCAATATCCTTGACACTCATGGCGAATCAGATTGCAGTGTTTCAGTATCGACAACAAGTTCTCTCCAGGTTCAGCAAACTTTTGACAAGGTGACAGCGTAGGATGAGGGCATCTCGGACCGAATATAAGCTTAGCTTTCTGATGCGAATTTGAAAATCAGGCGAAAAAAAGGGGCGAGTTGTGTTGTAGAGAAATGTAACATTCTAGGAAACAGGCAAAAGGTGGAGGTTTTGCCGGCTTTCGAGTCAGCCGAGCATGTCCTTCTTTTGACGTTCAGGCGCTTCTCACCACCTCTACCACCGTTCGCATCATCCAAAAAACACAGAACATCGCTGTCGGGTCGGCAAGATGGCTACGAGAATAGCCAATAGGCTGCATCGATGCGGCTTGGCTGCTAATGCCGACTTGTCACACGGCGTAAGATCGAGTCGAGTCAGCTTCCGACTGCCTCCTGCAACGACCTCGATAGGCACCCGTCACGTACAAACAGCTTCCAGGCGCGAACATGCTTCACGATCAGGAATACAACCTGCGACAAAGATACTCAATGCAAGGTTTTCCTCCTCAAGCCTCTCTGCACGCGCTGCTGGAAAGCAACCTGAACGATCTCGTCCAACCCTGCACGATCTTCCGGACAAAGTCGACGTCTGCGTCGGCCCTGCCGGTCGTCTCTCCAAAGTCATCCCCGCACGACGTGGCAACAAGATCACCACACGTGTTGGAAGTAGCTATGCTGGCACACATACTTTCTCCTGGATCGATGCTCCGTCCAATGTGCTGATCGTCAAGAAGAAACGCGACACAAGTGCTACTCACGCCATGTCTCGCATCATCCGTCACATCCGCTCCACCTACCCACACCTCAATATCATCCTCGAATCGGACGTGATAGATTCAAACGATGGCAACCTTGCCTCTGATTACCCGGAACTCATCTCGGCCGGGCCGGAAGACAAGCAGGCTCTAGCGCAAAAGACGGATTTCGTCATCACTTTGGGAGGTGATGGGTCCATCTTGCACGTGTCGAGCTTGTTCGATCGGGACGCAGTGCCGCCAGTACTGAGCTTCTCGATGGGTACATTGGGATTCTTGCTGCCGTACGATGTCAAAGGGTACAAGAAGGCGCTGGAGGACATGATGAATGGGGATATTAGCTTGCTGCTCCGGATGAGACTCAGGCAGACAAGTCATAGGAAGGACGGCGAGACGTTTTGCCAGATCGAAGACAGAAGGGAAGGAGGTGGGTGCTATGATGTGCATTTGATGAATGAGGTGACGCTGCATAGGGGCAGAGAACCACATATGACCAAAATTGACGCATATGTGGATGGGCAGCATCTCACCCAAGCTATCGTAAGTCCTCACTTTGACTCCGAATCACATCCACTTTCCAAACGGACTGATTGCTGACATTACCTTTTCGGCCTTATCTCTGGCAGTCGGACGGATTGATCATTGCCACGCCCACCGGTTCCACCGCCTACTCTCTGTCCGCCGGTGGACCTATCGTGCATCCCTCGGTGCAGAGCCTTGTCCTCACCCCGATCTGTCCTCGCTCGCTCAGCTTTCGCACCGTGCTCCTCCCCAGCGACTCGGTCATCCAACTTAAAATCTCGGACGATTCGCGCTCCCCCGCCGAACTCACCGTCGACGGTCGCGTATCCAAACTCCTCCAACCGGGAGAATACCTCCAAGTCTCAATGAGCCCCTTCCCCATCCCCTGCGTCAGTCGAAAGGCCAGCGATGACAATCCACCCGCAAGCCCCACTTTGGGCGAAAAATACTCGGATCGAGGCGAGGATGATTGGGTAAGGGACATCAATACTCTGCTCAAGTTCAACGCGAGTTTCGGCGGACGCGGCACTCTGAGCGGCAATGGTGGGTTTGAAGAGGAGGAATAGAGGCTGCATTATTGCAATACACTTCCAACGTTCTTGGTCTTTTCGTCGTGTGTGCAGCTTAATCGCGCAACCTCTTTTCGGTCTGACTTCTCTTTGTCTCGAGTGCTGCCATTTTCTCCTCCTTTGTAGCGTCGTAAGCTACGCTCAACTGGTTGAACGGATTATCGGGATGCTTTTGGAACTGCTTGTACAGCAGATCGTGGTACTGCTGCAATCTCAATCCTTTATGTTCCTCCTTCAAAATCGGCAACTCTCTCTCCTTGTATGCTTCAAAGGCGGCCTTGAATCTCCTCTCGGGATGCCTTTCGATCCCTGCAGCTGCACTGCCCTTGCTCGCGCCATCGCTCTTCTCATTGACCAACGACATGGCGTCCAACGCATCGTCCAGGTTGCTCGCAGAGAAAGACGCGATGGCACCATCGATTCCTGTAGGACCGCCGGACTTGAGCGCGGATTTCTTGGGTGCGCCTTTGCCTTTGTTCGCCGACTTGGCCGGGGCGGAGGGGAGGTTGGCGGCGTCCTCGGCTTCGAGCCGTTTCTTCTCTTCGGCTTTGCGTGCGGCTTCGGCTGCCTTGTCCGCTTTCTTTTCGGCTGCCGTCTTGCCACGCCCTCCAGCAGGATCTTCCCAGCGTGCAGCTTCGGCGGCTTCGGCTTGAGCAGCCGCAGCAGCCGCTTTCTTGTCCTCGTTGGCCGCCTTCTTGGCGCGTCCGGACTCTTTCTTTGCGTTTCCTGTGGGTTAAAAAGGTGCGAGGAAAAAAAGAGTCGAGTCAGCCCGAGTTTGGTTCGGTCGGCAGGAGTGGAGAGAGAATGATGCGAACGTACCTTTGGGCGGCATGTCGATGTGCTGTGTGCGGAGGGTGGTAGTGTGGTGCGGGGTGAAAGGAAAGAAGGAAAGAAGGAAAGAAGGAAGGGTGGGTGTGGGTCGGTCGTGATCGACCAAATTTAGAGCTGCAAGCTGGGCTCTTCTTTTTGGTTCCCGAGGCTTCCGTTCCTCCACCTTCATGCAAGACGAAGCGCGTTCCAGGCTCTTCCATCTCGCGGTGGGTCTTATTTGATCTTGACGCACTCATACCGGCATCGCGGCTTGTTCAAAGCCACCACAATCGTCCTGCAACGGGCAACGTGAGGCCATATGTGTTGTGGTGGAGTTTGATGTTGTGGGGCAAGTCTGCAGGTCTGCAGCTGTGAAGTGTTAGGCCTTGCGTTGCTGGGAAGAAGCAGGTGTCCAAGTGGAGGATCGGAAGCCGGAATTTTGGCGCATCGGACTCAAGCAGCGAAAGCCGCGAATCTCTACGCACCGACCAGCCTCCTCACACTTTTCCGTCTTGCTTCTCCTTCTCTTTTCTGTCTCTCTCTCATTCTCATCACCACCATCCCATCTCCATCTCATCATTCTCGAATATGACTGCACGCTCGCTTCCACGCGCGACTCGCGCCCTGCGCCTCATCCCCACTGCGCTCCCTCGGACCGCCATCTCCACACCTTTCCTCGCCCCGCGCGTAGCCGCCCCTCGCATTGCCCTCACCAACCCGCGCTTCTTCTCGTCCACCCCGCTGCGCCTGTCCAAGGACACCACCTGGCAATCCAAAGGCACGGTCAAATACACCGAACTCAAACCCGAAACCGAATCGCCTTCCGGCGAAATCACCATCATCGACGTGCGAGAACCCAACGAAGTCGCCCAAGGCATCATCCCCTCGGCGGTCAACGTGCCGCTCTCGCAATTCCAAAAAGCCTTTTCGGGCTCCGGAGGTGATTTCTTGCGGGAATTCGCATTCAAGCGCCCAGCCTACGACGACAAAGTCATCTTCTACTGCCGATCGGGAAAAAGGAGTCAACAAGCGCTAGAATTTGCACAGAAAAACGGCTGGTGGAATGTGAGGAATTACGAGGGAAGCTGGTTGGATTGGGTCCAGCAGGAGGAGGCAAGAGGTCAAGCGAGTAAGGTTAAGGAGGACGACGATTAACCCATCTAGCTAGCTCGCTTCGTCAAAACAGCTATCCAAAGCCCAGGAATCAGGATAATCGAATCCAATCTCGAGTATCAAATTGCGCTCCAGTTCAGTGTGAATAAATGTCTTCGGATCTGCCCTGCTTGACGTGAGCTATACTGATTAAGGTCGGCATTCATGTGTTTGTCTCGTCGGAAACCCCCTCTTCGTATCATTCCGCAGCTCCACAAGGTCTGATCACGCCGGCTTCCAATCCCATTCTCCGACGTCTTGTCGCATGCCTTCGAACTGTCGCAATTTTGCCCTCTCTCTGTACAACTCTGTATCGATGGATGGTGATTGATTATGAGCCATGCTGTTGGGAACCTAGTTTTTGTACAAATCTTCTGCTATCTTTTACACTCCTCATTCTCTTTTAGCGTCTACACAGCAGTAGCCATCTCCCTAGCCTGTTGCCTGACCCTCCTTTCGTACGCCGCTGCGTCCTTTTGGAACATGGTGAAGGCCTCGCTCTGGGCGGGGTCTTGCGGGTTCGGATCGTTGAGCAAGTCCTGAATGCCCAGCAGAATCTGCTTGATCGTGATCGCCGGCTTCCAGCCCTTATCCTCATCTAGGATACTCAAGCAGACGGTGCCGGAGGGGAAGACGTTGGGGTGGAAAAGAGGCGGTGTAAACTTGCACTTTGGAGGCTTGCTCGGGTATTCTTCGGGGAAGATCATGCGCAGCTTGTACAGGCCACCTTCCCATGGTGTGTTTGCCTTGCCCGGGATACCCACTTCCCAGTTCATGAGATCGAGCGACCCATCTGCTGCTTTGGCTGGTCGTGCATAGAAGCCCTGTTGAGACAACGTCGGAGCACGTGCAGAGATCAAGATAGCGTGTCAGTCAAAGTACGCAGCAACCTGAACCGACGCAGAGTGAGGGAGGGATGACCTACGAATGGATGATCTTTGCGCCACTGTTTGCGCTCTTCCGCAAGGCGATTTCTGCAGATACCCGCCATGTTGATTGAATAGGCAGTATCGATGCGATGACGACGGCAATGATATGCGGGAGGAAGGTTTGAGGGAGCTGTGTGAGATACAGCTCTGGCTTTTGCTCGATGCGGAGGTGGGTATTGGTGCTAATGAACGACCCGGAGTGCTGCTCGGGAACTCTTGATTGCGGGGGATGAAGATGCGGGAGCAAGTGGAGGCAAGTTTGCTGATGCAATTGTTGAAAGAAACGGCTAGTCAGAAGTCGATGGGAGGCGCGCAGATGGGCAGTATCCAGGGAAGACGACTTTAAGCGGGCTCGAGGGTATGGATGTGGGAGATGGTGAAAGAGAGAGATGACAATGATGATGGTGGTGATAGATTTGAGCCGCAATGAGAAGGAGATGCGGCTCGATGAGAGGTTATGTTCGACGAAAGCTCGGAAATGGCCATCATTCAAAGCAAACCAACACCAAAAGCTCAGCGTTCCGCACAAAGCGACGAACTAACAATGCCAGATTGAGCTCATGCACGTGACTTGAATTGCAGCTTGTCTTTGCAATGATCTAACATTGCTGTAGCCCAAAATCAGAATTAGATATGCTTTCGCTCGACCATCCTCAACCAGAACGTGCTAAGGTCAGGCTCTCTCGCTCTTCTGGACACTCGGGTACTTCTCTTTCCATATGCTCTGCATGCCCGACATTCGCTTGAGTCGTTGTGACTGAGCGTGCAAGCTAAGTGAGCCTAGCCGACGCGCTGTTCAAGCACTGAATGCTGTCCACTATCACGTCAACTCGACTTCGATTTGTTGCTCTGTCGGTACACCGGTCACAGGCGTAGAAACCACAGTAGCAGTAGAATACAAACAATTTCTCGTCTTTGCTGGTAGGTGTTCTGATCATTCACCTCCTGGGACTGTTGCCAGTAGCCCGCAATGGGATCATCGCGAACAGATCGAGACTCTATGATGAATAGTGGCAAGCTCGTGACTGCCAAAGAATTCGAACCCAACAGTCTTCTAAGTGTCACTCACTCATGCAGTCTCGAATCCGCATTCGAGTGAATGACATCTGGTCTGAAATACAAATTCGAGCGGGTCAAATGTAGTCTCAATACAACTTACTTTCAAATCAGGAACGCACGTTGTTAAGGATAGGCGACGCACTCTGACTGCATTCACAACAAAGAATGAAGTCCCTGAGCTTTGTTTTTGTAATGGACCACGGCGTCATTTTGAAGCAATTTCAATTAGATTTCAGCGCGGGTAATGGCTAATAGGTGAATCGCTGCTACTGTGGCGGGCAGGGCTGAGGCAAACAACCTGTCGTAAACGCGTCGGCACAACAGTCAATTTCGCGGTCAAGCTCCAGAATCACAGAAATGGGCTAATTCCCACCTCTTTTGCACAGTTCCCTTCCCTCCTCAGCCGCGCCCTTCGCCACTCTGTGACTGCCGCCCACCCTCGCCCGCTTGCCAGTCCCTGTCTCTGTCACTGTCTCTGTTCACTGTAGTCCGTCGCTCTCTCTCTTGTGTGGGTGTGTGTGTCTGTGTGAAATCCGGTTTGCTTGTCTGATTGTCTGTTTGTTTGCCTGCCGTGGAGATGAGGAGAGACACGACGAGCAGTAAAACGACGAGGTCAGGCTAATCTGAATTGCGTCTGACAGCAGCAGGCAGCAGCTTGAGAAATCCGTCGATAATCAACCTTGCCTGAACGGCTCCCCGATTAGAGAGCTCTTGGCTCCTCAGCACGGCTCTGCACCGTTCATAATCTCAACCCATCACTTCTACACATCATCCACCATCGTCCTGTTCAGTGACTCGTACCGGGTCCCCACGGCATTGTCAAAAGAAAGCAGAGCTTAAAGTTGCTAACATTGAGCGTCGGCTTGTTTTTTTTTTGGCCGCCAAAGTGCAGTTAAGCTGTCAATTGGGAATCAATTTTGAGTACGGATTACTCCACTCTCTCTCTATCTCTCTCTCTCCCTCTCTCTCTCCCTCTGGAAGCGCGTGCTGCTGCTGCTGCTGCTGCGCTCTCAAGCCCTCTTTTTTCCGTGTCAAGTCGCCTTCGTCCGAAACCGAATCCACATCGTCCTCCTCCTTGGTATCCATCTCTTCTTCGACACTTCTTCGCTCTCCATTACATCCTATCCTGCTCGGTTCATCGCACAACACATCTGGTCAAGCTCTTGTTCCAGTTTTTTTCACGAAACACATCCAGTTCAGCCAAATTAGCGCCTTTGCTTAGCCGTATCGAGAGCATACGTGGCACGCGTATCTCTATACCTTCTGGCGACCATATCTCCTTCTATCGTCGCCATTTCTTGATCTACACATCGCCACGACACTTCAAGAGCTCCTTGGTGCATCTTTTCCGCTGTTGCTGTCGCCTCCTTTGCGCTTTGATTGACGAGGAACCCTTTGGGCCGCCCCACCTCCACTTGTGGTAGTCCCAATCTTCGGCACACTTGTCCTGCAAGATAGTGCAATCGGCAACACCAATACGTTCCCTGATCCGCATTCTAAACAGCTGGCGTCCACTCCCGCATCACCATCGCAGCTCAGCTCGCCGTCCTGCCTCCTTCTCTCGCCTCCACTTCCATGGCCACCGTCGTGCCAAGGGCCAAGAAGCAGAGGACAATACCTGACGAGCTTATAGCCCTATCGCTTCACGGTGACGATCCCGTCGCCAACCACACTATGCTTGCTCATCAACATCCCATACCCCCACAACATCAACCGCAACAGCCATATCCTTACAATAACGCACATCATCCAATGGCGACCAACGGTGCCATGTCGGCCGCAAGTGGTAGCAGACCTGTGCAGCCGGCTCCAGGGCTTCAGAAGACGGTCAACGAAATGATTGGAGGCAAGGTAAGTCCCGCACTGCTCCCCGTCAAACATGTGCTTCATCCATCGATAGTAATACAAATACAGAGTCTGACCCTACCTCTTGATCCTCTTCCTCACCTCTGTCACCGTTCTCTATCACAACTGCAACAGGTTCAAGAAGTTTATGTAATCGACGATGATACACCACCGCCATCCAATCCACTCAGCGTTCAAGCTGCTCGCGACCCGCATCTGGTCAACAACTACGCGCATGTCAATGGCCACGGCTCGAGCTCAGCCTACGGCTCAACGTTACACGGATATGCGTCAGACCCGCGCTACGATCCGCATCTCGCGTCTAGCTCCAAGGGCAAACGCAAAGCACAAGACGGTACTCTTCACTCCGGTCTCACAGCTTCTCACCTGAACATGCTGCCGCACGATGCCGATCTCATCGCCCCAGCACCGCATGCCGGCCTTCAAGGCGAGATTCCAGTACAGAAGCGGCGCAAACGCAGCCATCCTGTTAGGCCAGACGATACCGCTCTTGGTGCAGGTGGCATCTACGAACCCAATGACGCCGCAGCAGCAGCACATCTCGCAGCAACCGAGGCGGCTGGCCTGAATCCCAAGAAGCGGCGCGCACCAGAGATGCAGCAAGCAAGAGCACCACCCAACTATAGAGGAGGTTATCCTGCAGGCACAGGTGCATTGGACTACGTCGCTGCGCGTTACGATCCCGCCGCCGCCAATGCAGCATTCGCACAGGCGCATCAGGCGTACGATGGCACAGCCAGTGCGCGTGACTCTTATGCCAGTTCGGCGTCGTATGTCGCAGCAGCTGCGGCTAACAACGGTCCTGTAGATGATGAACAAGGTCATTTCATCGTCAAAGCCGGCGACTATGTCACAAGTCGATACAAGATCTTGCGGCTGCTCGGTCAAGGCACTTTCGGCAAGGTAGTCGAGTGCTACGATAAGAAGCTTCGCAAGTACGTCGCCATCAAGATCATCAGAGCCGTGCAGAAGTATCGCGATGCGAGTCAGATCGAGATCAGGGTGCTGCGGACATTGAGAGAGAACGACCCCGGCAACGACAACAAGTGCATCCATCTCTTGGAGACGTTCAACTTCAAGAACCACGTTTGCATTGTTTCGGAGCTGCTGGGCAAGAGCGTCTTTGATTTCCTCAAGGAGAACAAATTCCAGCCGTTCCCGCCATTGCATATCTGGCAATTCGCAAAACAGCTCATGCAAAGCGTCGCATTCTTGCACAGGCTCAATCTGGTCCACACCGATCTCAAGCCGGAGAACATCTTGCTGGTCTCGAGCGAACACAATGTTGTTGCTACTTCGAGGAGGGCCAACGCCAAGCGCAAGCATGTCCTGCACAACACCGAGATCCGTCTGATCGACTTTGGTTCGGCCACGTTCAATGACGAGTTTCACTCTTCAGTCGTCTCGACCCGGCACTACCGCGCACCCGAGATCATTTTGAGTATGGGCTGGTCTTTCCCCTGCGACGTCTGGTCTATCGGCTGCATCCTTGTTGAATTCTTTACAGGCGATGCCCTCTTCCAAACCCACGACAACCTCGAGCACCTCGCCATGATGGAAGCCGTACTGGGCAAGATGCCTGACGACTACCGTCGCAAA
The DNA here is from genome assembly GCA_023212835.1 of Pseudozyma thailandica. Taxonomy (NCBI): domain Eukaryota; kingdom Fungi; phylum Basidiomycota; class Ustilaginomycetes; order Ustilaginales; family Ustilaginaceae; genus Pseudozyma; species Pseudozyma thailandica. The sequence goes on from JALCCH010000014.1 coordinate 150,970, forward strand.
GCGGAGACGTACAAGCCGGAATTTTTCAAGCAGGGCGCACTCAAATACCCGCTACCAGAAACGAGCAAGGACAGCAGGAGGTATGTGAGGCAGATGAAGAAGTTGCAAGACTTGATCAACACTCCTGCGACACAAAATGCCTACGCAAAGCACAACTCGAGGTTCTTGAGCTTGCTGAGGCAGTTGTTGGAATTTGACGCAGGAAAGAGGATCAAGGTCTCGGAAGCGTTGAAGCATCCTTACTTTGACTTGGATCCGGAGAAGGACTTCCCACCCATCTAGACAGCCCGTCTTTTGCCTGCTTCTTCTCATCTTTCACTCGGCTAGCTTTGTAAGACCATGAGTCAAGGAGATCGAAGAAGTCAAGTCAAGTATACCAGCCATCATGCTTATCAGTACGAGTAGCGTGCAACGGCGGAGGATAAGTGTTGAATCTCGCCCACTTGAATGACGTGCATGTAGACACGAGAGGAGGGCAAGCAGAGAGCCGTGCGTCAGCGGGAATTTCATCCGCGTTTGCGCTTGAGACTACAGCACTTGCATGCGTGTGTGTATGCGTGTGCGTTTGCGTCTTATGCTCGTGCAGTGCCGTGCCGTGCCGTGTGTTGGTCTCGCAGCTCACTTGAGTTAAAGCGTGGATTTTTTGGAAAAAGTGTCACTTTCGCTTTCCGCCTCTCCTCACCTCTCCTCACCTTCACAAACACCTCACCTTTGCGCATCAACAACTCTTCCGCTCGTGATCCGTCTTACATTGCTACTCTATCGAAGCTCGAACAACCACAACCAAAGATACAAGATTGGAGCATAGCGAATTCGAACGAGATCTAGAAGGGTTGGGTTGGAAGCAATGGATCCAGCGTTTAGCTTGGCAGATGAGCTAGCTGGCTCATCCTCACATGACGCATATGATTCGTTCGAGAACGAGCTGAACTTTCATCCCGGAACGCAGCCTGCGGGAGGAGGAAGTCTGGAGGACGAACTGCACTTTCACCCTGCTGGATCGCTGGATGACGAACTGAATGGACTTGGTGGAGGCATTCCTGCGGGGTATGGAAGCTTGGATGCGGAACTAGAAGGTATGCACCTCGGCCACGGGCATGGGCATGGTCACGACCTTGCTTCTGAACTAGGCGCAGGCAGCTTGGCGGATGAACTTGATCTCCACCCATCGCACTACCCTGAAGCCAGTCTGGCAGCTCAACTCGAAAACGGACATGCACTCTCGCGCGACCCTTCCTCATCATCGCAACACCGCTCGCAAGACTCGGAAAACTTCACATCCACCCTAGCCTCCCTCGCAACCTCACAACAAGCCCAAGTCGAAGCCTCGATCGCAGCAACCCATATCTTCCTTTCGCGACTGTCGTCAATATCTTCATCCAAACCGGGGGCCAAGGCGGGGGCGGGCGGGGAAGGGGAAGACACGGCGAGACTCGAAACGGCGGCAGCGAGGTATCTCAAGCTGGTCTCGGATTGTCAGCAAGAACGAGAAGGTCAGATTCGAGAGTTGCGCGAGCTGGATCGGAAGTTGACTCGAACCCTGACCGATTCCAAGGCTTCGTTTGGGATGGTGACAAGCACTTTGTTGGAGTCCGAGGTTGCATCTCCTCCTCTCGCCTCGAGCTCCATTCTGCCTGCGCTAGCCGAGGATCAAGAAAGTGGCCCGCCCTCTCCAACATCGGCAAGAAGCATGCATAGGAGCACAGCAAGCACCGCTTCGGATCTGACGATCACAGACGTCGCCACAACGCCTCTCCCATCATCCTCACTCTTGGACTCGTCAGTCTTCACACCCTTGTACACGTCGACATCGGATCTAGTCCAATCGCTCACCAACCTACACGAGTCGACGCAGATCACAAAGTCGTCCACCGCCGACGCGCAACGCAAGCTCAAAAACCTCAAGACGCTGATTGCCACCTGGAGAAGCGAGCAGCAGAGTGTGGATCGGAGCGAGGAGTTTATCTCGAATCAGGCCATCGAGCCAAGACACGCGGGTGGCAGAGCAGAGTGGGCAAAAGATCAGATGGAATACTGCCGATCCAGATTAGACCAGGCACAGACAAAGGTGAGAGACTTGTTGACTCCAGTGTCGATAACCGCATGAATTCCTTTACCCCCCCAGCCCGGACCCCAATATCAAGGGTCACTCCTATTTTTTACTAAAGTAATACATGAGTACGTCTAGTAACGCCTTATCTTGGTCGTGGTCTAAAGCAAGCGCTGAGAAGATGCGTTGGTGACTGGGTGGCTCGAGTTCGGATTGGACTTTGTCATTGAGTTTTTTCAACATGGTTGTTGCTGCCAGCCTTAGTTCGGTGGAATCGGCTTTGAGTGCGGTTCGAAGGGTTTCTCGAAGACGCGGGAGGAAGTCTTCCAACACCAATTCCGACGGTAGACGTTGAAGCAGGGGTGTATACCCGGCTCTAAGTATCGCTACTGTTGATGTTGGGTGAGAGGAGAGGAGGAGGTCAAAGCCGAGAATCGGATCGCAGTGAAGAGCCCATGTGGAAAGCAGAGATTCGTAGCCCTGCAAGCTGGCTTTCCGAGCGACAATGCTCGAAGAGGATCCAGAGGTCGGGGCGGGGGAGAGGGTCGAGATGGAGGAAAGCAGGAGCTCGACGATCCCTCGTTCGGTTGACGTGGATGGGAAGAGCGGATACTGGTTCTCAAACAGTCTGTGAAGGACAACTTGAGCGCTCAGGACCAACTCCGGATGCACGCTCTCACTGGGAACGAGATACTTCTTCAGCCCCTCAAGAAGGGATGTGAACAAGCCTGCATCGGCCCAAGCTGCAGTTCCGCTCGTGAACAACCCTCCATCCTTTCCATCTCCCCCTTCCTCTTGAGCGACGTGCTTCCGGTTGGAGCCGTTCGAAATCGGACCTGGGGTAAGCACGGTTTCGTCTCCCTCCCCATCCTCTTGCTCCTTCTCTCCCGCCTCGGCGTTGCCCGCAGCCGTCTGGGAGGAGCCAACTTTGAATTCAGCCGAAAGCCTAGCCAGCCGTCGGAACACTTTCAAATCCGCACTCTGCGAATTGAGCGCCTGAATCCACGTCCATACTTCCGGCTTTGCTTTTGCTGGACTGGGCGAAAAGGTGCTCTCCAACCTCTGAGCTCGATTCTCAAGTGCGTTCTTGGCGATGCCGTTGGAAACGACACGCGATGATGTCGATCTCGGCATCCCTTTCCCGGCAGAGGCGGATGGGGACGGGGAGGGAAGCATCGAAACCGGTCTAGGTAAGCCGCTTCTTCGTACCGCCGAACCGGGAGTGGCAGCAGAGGAAGAGGTGGTAGAGTTGGAGCTCGAGGTCGACACCGTTCTCGTGGCGCGAGGAGTACCTTCGTTCGGGATCGATTGAGCCTTGGCTGCTCGACCTGAAGACGCAGGGATCTTGAAAGGCGAACTGAAGCTTGTACCCATCAAATCCATGGACGCATCCTCCGGTGCGGCCAACTGCAATGTTTCATCCTCACCATGCCCATTCGACCCGGTGGGGAAACGAGGTTGAGCAGTAGCGTCAGCCGTATTGTCGCCGTCATCGATTGCGTCAATGCTGAGATCTTGCAGATCTGCATCTAGGCCTTGCGAGACATTCCTAGTGGCTTGTTGATGCGATCGTGGAGTACTTGCTTGCATCCTCCCAGAGGCAGCCGACCCGCTTCCCTGAGAGGAGAACGACGAGCTCGACGTCGCCCTCGTCCTTGCCGCAATCGGACTCAATCCTGGCGAACGAGGCCGGGAAGTGCTTTCTGAAACACTGCTCGTCCTCGAAACCACCGGGCTTGGACTGCTCGGCAACGGCACCGCTACCGCCGTCTCAATCCTCTGATGTGCCGTGGGACTCACCAATGCCGCCAACTCCGTAGCCGGCTTCAACCCTCGATTTCGCATCGGTATGAAGCCCGTACTCTTCACTCGATTCGTCGCTACCGGCGTCGCGTATTCGTCAGCCATCGCTTGCTGTTCAGCCATAGCCTGTCGGGCTGCAGCAACCCTGGCCTCATGCGCAGCCGCAGCTTCCTCCGCTCTCCTTCGCTCTCTCTCCATCGCCGCCTTGGCTGCAGCAGCCTTCTTAGCCTGGATGAGAGCCATGCTCGCTCCTCCCGGCCTCACCCTGGCCGGACCAGTGGGTTTGGGTTTCGCTTCAGCAATGACTTCGGGTTCGACATCGGCCGGTGCGAGGGCTGCAACTTGCTTACGAGTGGGAGCATCGACCGCGTTGAGGATGGTATTGGCTTGATCAGGCCAGTAGCGGTGGAAGATCCAGAATGCTTCCCTAGCTTTTGTTCGCGCGGCTGGGTTGGAATCGCCCACACCTTTGCGGAGAGACTTGTCGAGCAGATCGAGCCCACCATGAGCCTCAACGGCGTGCTTTCGATGGGCAGCATGGTGGTTGAGCACCGTACAAAGATGCTCAGAGGCAGCTGTTCGTGTAGCAACATTTTTATCCTGAATCCCCTGCCAGATCAGCTGAAGGTAGAGCGGGCGGAAGCTGACATTGACCATGATGGCAGCAGCCGCTTCCTGGGTTGCGTTGGCGATGAGCTTCTTGGTGAATCCAGCCATGCCGGTCAAGTGGATCAAGAAAGGCTCGACGCAGGGACCAAGATCGTCTCCGAGCTCGATAGCTAGCTCTTGCACGAGGTGCACAGCGTGCATGGAGAGAGTGGTTCGAAGGGAGGCGACACACTTGAGGATGCCTTCTTGGGCAGTCTTGAGCAGAGACACGAAGAAGGCTTCGCTGAACTGCCGGTGGGCACCGGAAACAATGAGACCGCGAATCTTGATCATGGACTGCTCGCGGTTGAGCCAGTTGTGTTCCGACTCCTTTGATTCAAAAAAGGGCATCATGGTAGCAAATGTGCGTTCCAGGTCGGAGCGAGACGCAATATAGACAGGGCGAATGTCGTCTGCAGCTGCTGTAGCTGCTGCCGACATGAATGTTGCTGTTGCAGCTGGTGCAGCTGGTGCGCTCGATGCCTTTGTGTGTGAGGTAGGAGTGTCGATGTCGTAAGAGGTGGCACTGTGGGTGCGAGAAGGAGCGAAGCCACTGAGCGGCGCCGGACTGGGTGCGGTCGGTGTTGCCGCTGCTGCTGAAGGAGCAGAGAGAACTTCGCGTAGGATGCCATCGGCGGTCTGCTTTCGTACCGCTTTCTTCTCAAGCTCCTTCTTGAGATCCGCTTTCGCAGCTGGCGTGGCATTGCTGAACAGTGCTACCAAAGTACTTCTGGCGCCCTCTCTCACTGTCGCATCGGCATCCGATAGCAAGTCCACCGTGACCGGAAGCAATGGCCTGACCGGATACTTTTCGCAGTTCTCCCTCAGAATTGGCAGCAGCAACACTGCCTGTTCTCGGACTCTAGCGAACTTTGCTGCTAATCCAGCTTCCCTTAGCGTTCGCTCAAAGACACCTAGCGGTGTCTCGGTCTCCTTGCCCTTGCCGGAAGTCAAAATGTGTCCAGAGCTGATAGCGTACGCCGCGTTGCCGAGCTCAATCAGCGCTGTGCGGGCTGCTTCCCTGATCCTCTCCTTTTGGTCGCCGAGTTTCTCGATGACCAGCAAGCTGACAGAATTGATGAGCATGCGCACATTGTGATTGAGGATCGAGTGGGACTCGCTCCCATGGCCAGAGTAAATCATGGATGCATAAGTAGGGATGAAGCCGAGCGACGCACTGGATAAGGTCTGGTTTGCGTGCTTGAGAGCCGTCTTGACGGCGGAGGTGACGGCATCTGCTTCGACCACATACCCAGCAGACTCGACTTGAGATTGAAGAGAGTGTAGCGCGGCTACTCGTTTGTCGACTTCGATGTTGGATTCAATGCGCTGTGCCAGCTCGTAGATGGCGTCAGGGTCCGCCATGGTCGCCAAAGTGATGTTTTTCGCTGGGTTGTAACTGCTGCTTGAAGAGTGCTTCCAATGATTCCGAGATCGACGACGCGAGGTCTTTTTGGAAAAGAGATCGTGTTTGGGTCGGCCAAAGGATGTGTTCAAGTCTAATCAATGTCGAGATGTTTGAAATGGATGAGGGCTTGGACGATGGTTGCAACGCTGTTGCACAGAGAAGAAAGGGTTTCACCGCGGCAAGGCGTTGAGCTGCAGCTTTGTGAATCTGTTTGGTCGCTTCTTGGATGCGCAGATGCAGCTTTAGCAGCAGCCGTGGTCGTACGGCCAACGCTCGCTCTTCTCTCCTTTGTGTCCAACAAAGTGTTGTTCTGACGCTCATCTCGCTCCTTCCATCAACGCCAAACAAACCGACGCGTCTCGATTTTTCCTCCCCGCGCAACCTGTGTGCGCCACAACGACGTAACAAACATTCAAAATTTTATTGTCATGCCTCCACTTCCTCCTGCAGGCTGAACCCTGAAATGCTGAGTCGGCATCTTCTTCCAGCTCATCCGTATTCGACTTTAACTCTCTTCCAGCATCTACACATATACCCAGTCTCAATCGCAAGCTCGCCATGTCACGGCGGCGGAGACAAGAAGATGATCTCGAGCAGCATAACAACGAAGATGCCGACCCTGCCCAGGATGAGGACATGGACGATGATCTGGCTCGCGAACTAGAGGAAGAACGACAAAAGTTGCTCGCAGCGTCCAACGGCGACATCGACCTTGCGGAGAACTCGGAAGACGAGGAGGAAGATGACGGTGTGATATATGGCGAAGAGCAAGAAGAAGACGAAGACTTGGAAGCAGACCACGTGCCAGACGAGGACGATTCTGCGGATGAGTGGCAGCCACGAGAGCCAGCATCAAAAACGACACGCCAACAACGTCGAAAGCGAGGCAGACGAGGCTCAAGCACCGAAGACAGCGACGACGAAGCCGCCCAATATTCGTCGGAAGAAGATTCGCAGCCTGCAGGGAAAAGGTCGAAGAAGGCTGCAACCAGCAAGTCAGGTAAGACCAAGAAGACAAATGGACGCAGCGACAAGGCAAAGACGCCAGCCAATGGTGCAAACGGTGACGAGGAAGAAGCCAACGACTCCTTCGATGAGGAGGTAGAGCGTGCACAGGCCGAAGTGGAAGCTGCCGCAGCCTGGGCTGACGTACGGAGACGTAAAGAAGCTGCTGCATCTCGAACATCTGCGCCCGGCTCCAATCCAAAAGATGCGTCCAAGATCACGTCTGACAAGCCAACAGGTGCACCATCACTCTCAGCCTGGCTAGGCAAGGGACCATCCGCCTCTTCATCCGTATCCGAGCTTGCTGCTTCCCTGCCTATGCCAACCACCTGCTCTGCAGCTCAAATTGTGGACCGCAACTCCCTCTTTGTCGGCTACGTGTACCCTCTCACCACCGCCTCATCCGGCTACATCTCCGCTCTCCTTTCGCACCTTACCCGCGTCGTCCATCCAACCGTACCAACCGATCTTCTTCCACCTCAATTTGCAAATGCACCAGCTAGCAAAAGAGGAGCCTCGCACGACATGTACGCGTACCGCGTGTTTGAGCTCAAGCGCGGCCGCACTGGGCTTGCCGGTCCGGATGACTTTTCGCTCCAGGAAGAGAAGGAAGATGATGGCGAGAAATGGGGTGGAGATCGAGTGCTCAAGGTGGTCAGGGATGAGGGTGCATCGGATGTGTTTGTGGTAGTGAGCAGATGGTATGGAGGAGAGCTGTTAGGTCCTGTTAGGTTTGATCATATAGAAAATGCGGCGAGGGCAGCTTTGCAGGAGCATATGAGGAAGGAGGAGGTGGAAGAGTTAAGGTTGAGGATTCAGCATCTGGACAGGAAGATTGCGCAGCTGAAGCAGAAATTGAATGTGGAGCGGAGGGAGGCTGGGGAGGTGGCGGTGAACAAGTATGAGGATCTGACGACCGAGAAGGGACAGAGGTTGTGGTTGGCCAGGCAGAAGGCGTTTGATGCGCTGCAGAGGAGAGTGGCTAGTCAGGCTTCACAATCGAATACGCAGGAAGTGGAAGCAGGCACAACGCAAGAAGAACCTGCGCCTGCCACAGATTCGGCTTCTGCGACACAAGACGAGCCAATCGCAACTACACAGCTGGCAGCTCACGGAGACTACAACGGCGATGTGCAAAGTAGCACAGGCGAAGTCAAAGCAGAACCTGAAGTTCCACAACTGGACCCATCCTCAAATGTCGACTCTGTAACTCCACCAGACGGCACTGTCAAGCCAGAACCCACAGAGGTACCCATCACATCACTGAACGCACCTATTCGCGTCAAGGACGAGGAAGATGACCTCTCCCTCCCTTCTCCCCCTCCACCAATACCACCGCTCAACGCCCACGACGACGACGAGCAAGACGACAAGAGCAAGATAAAGCTAGAGCTTACCGACCAGAACGACACAGAAGATTTGACCGGATGGGACGATCTCTCCTAGAATCTGAACAACCCATGTATACTAATGAACCCAATTGGAAGCCTCTTCCTTTCTCGTATTGCCGTCTGAACTCGAACACAGACCCGCTCATATTTTGACTGAAACGAATGGATTGCTGCATATCCTCTGAAGAAGCCCAAGTCCATCTAAGAGAAGTAGAACTGATCGTTCTTCTTCTTAGCCTGAACCTCCTGAATACCTCCATGGAAATGTTCATGATCCAACACTGTTGCACCTTCCCTGAGCGCGATCATACCCGCCTCTACACAAACGGCCTTCAACTGAGCGCCGTTCATCTCATCCGTCGATCTAGCCAACTCCTCAAAGTTGACGTTGGGACCCACCGCCATCTTTCTCGAGTGAATTTCCATAATTCTCGCCCTTGCCTCTTCGTTCGGCAGAGGGAATTCAATCTTGCGGTCGAGTCGTCCTGATCGGAGGAGTGCGGGGTCGAGGATGTCGATTCGATTCGTGGCAGCAATCACTTTGATTCGCTCGTCTGAGGAGAATCCATCGAGTTGGTTGAGGAGCTCCAACATGGTTCGTTGCACTTCTCTGTCTCCTGACTTGTCACTGTCGAAACGCTTGGTTCCTATCGCATCCAACTCGTCAATAAAGATGATCGCCGGAGCTTTCTCCTTGGCCAACTCGAACGCATCTCGGACCAATTTGGCACCGTCACCGATGAACATCTGCACGAGAGAAGGACCAGCGAGTTTAAGGTAGCACGCGTTGGTTTGAGCAGCACACGCTCGCGCAAGAAGCGTCTTACCGGTACCGGGAGGACCGTACATAAGCGCGCCTTTGGGAGGTCGAATGCCGAGGTTCTTGAACTTCTGCTCCTGCTGCATGGGCAAGACGATGGCTTCAACGAGCTCCTCGATCTGCTTATCCAGTCCTCCGATATCCGTGTACTTCTCCGTGGGGCGTTCGTCTACCTCCATGGCCTTGACCCTTGAATCGTACTCTGCAGGCAACTTGTCGAGCACAAGATAGCTATCCTTGTTCACACCAATCAAGTCTCCTGGCCTCAATTCCTCCGCAGGAACCAACCCGATGAGCGGCAAAAAGATGGTTTGTCTCGTACTCGTCTTGATGACTGCACATTTGCCCTTCCTCTTCGCATCCAAATCCACATTGGCTCCCTCTTCGCTCTCCTCATCCACATCCGGATCAATATCCAAGATCTCGACGACATTACCCACAAGGTAAGGGAGCATTTTGTTTTGCTTGATCTTGTCGCTGTTGTCCTTGATCATGTCGCGTTTGGAAGACTGTTCGTGCATGAGACGCATGTGTTCGGAACGCATGACTTTGACGTCGTTCTCCAGCAGACGGGTGCGAGTTTGAATTTCGTCGATAGAAGCTTCGAGGATCTCAGCGGGAAGAGGCTCCTCTTCTGGCTCAGCGGGAGCCATCTGTGCGTCGCCATCAGCATTGGCTGTGGAAGGGCCGGCTTGTGATGTATCGACGGGTGGCTGGCGGTCCTCGCCATTGCCTCCAGTGGGAGGTTGTGCGTCAGACATGATTGACTATGCTCGTTCCTGATATGGCAGTGTTGTCCAGTCGGTTCGCCTTCCTCGATGCAGTGCTATGAGCGTGGGATAGGTGAAAGACGATGAGGGGAGATGACACGAAAGGAGGTGAAGATTGAAGTGTGGTGTCGATGAGAAGGAGAAAGTGTTGGTTGATCGTCCGCAAGTTGAGTTGAGTTGCGTTGTCGTGGCTAAAGCGCTCGCTGAGAAGTGGAGTTGTTGGCTTGAGCTGAGGCTCGATCACAAAGCTCGCGCGTCCTTCTGCCGCGAAGCTTTCAATCCTTTTTTTTACGAAAATCAGCTGTTGGAGTCGATGCAATCTCACATTGTTTTCACGCACCAAATGCTCGTAAGGCATTGGGCTCATTGCGGAGCAAAGCATTCACACCCTCAGGGGTTACCTTCAGAGCAAGGACTGCATTGCTGAACAAAGACCTTTCAACATATGGGAGCAAATGGGACGTGAGAAAGGAACGGCTAAGCATCAGCAGTATACGACCTATTCGCCTTGGCAACAACGCCATTCTCGACCAGCTTCATCCTCAGCAACAGCCTCTTTGTCTCCCTGCATCTCCTCTCACCCAATTCCAACGCCGAGTCAAATACTGCCCTCCTCGCGTCCTTGCTCCTGTACCCCAGCGTCCCGCTAATCGCATCAATCCTCGCATCACCCACCTCCGCCGCCTTCCCGGGCAGATTCCTAAACTCTCCTCTTTCGATACATCCTGCCAGCTCTGCCTCCATCTGCTTCTCATCCCATCCAAAAGCGTCGGCCATACGCTTGATACTGATCCGGTCGAAGGGCGTGAAGAATTGTCTCAGTGCACGGCGAGTGAGCGAAGCGCGCAGTGTGTGTTCGTGAGGTGCCAGGTATGGGTCGAGAAGATGTCTCGTCTGGTGCTGATCAAGGATTTCGCCGACGCGCTTGAATTGAGCGGATGAAAAAGCTTCAAGAAGTTCACGAACGTAAGGCTCGTGCTCGAGGAAGCCACGAAAGTTGGCGCTTTCCAGTACCAGTGCCTTGAGTGTTGCGCGTTCCATTGTTGCAAGGCTACACAGTGCAACGTAAACGGCAATGTCGGCTTGAGTGATAATATCCAGCAGGTTGCCGCAAGTTGAAGGATCAATGCTGAGCAGCAGCTTTGCAGCAGCTTCATAGCGACCTTGACCAATGCAGGCTATAGCATTGGCAGCACGCAGCTTTGCGCTTGTTTCTGCAACGACTTTGCGCGCTGCAATCTGGGATGCACTTTCGCCGCTCGAACCGGATTGTGCGTTCGACGAAGTAGAGGTGGTGGTGGTGGTTGTTGCTGCAGAGCTGCCGCCAGCTCTGAAGAGAGCACCAATCGCATCAGCACCTGGAGTCGTCCCACCTTTGGTCGGTGGTACAATGTTTGAAGTGCCCGACGAGCTAGGCTTCCTACCTCCCGCACCGCTTGATGGCACGTACGATTCCAACACACCCTCGGCTTTGCTGACGAAGGTCTGCACGTTCGTCCAATTCTCCAGCCTGAGAGAGACCTCAATGACATTCATGCACATCTCGATTACATGGTCCGTCGTCGAGCAGTAGTCTCTCGTTTTGGTGTATGACTTGAGTGCTTCCTGATAGTCGCCAGTGTCCCAGAAGTGGTCACCCAGATCTCGGTGCGCCATTCGAATCGACTCCTTGATCAGGTTGTTCTGATAATTACGCATCTCAAGCTCGAGCTTCTCTCGTTCTGCGGTGTTGCGCTGCTGGGTAGACTGGATCCATTCTCCATCGGCCTGAATACGCTCGGATGCGGGAATCAGATTGGCTGTTTCCGGCTCAGTGTTGTGCACAGTGATCATGGCTTGATAAGCCGACACGTCACGAGAGGTCTGTTTGATGTGGTCGATAGCTGCCTTGCTGCACACATTCCGAAGCGATGGACAGTGAGTTGCGATGTAGATCAGGCGCTGAGCGCGGGCCGGACCAGGATAGGCAGCAGTGTATGATTCCCAGTCGAAGTTGTCGCTGGGAGTGAGGCGAACGTTTGTCAGAGACATGTCGGAAGATGACGAGGATGCTACTGCATAGCGTATCGAGCTTGAAGATCCTGCGCGGCCATCCATGGTGTGTAACCTCCTCGTCGAGTTGAGCCGGGAAGCTTTCGTTCGTTCCAGATCGGAAGAGGTGTTGAAGATTAGATGCTGAGCATTCATGTCCCAAAAGGGTGTTGCTCAAGTTGCTCAGTTTTGCGCGCCTTCTGACAGGTGGAGGCTCGAGCGCTCACGTTTGCGCGGAATCTGGCTTGTTCTGTTGGTGAATCTCACACTTGAGAAAAATTGGCAACTCCACTCACCGGAATTTTTTTGGCTCAACCTGTTCTTGATTGACATCGTTGATCTTGGCATGTGTATGTCTTGATGCTTATCTTCTCGCACCCCTGCACCGACCACTCCACACCTACCCGAGCAATATGTCCAGATATGACCGTAGAAGGGTCAACGGACCTCTCAGCTATGTGCCCATCTACGAGGCAAGCGGCTCTTCATCAACGGCATCGAGCTCCTTGACAGCTGCGACACAGCAACGCCCCGACAACCGTTCCTACGCCGATCTTCGACCCATCTTCCTCCAAACCAACCTCGTACCTTCCGCTTCCGGTAGTTCGTACATCGAAATTGGCGATCTCAAGCTTGCCTGCTCCGTGTTCGGCCCACGTCAGGTCAAGGGAAGGCAGTATAGCGGTAAAGCAGAGCTGAATGTTGAGGTCAAGTTCGCTCCCTTTTCTTCTCGACGCAGAAGAACGCCTGGAAAGGTAAGCATGATCTTTGACAACTCTGGCCTTTCTTCTTCCCCCTGAGATATACTAATGATTTCGCTCTATTATGACTACAGACAACGGAAAGCGCACATTTAAGCAACTTGCTTCACCAAGCCCTCCTCCCTTCTCTCCGCCTCGACCTCCTCCCCAAAGCCTCTCTCGATATCCACATCATGGTCCTACAGACCGATGGTCTCGAAGAATCTTGCATTGCCGCAGCTTGCATCGCTGCCACCACAGCTCTCGCCTCCGCCGGCATCGAAATGTACGGCCTTGTGGTAGGCTCCGTCGCCCTGATCCCTTCCTCGCCCGAAAAACTCGCCAAAGATAAGCGGGTACTGCTCGACCCAAGTTCCGCCGACCTCGGACTTGTCCAGGGGATGAAGACAGCAACAAGAGTCCTCATGTGCGGCATGCCAGCTCTAGCATCAGTGACGTGCTTGAACGTCAGTGCCGCCTCAAATCAACTCAAAGCTGGAACGGAGGGAAGTGCATCAATGGGTGCAGGGATCGAGGCGGATGCATTGGATGAGGCGTTAGAGGCGGTGAACGCGAGTCTGGTCGACATTCATAAGGTCGTGGCTCAGGCGCTGGCGGATGACTTTCAGCGTAGGACGGCGTTGGCTAGCTCTGCAAACTAAGCAACCCCCTGTTCTACCAAGTGCCAACCAAAATTGAGCCTAATCACAACAGCTTCAAGGCAGCGACTCCTTTACGTCTGAGCAAATCAATTGTAGCGAGTCCATCGTAACAGAAGTACAGATTTCACGCGGCAGTGAATATTGTAGGATGAACAATTGCGATGGAGAAGAGACTTATGCAGGGAACAGTGTAGTAGGAGAAGGGACAATGCAAGATTCTAGGTAGCAGATCTAGGAGAAATTGTTCTATTGAAAACTGAAACTCTAGGTCGATCAGCCGTCACCACCCTGGTTTGCCATCGACTTGGCCGAGCGCTTCGCCTTGCGCAACCTGACACCGGACGAATCCACCTCGTCCAACTCATCAGGCGGAGGAGTGAAATTCATATAACTCTTCGGCTTCTTCGGAGGCAATGCAACCGCACCACCCGCAGCCCGAATCTGAGGGCTTGGGTAAGGCGAGGGGCTGAAGTCGTCCAGCACATACCCGTTCTCACCCTCGGCCCCACGCTGAGCTTGAGCATCTGGCGCGTTCTCGTAGCTCGGTGGAAGGCTGGCCGCGTCTTCGGTCCAGTAGACGATGGGCTGGACAGGGTTGGCGTAGCGAAGACCATGCTTTTTGGCATAGAAGGTGAATGCAGCGAAGAAAGCATTCTTTCGGTAGAAGCGACGGCCCCAGTCTTGCCAGGTGTCGGCGTGAGTCATACCAATGGTGCATTCGATAGCGCGCATGTACTCGATCTTCTGCGGCACGATGGCTGTGCTTGGCACGAAGAGTCGCTCGGGCTCAGTTTGTAACCAGTGGATCATATCCTCCTCAACAGCATCAAGCTTCTCGAGAGGCGTGTTGAAGTCGAACTGAGCTGTGATGGCTTCCCACTGGTAGCCAGATCGTCGCATGTTGATGATGCTGGTGGCAGCGAGGATGACATTGCTGATGTAGACCTCTTGGTTGAGTGAATCGACGAAGCAGCAGGAAAGGAGCGACATGCGCTTGACAACAAGAACCGCCTCGCCGATCTGGATCCGGTCACCGGTATCGAATGGATGGGTGATAAAGATGAAGATGATCGAGTCGAATACGTTGGCAGCAGACTCCTTGAAGACGAAAGCGAAGGCGATAGCAAGCGAGTAGAAGGTGGAAAGAGTCTTGCCGATGTCGACGTTGAAGATTGCCAGTGCTTCAAACATGATGATGATCAGCGCAACAATGACGAAGATGGCGTCGAGTTGACCGACGGCATGGTTGACATCCTGCATAGATCGACCAAGGAAGCGACGTTCCTTGTAAACCTGAAGGATAGTATTCTTCATCTCGGATTGCGAAATGTCACCATTGCCATCGCGGTCGAATACGCTGAACGCATCTTTGGCATCCTCCGGGGTGGTGTAGGCAGACTCAAAGTCGGATGGGATGAGGTAGCTGCGCTTGTGGTTGCCTCGGAAAGCGACAAAGATAGAACGAGCGAGACGCTTGGCTTCAGCGGGTGAGTTGACATCGGTACCGATACCGAGAGCATCGTTGCGAAGGAGACCGAAAGGGTCGTTCATGGCCACACGTGCGAGCGTGCTGGCTTGCCCGGCGGTGGCTCTGATCCTACGCCCTCCACGAGCTGCAGTGCGAGCAATGATGTTGGACTTGCCATTGCCACGAGCAGGAGCTTGACCCTCGGCGGGCTTTCCAGTAGCAGGATCGATGGCGAGATCATTCATACCAGTATAAGCGGACAGATCAGATGGGCGCTTCTTGCTGTGCTTCTTGAACCAATTGTGCTTGCTGGATCCGGAGGCACTACGCGAGGCGCTGTTATCACCGTCGAGCTCGAACTCGGTAGGCATCAAAGGCGTAGCGGCACCACTGTTGGTCGGCGAACCTCTGGCGGATCGAGCGAAGCCAAAGGTGGAAGTTTCGCGGTTCTTGAGCTTGGGCTTGTGGTCACGGAGCCAATCAAAGACCTTGAGGGACTTGGTCACCTTGGCGATACGGTCGGCATAGGCGCTCTTGTGGAAAGACATGGCAATATGCTTGATGATGATCTTCTCAGCGCAGAGAGTGAGGGTGAAGAAGAAGATGAATTCAATCACCTGGTAAATGCGGTAGAGGTAACGAGCCCTGCTCTGAGTGCGTGGGTGGGAGTGGTCGTAAAGGTCATAGATCGAATTGAAAATGATGGCCCACGAACCCCAACTGAGTGCAGCGTAGCCAACGAGCTTGATGTAGAACTTGATGGCGTTGAAATATTCTGCGAGAGACAAGATGCGCTGGCTTGGCCGACCCCAAATGATCTGGATGACGGCTAGAACCGCCTTTGGGAAAAGCTCGACGAGGAAATGGATCCACCATTCCACGTGAATGTTGAAGGCAAGCCAGACAAACCACGCCTCGACATTGTCGGCAACATAGTCGCGGTGAGCATCTGCAGGGTTCTTCTTGCGATAGACGGTCTCCATGACGATGACGGGAATGAGCAGACATCCAGCGACGATGAGATTGCCGAGGAAGGTGGTGGCCAAGAAGCTGCCGATCTTCCAAAGACTGAGACGACCCATGCGGACCTGCTTTGCCTGCTCTTCCTCGAATCGTGCGGCCTCCTCGACATCTTCCTCGTCAGACCAGTTGAATTCGCCATAATCGCGGTCACCTCCATCGGTGCTCGAGACCTCGCTATCCTGTCGGTAGAAAGAAGGCCGGATGGGAGCATTGCTGTTGTAATTGAAGGTGCCAGGTGTACGGTTGGTCTCGTGGGGAGGATAATCGGATTTGGGACCGAGACCGCTTGGCTTG
Source organism: Pseudozyma thailandica (assembly GCA_023212835.1). Lineage (NCBI taxonomy): Eukaryota > Fungi > Basidiomycota > Ustilaginomycetes > Ustilaginales > Ustilaginaceae > Pseudozyma > Pseudozyma thailandica. Next base: position 167,083 of record JALCCH010000014.1, read on the forward strand.
GAGAGATTGCGATCACGAAAGTCGGCCAGAGGATCAGTGATAGCGACGCGGGGACCAGCAGTACCGGGACGAGATCGGGAGCTGTCACGAGAGTCGGAGTTGGAGTGCTCGAGGATGCCATGATCGCGCCTGCTCTTCCTTTCTGTGGGATAGGTGGTGTCCGGGGTGTGACGTTCGGACATATTTGCGTCGCCGGATGCTATGGCAGCAACTGCGGCATCACGGATCATGGTCTCGTGTGGTTCAGTAGATCCGCGGGTTGCGAGGTTGGTTTGGCTAGCGTAGATGGGCGGTAGTGGTTCGTGTAGATTTTGACGTTCATATGGTGGTGATGCTACTCCGATCTGGGAGTTCTCGGAGAGGGAATCCGAAGAGCGCACAGGAGGCGGAGAAGTGGGCGGCATTGCGAGGTGTCTGTCGGCAGGCGAAAGCGCCTGGCGAGAATAGGGGAAAGCCGTATCTAGTTTATGCTCTGTCGAGCGCAACAATGAAGCGCGTCGTTCTGTCCAGCAGAAAGACAAAGCCTATGGTCGTCGAGTGGATGCAGCCAGTGCAGGCGTGCTCTGTAGTAGTATTGGTGGTGCCGCGACGAGATCCTAAGATTGATGGTGGTGAGAACCGCCGCGAGCTGACATTGATTGGGATGGGATGGAGTGGAGAAAGAAGATAGGATAGAACACTTGCTTCAGGCAAAGACTGCTGCTGGCAAAGTGGACCGCGGTAAGTGGTCCCTGAAAGTCTAAAGTCACACACGCATCCAAACGGTCACTTTTTGAGTGTGACGTTTACTCGGCAGCATCGCAAAAAGAAACGCACACAACACAACACAACACAACCCAGCAGCAGCAGAAAGGGCTTTTTTGGAATCTTAAGCGAGAGTAAAGACCTGAAAATTCAAAGCGGCAGCCGTGAGTTTGGTTCGGCCTCGGTCATAAATTACAGGTGCCATAGGACAGCACAGCTCCATAGTGTTCCACTGAGCAAATTCTTAAAATCCCTGACGAAAAATGTGATTTCATCAGAGGATAATCAGCTCTCAGACAGCCGATCTGTGGATCGCCCCTCGCCTGACGTAGCTTCCCGAGCTAGACCTGAAGTCAAAGCTGCGGTACACCGTTCCCACTGTCCATGCTTGGTCGGTACAGTATATGCTCGACCGGATACTTGGATCTGTGCTCTGTCGTTTTTGACAAGGGACGCTTGACTGGACTGCAAGAACCAGTTTGAAAGCTCGTACAAAAGCCGTTCGAGCAGCCGAGGATGTAGCAGCTTTGTATATACAATCACGGTCTTGACAGGCATGCCAAGCCAAAAGAAGCACGCACCGCTCTGCATATGCTCTTCTACGTGTCATTCGAAGCGATCAATTAGGGAGCAGGCGACCCTCGAAACTCTTTCTGCACTGCACTGCAGCTCAGCTGCACTCGCCTCTCCAGGTGGACCACATGCAGCTCCCACTTCTAGACAAAGACGCCGAAATTATGCAGCCAAAGCGCCACTTTTTTGGCTACAGTTTGTAGAGGCCGACCATGTATCGACTCCGAGCTTTAACAATGGAAAGCCAAAGCAAACGGTCTAACACTATAGAAGAATTTGCTCCACTTTGTTGCGCAGATCTTCTCGCACAAGCACATTTCCGTCGTGTCACTTTTGGACCAACAGGGTCCTGTCACTACCTCATCATCTTTCCATCGCTATCCTCACGTCCTTCACGCAAGCCTGCGCCAACCACAGCGCCAGCGGAAAGACCATGACACTGCTCCGACTTCCCCAGTAACGTCCTTTGCCCTTTGAAACAATGCCAGCTCCTCCGCGTGGACTGGCAACCGAGTCCAATGCCTGGCGCAACAGCGTACGACCTCCAGCGTCGAGCGGAGCTAGCCATCTCGCACCACCAACAGGTCCTTCACGTGGTACACAACCTCAACCATCTTCGGCCATGTCTCTACCAGCTGCGCATGCCCTCCAGCCATCTACTGCTGCCATCGCACCTATCCTCGAACCGCCGCCCATCCCTACCTTCTCATACATCCCATATTTTACCGCGATACAGCTCGAGATGCTTTACAATCGCAGACGCGGGGCAAAAATGTCGGCATCGCAATGGCAGTCCAACCGAGACATCGCAACAGGCTTCATTCAGGCTGTGGCTTCCCGCTTGGGCTTCCCTCAAAGAACCATCGCTACGGCCCAACAGATCTATCAACGCTTCCATCTCTTCTATTCTCCCGCCGAGTTTCAGCTCCACGAGATTGCTGTCGCTTCTCTGTTCGTATCTGCCAAGCTCAATGACACGCCCAAGAAGCCAAGGGACGTCCTCCTTGCCAGCTATGCTTTGAGATTCCCACAGCTCGTCAAAGGTGGCTCGTCTGGTCCTGAAGCTGCAGGTCCTTCCACCACAGCAGGTGCCGAAGAGCCAGCCTTCCCCACCCTGGCTGGCCAAAAGCGAAAGCAACCTCTCTCAAATTCCGGCGAGACATCCTCCCCGCGGCCACTTGCCATGGCCATCGGTAGTGTAGGCGAAAAGGATGTCGATCCCGCCACCCTCGAATATGACCGGAAATGCCTCGAGAAAGCGGAAAAGCTCATCATCGAAAGCATCTGCTTCAACTTTCACAGCAATGCCGACATTGCGCTCAGGTTGGTCATCAAGCTTGGAAGGAGATGTCACTTGTCAAAGTCGTTCATCAGGACAGCCTGGAAGGTTGCCGCAGACATGTTCCGGACTACAGCACCATTGCAGTATCCACCGAATGTGATAGCCGTGGCTGCGTTGTATGGGGCAGCGTTGTTGGCGAGACCCCCAAGTCGGACGACGCTGCCGTCCGAGCAGCCAGATGCAGAGAGCTCCGAAGAGGAGAAGAAGGAAGCCGATGCGCTGAGGACCTTTCTCGAGGACATCAAGTCGGTCTCGACCACATCAGCACCAGCGGATCCAGCAAAGAGGCATGAGTCGGTACGCATACCACTGTCAGAGCCGTTCCCGGGATGCGACCCCGAGTGCCACGTTCATGTGGAGGACGTCGAAGAAGCCGTACACGAACTTCTCGATCTCTACCTGGCATGTGCAGCGCAACTTCCACCGTCACTCTACATGACTTCCGCCTCAGGGCTTGGCCCGACATATGGTCACAGCAGCAGTGCCGCAGCCACACCATCGCCGCTCTCTCCCGCTGATCCGCTCGATGCGTTTGGAGCTTCGCCTTCTTCATCGGCGGGTCTAAGCGATCCATCTGCACCGCCAGCCAACGCACGGCGCAAGCTCAAGCAGTACGAATACTCACCTCCACCATTCGGCCTTGTCGACTGGCTCAATTCGGCGCGCTGTTTACAGCTTCAAACTCAACTTTCTGCCAGTGCCAACAGCGGCGCCCGCAAGAGCGCATCCAGCCATCAGCAAGCGAGCAGCACAGACCCAACAGCACCAAACAAAGAACTCTCAAGCCTGCTCACCGATCTCAAGATCTACCTTCGTGGCTTGGAATACGATCGACAGCGCGCTGATGACGCCTACCTTGCCGAATTGGGTATACTTGCAGAAGTCAGCGTGGTGCCGCTCAACTCGCCCGCGATCACGCCGGAAGCGGTGGCGATGCAGAGTGTTGGGCTGATGGGTGTCCCAGCGCAGTCGGTTGCGATCTTGCTCAAGCCGATGAACGAGGTTCAGATGGGAGGTAGTGGCGCTCGTGGTGGGGAGGTCAAGGAGGCGGATCCGATGGCAAGACTGACGAAAGAGAAGAAGAAGGTGGTGGAGAGGATTAGAAGGAGGAAGTTGGTTGCTGCATTGAGAGTGACTTTTATCGAGCCAGAGGTGGAGAGAAGAGCTGTTGCTCCAAGTGAGCAGGTGGCAAAGCAGCAAAAGCCAAAGACACCGGTAATTGCAGAAGCAGCAACACCAGCTACAAAGCGAAACCGCATCTCGGAAGCTAAACGCTACCTATTTTAACAAACATCTATTCAGTATCCCACATACATTACACAGTATCAACAATTAACATTGAAGGTTCGATTGAACCAAATCGTATCAGATTAGATTGCAAACCAAGAACCAAAGTGAAGGGATGGGGGGAAAGGAAGTAATGTCGGCATGGATTTCTTGCCCAGAAGCGGTAGAAGCAAATAACCAGCTAGCTAGGTAATGTGTATATCGTGCTCGCCTCGCCCCCAAAAAAAGGGACGAGGTTGCTCTATCCCGTTTTTCCCTCAACCAGATGTCCACTGAAAAAAAGGACACTGTGATGAATATAACGGGAAGGAAGTTGGCTCATCAACTCACGAAGCAGAAAGAGAGGAGGGCGGGGAAGCGGAAGAAAGAAAGGAGGAGGAAAAGAGGGAAGAGGGGGAAAGGTCGAACACAGGCAAGGCCATGTCGTGACTCAACCAAGAATCAAACAGAAGGTGCTTTAGCAAAAGCAGGTATCTTACAATTAGTGGAGAAGCTTTCAGAGCGGTGAGTGTGTTGAAGCTTGAGGGGGACTGATGCGATGCTTGATGGATACGAACCATGAAAGAGAACGGGAAGGAAAGGGTGGTGATACAAGCCGCCTAGGAAAGGCGGTCAAGTGAGGCTGCTCACTTGCGACGGTTCTGCTGCATGCCGAGAATCTGAACCATCCTGACAAAGATGTTGATAAAGTCCAGCTCCAGGCTGATGGACTCGGCCAAAGGATCGCCACGGGTGTATCCTGCACGTACGGCCTGAGCATGCTTCAAGATGCGCTGGGTGTCGTAGAGCACGAAAGCTCCAAACACAGCCAGACCACCGTAGAGCGAGAGTGCTTCAGTGGCAGCAAGAGTGCGGAAGGCAGTGCGAGGAAGAATCATAGGTGCCAACGACGAGAGAGCTACGATGGTGACACCAGCGAGCAAGGGGCCACCCATCCAGAGGTACTTGTCTTCCTTAGCGGTAGCGCCGACGTAGCAGAGCGAACCGACCAGACCAGCAGTGTAGAGCGCAGCTCGCGAGAGCACGGCCGGGTTCAAGAAGAGCAGAGGACTGAGGACGGCAGCTTGGGATGCGTTGAAGAGGAGCCACGAGGGCACCTTCATGGGGTGACCAAGAGGAAGCGAGGTAGCTCCAAGCATACCACCGATACTAGCAACAAGACCGACACCTAGCACCAGCCAGGGGTTGGCCATCATGACGCGCTGCGAGACACCGTAGCGGTGAAGACCAACGGCAGCGGCACCAGTGAGAGTCAACCCACCAGCAAGGTACATGAAGGTGCTGTGCAAATAGCTAGCCTCGACAGGGTGCAAGGCATCGCGGGTTTCGCGGTTGAAAAACATGTTGGCAGCGAAAGCAGTACCTCCGATGATTCCCAAACTGGTCAACGCACGAGTCCATCCACCGGGCTGTGAGATGCTGGTGGGAGCATCAGCTGCTGGTGCGGCATGTGGTGCGGCGAAAGCAAAGCGTCCGCCCGAGCCGCTGCCGCCATTGGGACGGAAGGGGCTGGTGCGAACACCTCGAACCTGTTGCTGAAGCTGACGAAGTGGTGCCGAAGAGCTAGGCAAGCCCTTGGTCGAAGATGTGAAGGTGCGCAAAGGCTGAGCAACGGCTCTGCCGGCGGTGGTGGAAGTTGATGCGGAGGATCGAGCCACCAGCAGAGAGTTGCGCAGCGAGCGCTGGAGTGTCTGGAAGGACGGCCTCAACATTGCGGGCGTCGTTGATATAGTGGCTGCAAGACTGATTGTCAGTGCCAGTTGTGGATTAGGATGAAGGGAAAGGAACGATGGCAAGGGTTCAAGGGTATGTCAGTAAAACGAGGCGCAGCAGCTGGCTGGAGCTATAAAGGGTCTTTTGCGGTTGAGGTGTGTGTTGGGTTATGCGGATGAAAGGATGAGAAGGATGACCTCGTTCTGCATCACTCATATACTGTAAGCTGTTTCTCTCTCTCTCTCTCTCTGACTGAGCCATGAGGAAGGCTTTTTTTCGGCAGTCAGACCTCCACCTTCCGGACCAATCAGCCGTGTCTCTCTGCTGCGGATGACGCTCATTTTCGAAGACCTAGCAATTTCCACAGATTCAAAGCAGCAGAAGTCGATCACACTTACTCCCAACCCGTGCGAGACCAAACAGAAATCTGACACTGAAAAAGAATTGGTGGGACGAGGCATCCAATTTTTTTTTTGGTTCGAAGTGCACACTTTCTTTGCAGAAAATGATGCACGCACCACGCCACGAAACGAATTTCTTCTCAAAAATTTCAAGTGGGCCGAGCTGAGGATCTCAGGTGTGTGTGCTTCTTGCTCAGGAAGAACACCTTTTCTGCCAAGGCCACGTCGAGAAACTGGTTTGCTTGTCAAGACTTTTTTTCTGGCAGCCGAAGCGACACACTCGCTATCCAACACACGCATGGCCGAGCAGAAAAAAAGTGTTTCTTGCCAGAATTGAACCTTTTTTTTTTTTTTGCGTACCTGTACAGTAGTGAAGTCAATTCTTCTCGTGCTGCTCACACTCCTTCGCTTCCGCACTTCATCCCCCTCATCATCCCTCCCTCTCTTTGCTATCCACCCGCGGATACTTTCGAGGCCTTTTCTCCTTCTTCGTCGCCTCTAGCATCACCTATTCTGGTATCTGCCATCCCGCAGATACTATCTTACGAGCGTCGCGTAGCTCAACTTCGCTGTCGTTCGAGCCGCCCTCTTCGTCGGAGCGAACCCCCAAAAGCGTTCTTCACGGACGTCCTCAAGCCTGATCCGAGCTAATCGGTCATATCATACACAGTCATGGACGTAAGTATATCTGCACGACGTTGTTGCAACGATAGAAGCTTGTCGAGCAAGCCGCTGACCTCACTTTCATTCCGCATCTCGTTTTCGCTTTCCGCATCAATAGCCCAACTTCGTCCAGGGCCTTCACGAGCTCTTGAAGCAGAGCAACGTCCCCGATACCAACACTGTCAAGGCTGCCACCGAGGCTCTGCAGAACAACTACTACAAGAACCCGCAATGTGTTCCCGCACTCTTCGAGATTCTTGCCACCTCCCCTGACCTTGCTGTCCGACAGCTTGCCGCCGTCGAGCTCAGGAAGCGACTTGCCAAGAGCGGTGGTAAGGTCTGGAACAAGCAGCCTGTCGAGGTCCGCAATGGCATCAAGGCCAAGCTTCTCGAGGTTGTCACCAACGAGCAGGCCGCTCCTGTCCGTAACTCGATCGCTCGTGTCATCTCCGAAATCGCCAAGCGCGAGCTTCCTCTCGGCACCTGGCCCGAGCTCCTCCCCTTCCTCTTCAACGCTGCCGACTCGCCAAATGCCACTCACCGCCAGATCTCCCTCTTCGTCTTCTACACTGTCCTCGAGACTTTTGTCGACGGTGGTGAGGCCCTCGACAAGCACCTTCCCCAGATCATGCAGCTCTTTGCCAAGTCTCTCCAGGACCCCGAGTCGCTCGAGGTTCGTGTCACCACTGTTCGTGCTCTCGGAAAGGTCGCTCAGAACCTCGAGTCCGACGCTTCCGCCGACCTTGCCGCCATGCAGTCTGCTGTTCCCCAGATGGTCGGTGTTCTCAACCAGTGTCTTGAGCAGAGCAACCAGGACGGTGTTCGCCAGATCCTCGACGTCCTCGAGGAAATCTGCATGCTCGAGGTTCCCATCATCTCCAACCACATTGCCGAGCTCATCGACTTCTTCCTTGCCAACGGTGCCAACAAGGACCACGAGGAGGACCTCCGTCTCATGTGCCTTAACTCGCTCATCTGGATCTGCTCTTACAAGCGTTCCAAGGTGCAGAGTCTCGGTCTCGCTAAGCACATGATCGTTCGCCTCATGCCCATCGCTGTCGAGGAGGATTCAGACGACGTCGACGAGGACTCGCCTTCGCGTCTCTCCCTCCGTGTCATCGACAATCTCGCTACAGAGCTCCCCCCTAGCCATGTCTTCCCTCCCTTGCTCGAGCAGATGCAGGCCTACATGGGCAACCAGGACCCTCACCACCGCAAGGCAGCTATGATGGCCTTTGGAGTTTCCGTTGAGGGATGCTCCGAATACATTCGCCCTCACATGAACGACCTCTGGCCTTTCGTCGAGGCTGGTCTCAAGGATCCTGAGGCTGTTGTCCGCAAGGCTGCTTGTGTTGCTCTCGGCTGCCTCTGCGAGATGCTCGAGGACGAGTGTGCCGCTAAGCACGCAACTCTGCTTCCCGTCATCATGGAGCTTGTCAACGATGCCCAGACCCAGCGATCTGCCTGCACTGCTCTCGACTCGTTGCTCGAGGTCATGGGCGGTGACATTTCGCAGTACCTTCCTGCCATCATGGAGCGCCTTGCTGGTCTCCTTGAGACTGCTCCTCTTCCTGTCAAGGCTACCGTCACTGGTGCCATTGGCAGTGCCGCTCACGCTTCCAAGGAGGGTTTCCTTCCCTACTTCGACCAGACCATGCAGCGCATCAAGCCTTTCCTTACTCTCACTGAGGAGGGTGACGCTATGGACCTCCGTGGTATCACCACCGACACTGTCGGCACTTTCGCCGAGGCTGTCGGCAAGGAGGCTTTCCGTCCTTACTTCCAGGACTTGATGAAGCTCGCCTTCGAGGGTATGGACCTCAACAACCCTCGTCTGCGCGAATGCAGCTTCATTTTCTTCGCCGTCATGTCGCGTGTGTTTGGCGAAGAGTTCACTCCCTTCTTGCCCCACGTTGTGCCCCGCCTCATCCACTCCTGCCAGCAGTCCGAGCACGACCCCGTCCCCGGCGCTTCCGGTGATGGCACCGTCAATGGCATTGGCATTCCTGGTCTCAGCGCCGGTGACGATGAGGACGATGACGGTTTCGTCGACATCGACGAGCTCAACGATGCTTTCCTCAACGTCAACTCGGCTATCGCCATCGAGAAGGAGGTTGCCGCTGACTCGCTCGGTGAGATCTTTGCCCACACCAAGGCTGGCTTCCTGCCTTACATTCAAGAGTCGGTCGAGCAGCTTGTTACTTTGCTCGAGCACTTCTACCAGGGCATTCGCAAGAGCGCCGTCTCGGCCCTCTTCACCTTCATCAACACTTTCAACGAGCTCAGCAACCCTCAGCCATGGCAGGCTGGTGTGCACGTCAAGGTTCCCCTCAACGACGATGTGCAGAAGCTCGTCAACAGCGTTATCCCTGCTGTTATTGAGATGTGGGAGAGCGAAGATGACCGGTAAGTTTTCTTTCCTTCATACACCCTGAAGTTGTTAATACCCCTCGACAGATGCAGAAACGCGACACAGAGACCACGGCCGCTGTGACGGTGCATTGCAATGCAATGCGGCCGCTTTCATAGGATGACAAACTTTCTCAGCTCACAATGACGGCCGTTATAGGAGCGGTTCGAACGACTAGAATCTTTTTCCAACCATTATCTGACTCTTGACTTGGTCACGCTTCGAGCTCTTGCTCAGAGCGATTGGACAGTCAAAGGTGGCAGTGGTCACTGCATCGCTTTCTGCGCCTGTCTCATCAATGTTTGATCGGCCAGTAACTAGACACTGACTTTTCTACCATTGCTCTTTGCTGCAACAGAACTGCCGCCATCGAGGTCTGCCAGTCTTTGGCCGAGTGCCTCAACAAGAACGGTCCCGCCATCATCGCCCCCGACCACCTCGACACTGTGTGCACCTACACCATCATGATTCTCGAGAAGAAGAGCCCACCTCAGCTCGACTCTGAGATCCCCGAGGAGGAGAACGAGGAGGCTTCCGAATACGAGTCGGTCCTCATTTCGGCTGCTTCCGACCTTGTTGGTGCCATGGCCAACGTTCTCGGTGCCGACTTCACTGAGCCACTCAAGCAGTTTATGCCCCAGATCATGAAGTACTACACTCCTGGTCGTTCGGTCAGCGACCGTGCCACCGCCATCGGCTCGCTCGGCGAGATCATCACTGGTATGAAGAGCGCCATCTCGCCCTTCACTCAGGACATCCTCTCGTTGCTCTCTCGCGCGCTCTCGGACGAGGAGGCTTCGGTTCGCTCCAACGCTGTCTTCGCCTCGGGTGTGTTGATCGAGAACACCCAGGTTGACCTGAGCGCTCACTTCCCCGCGTTGCTCAACGCCATCCGACCTTTCTTCGAGAAGGGTCAGAACGAGGCTGACGAGGTCTTGACCGCCCGTGACAACGCTTGCGGCTGTCTGTCGAGGATGATCATCAAGAACGCCGACGCTGTTCCTCTTGACCAGGCATTGCCCATCTTGTTCTCGTCGTTGCCATTGCAGAAGGATATGGCCGAGTGGTCGCCCGTCTTGCACTGCATGATGAACTTGATTCAGAGCAACAACGCTGTTGCCTCGCAAAACATCGACACCATCTTGCAGCTCTTCGCTCACGTTCTTGCTGGTGACGAGGACAACCTTGGCGCTTTGCTGCGTGGTCAAGTTTGCGGCTTTGTCAGCCAGCTCAACACGCAGATCCCTGACAAGGTGCAGGCCGCCGGTCTGCAGCAGTACCTCGTGTAAGCGAGCAAGCTGATCATGGCATAATTTTCAAGGATCCCTGGCAAAACCCTCTCATCATTGCAAACATACCCGAGTAGTGTTTTTATGCATTTGCTCAACCTCTAGCATCCCGCATCTCTCGCATTGACGTGTCCCGGTTTGGCTTTTTCATCCTCCTCCTGTTTTCTCTTTAGATGTTACGAATGTTAATGTGTTCCAGTTCGATGCAGTTTGATTGTATGTGCCGGGCAATCAACGAGGCTGTGTGAACGTCATGGGAGATGGCAATGCTTGACAAGGATGAGCACAGCATGACGAAGAGGAAGCTGCGTCTGGCACAGCTTGATTGGGAGAGGTGAGCCTCTCGACCGAGTATCCTTTTTTTTAGGGTGCTCTTCTAGAAGACCCTATCGGGAAACAGCAATTTTGGAAAATGATGGCGAGAAACCTGACATTTGGGTATACGCGCTGCGTTACGCGAAAGCACAGGTCGCGTCTCATTTCTCCAACGGTGCCAACAGCTGTCACAACCCACTCCTCGGTCTTGGTTTGATCACAGGAAGCATGAACGACTTGTAACCATGATGGCTTATTGCAAACGACATATTCGCTTTTGACAAACAAAGACAATCTCCTAGAGTTGTAGTAATAGTGGCATCTGGCATCTGATCGCATCGAGGAACAGATCGTTGCTAGGAGGCGGTAACAAGCCATGGAGAGAGCCCTTCGGCGTAGACAAGAAGCGAATACAAACGTGCAGCAATTTGAATACCAAAAAAAGGCTGTCACACTACAACCCATTACAAAAGACGTGCGTGTTGGCGCTTTGCAAGCTCTAATTTTTACCAGAGAGTCCAACACTTTCTGGTGAAGCCTCTGTCTCGCTTTACAGTGCTGCAGCTACAGCAGTCGCGTTGCACCCTTTGAAAAGAAAAAGCTGGCGGCAGCCTCGGTGTGCTGGCGTTGCGCGAAGAAGTGAAAGAATGCAAGTCGCGGATTGAAAGGGACAGCTGCAGAAGAAAAGAGGCTTGGAGCCAAACGTCGTTCAAGTCACAGTGTCGCAGCGTTTCTGTGATTGCTCGGGCGTGCGCTGTTAATGCTGCTGCTGCTGCTGCGTATGTGTGGGTGTGTCCTTCCTTTTCATTTTTTCTCTTGCAAAAGCGCAAGAGTACAGGAAAATGTCGTGGGTGCCCGTGCTGCGTGTCATGAAGCGTGCTGTGTGTGTGTCTGAGTGTTTGCTGTCTTCTGCATTTTACGCCTTCTCAGCCTCGGTCCTTGTCAAACCAAGCTAGCTAAACGAGACCAACGCAAGCTACGGTTTGATAGCCCGCGACAGCAACAGCAACAGCACCAGCCAGCATCTCTCCTGCTTCCTGCACGCGCTTCCTTGGCTACCGCACAACCAAGTCCTCCGCTCCTCCGCTCCTCATCTGCAGCACGCTCCTCTCTTCTTCCTTTGCTTCCGATTTCTACCTTGTCTGTCACCGTTCACTACTCCTTCGTTCTTCCCTTTTGTTTCCTACCTCTCGGGTTGGTTGTCATTGCTGGGTATTCGTTTGCCCTCAGCAAGGCTCGACTGCAACGCTCCTTTGACACGGTCGTTGCTTCTCATCTTCCGACCCTTTTCCCTACGAGAGCAGGCTTCTCCTTCCCGGTCAGCAAGGCGCCGACAGTGTCGCTGCCACTCGTCATCGACGTCTCCCCAATCGTCGCTCAGCAAGCTACACCGGTGATCTGTTGCATTTCATCTATTTCGCCACGTCCGGAAGCAGCTTATTCTCAAGCTGATCTGATCGACCCCGGCTGGACCGTTCCTGGCGTCAACTGCCATTGCTAGCTTCCGCACTTCTTCGGCTCTCACCACCACGCAAGTAGCTTCACAGGTACGCTTGCTTCTCAGCATACACATCAGACATGGCTCCTGCTGCCGCCGACAACCTCGCCGCCTTCGTGCCCGGCACAAAAGCTTGGTTCCCTGACAAGGAGCTCGGCTGGATCAGTGCCACCCTTGCCAAGCCTGTTCAGAAAGGTGCTTCGGGGGAGCTCACCCTCGAATTCACCCTCGATGACACCGGCGCCACCAAGACCGTCACCACAACAGAGGCCAAGTTGGCAGCCAAGGATGGCGAGGATCAGCTTCCTCCCCTCCGCAACCCGCCACTCCTCGAGGCCACAGATGATCTCACCAACTTGAGTTACCTCAACGAGCCTTCCGTTTTGCACACCATTCTCAATAGATACTCGCAGCGCATCATCTACACCTACTCCGGTATCGTCCTCATCGCCGTCAATCCCTTCTATGGACTCAGTCTTTACAGCCCAGAAATCATTCAGGCCTACTCGGGTCGTCGCAAGGGCGAGTTGGAACCGCACTTGTTCGCTATTGCCGAAGATGCCTATCGTTGCATGATTCGAGACGAGAAGGACCAGACCATTGTCGTCAGTGGTGAATCCGGTGCCGGCAAGACTGTATCCGCCAAGTACATCATGCGTTATTTTGCAACCGTCGAAGACCCGGATCGCCCAGGTAGTCGCAAAGCAGGAGCAGGCAAGGACAGTGGCATGAGCGAGACAGAGCAGCAGATCCTTGCTACCAACCCTATCATGGAAGCTTTCGGTAACGCAAAGACGACTCGAAACGACAACTCGTCTCGATTTGGAAAGTACCTCGAGATTCTCTTCGACAAGAGCCACGAAATTGTCGGTGCCAAGATGCGAACCTACCTTCTCGAGCGTTCGCGTCTCGTCTATCAGCCCGAGACCGAGCGTAACTACCACATCTTCTACCAGCTCTGCGCAGGTGCACCTTCCTCGGAGAAGAAGGATCTTGGACTCGAGGATGCGTCCAAGTTCTTCTACCTGAACCAGGGCGGTGCCGGCAGCCACATTATCAGTGGCGTCAATGATGCTGAAGAGTTCAAGGCCACACAAAAAGCACTCAGCACCGTCGGTCTCACCATCGAGCGTCAGTGGAACATTTTCCGCATCCTGGCTGCCCTCTTGCACCTTGGTAACGTTCAGATCACAGCTGCCCGCAACGATGCCGTCTTGCCCGATGACGAGCCCAGCTTGTTCATGGCGACACGAATGCTCGGTATCGACTCGTCCGAGTTCCGCAAATGGACCGTCAAGAAGCAACTCCAGACCCGAGGTGAGAAGGTCATCACCAACCTCACACAAGCTCAGGCCATCGTTGTGCGTGACGCTGTCTCCAAGTACGTCTACACCTGCCTCTTTGACTGGCTCGTGGACCAGATGAACCGTTCCCTCGCCCTCGGCTCGTCCAAGTCACGCGAGTCCATGATCGGTGTACTGGATATCTACGGTTTCGAGCGATTCAAGGTCAACTCGTACGAACAGTTCTGCATCAACTACGCCAACGAGCGTCTCCAACACGAATTCAACCACCATGTCTTCAAGCTCGAGCAGGAAGAGTACCTTCAGGAGCAGATTTCGTGGACATTTATCGACTTCTCGGACAATCAGCCATGCATTGACATGATCGAGGGCAAGCTCGGCATCCTCTCGTTGCTTGACGAAGAGTCTCGTCTCCCTTCCGGCTCCGACGAATCCTTTGTTCAGAAGCTCTATACTCAGATGGACAAGCGACCCGAGTTCAAGAATGCTTTCAAGAAGCCTCGTTTCGGTACTACAAGTTTCACCGTCTGCCATTACGCGCTCGACGTCGAGTACTCCAGCGCTGGTTTCGTCGAGAAGAACAAGGACACGGTTCCAGACGAGCAACTCAACCTGCTCAACAACACCACCAATCCCTTCCTCAAGGAGGTGCTCGATACCGCTCTCAACCTTCACAAGCCCGAAGACTCAAACGATGCAGACGCTGCCGCTCCTGCCAAACCTGCTCCAAGGAAGCTCCCTGGTGCCAGTCTCAAGAAGCCTACTCTGGGATCGCAATTCAAGGTTTCATTGGTCAGCCTCATGCACACGATCGACAGCACTAACGTCCACTACATCCGTTGTATCAAGCCTAACGAGGCCAAGAAGGCCTGGGAAGTCGAGCCACAGAATGTCCTCGGACAGCTCCGAGCATGTGGTGTTCTCGAGACCATTCGCATCAGTTGCGCCGGTTACCCATCTCGATGGACCTTCGCTGACTTTGCCGAGCGATACTACATGCTTGTCTCGTCGGATCGCTGGAATATGTCGGATATGGACAAGGTCAAGGCATTGGCGACGCACATTCTCTCCACAACGATCACCGAGAAGGACAAGTACCAGGTCGGTCTGACCAAGATCTTCTTCCGAGCTGGTATGCTCGCCCAGTTCGAGCAGAGGCGTACTGACCGCCTGAATGCCGTGACAACCATCATTCAGAAGAATCTCAGGCGTCATGTCCATCAGAAGAAGTATCAGGCAATGCGCACCAACGCCGTCAAGATTCAGTCGTGGTGGCGTATGCGCATGGCCATGAAGTACGTTCAGGATCTGCGCCAGGCCACCGCTGCCACAAAGATCCAGACCACTGTTCGTGGCTTCTTGGCTCGCAAAAAGTATCACACCACCCGCGAGGCTGTCATCAAGATTCAGAGTGTTGTGCGTGGTCGCGCCGTTCGCGCTACCTACAAGACCGCCAGGGTCGAGTTCTCGGCCACCAAGCTTCAGGCTCTTCTCCGTGGTGCTATGGCCCGCAGACAGTACCGCAAGGAGAAGCAAGGTGTCATTCACCTTCAATCGTGCTACCGTCGTCGTCTTGCCAAGAAGGAGCTCGTTGCTCGACGAAACGAAGCTCGCTCTGTCTCGCACTTCAAGGAGGTTTCGTACAAGCTCGAGAACAAGGTCGTCGAGCTCACCCAGAACTTGCAGAAGCGCATCAAGGACAACAAGGAGCTCTCCGCAAAGATCAAGGCGCTCGAGGCTCAGATCCTCACATGGCAGGGCAAGCACGAAGAGGTTGAAGGCAAGAACCGTGGCCTCGCAGAAGAACTTTCTAAGCCCACTGTGGCGATGGCCGAGTTCGAGGCTCTTGTTGCTGCCAAGAAGGAGCTCGATGCCAAGCAGGAAGCTTCGCTGAAGCGTATTGCCGAGCAGGACAAACGCATTGCGGACCTCACTTCCGAGATTGAGCGCCAGGCTGACGAATTGCAGGCCCGATCCGAGGCTCTTAACGGAGCCACCAAGTCGTCGGAGGACGATGTGGCTACCATCAACTCGCTCCGCTCGGAAGTCGCTGGCCTTCGTGAGCAGCTCAACCGTGCCAACGCCCTAAACACTTTGCAGAAGAACTCGCAACGCATCGAGAATGCCGCGCCACCCGTCTTCAACATGGCTACGGGTAAGGAGAACGGCTACGCAGCTGGTGGAAGCAAGCGTCGTCCTCGTCGCCACAGCGAGGCCGGCCCATGGAGCGATGCGCCCGCTGGTCGCGACGAGCACGAGGAGGCCATGATGGCCGCCAAGCGAAGCGCTGCCACGGCCAACCGCCACGTCTCGGTCGCTTTCGGTCTTGATGGTCACCAGATCCCTGGCTTCGGTCAGCGCAATGGCTACGATGACGAGTACGATGAGGATGACCCGTCGGAGGAGATCATTCGCATCCTCGAGAACGAGGAGCAGCTGGACGAGGATGTCCTCAACGGCCTCATTCGCTTCCTCAAGGTGCCTGCACCCAGTCTGCAGAACCCCCCCTCACCCAAGGAGGTGCTCTTCCCTGCTCACCTCATCTCGCTTGTCACGAACGAGATGTGGAAGTACGGGTTAGTTCGCGAGTCCGAGCGCTTCCTCGCCAATGTCATGCAGACCATTCAGCAGCACGTCATGTCGTTCCAGGGCGAGGATGCCATCATTCCTGGCATTTTCTGGCTCTCCAATGTTCACGAAATTCTCTCGTTCGTCTGCATTGCCGAGAGCGACATGCTTCAAGGTATCGGTCCCGGCGTTGACGGTGCTGCTCGTTCATTCGAGTGGGGCGACTACGAGCGTCTTGTCACCATCGTCAAGCACGATCTTGACTCGTTGGAGTACAACATCTATCATACCTGGATGCAGGAGGCCAAGAAGCGCCTGCACAAGATGGTCATCCCGGCGCTTGTCGAGAGCCAGTCGTTGCCCGGATTCGTCACCAGCGACCACTCTGGCCGTCTGTTCAACCGCTTGCTGTCGAACAACTCGACTCCTACACACACGATGGACGACATCCTTGGCATCCTCAACAAGGTGTGGAAGAGTCTGAAGAGCTACTACGTGGAGCCGTCGGTGACGCAGCAGGTAGTGACCGAGCTTCTGAAGCTTATCGGTGTTACCAGCTTCAACGACTTGCTTATGCGCAGAAACTTCTGCTCTTGGAAGCGAGCGATGCAAATCCAATACAACATTACTCGTATCGAGGAGTGGTGCAAGTCGCATGACATGCCCGAAGGCACCTTGCAGCTCGAGCACCTCATGCAGGCTACCAAGTTGTTGCAGCTCAAGAAGGCAACATTGGGTGATATCGATATCATCTACGATGTGTGCTGGATGCTAACTCCCACTCAGATCCAGAAGCTCATCTCGCACTACTACGTCGCCGACTACGAGAACCCCATCTCGCCCGAGATCCTCAAGGCAGTGGCTTCTCGTGTCGTACCCAACGACCGCAACGATCACCTCTTGCTGCCTCCCGAGGTGGACGAGGCTGGTCCATACGAGCTCCCGTTGCCAAGAGAGGTGACAGGCATTGAGACATACTGTCCTGCATATATCTCTGTACCAGCTATCCGTCGATTGGCAAGCCGCGTGGCATAAACTTTTGCATACCTACAGATACCATCTCCCATCTTTGTATATTGTTCTCTATCCACACTTTCCGGCTTCTACTGTCACGACTTTCTCAAGAAGTATATCGCAGACGAAGATATTTATACAAATACAGTATACAGTATCTGACCAGTTCCTGAGTCGTCAGTAGTGTGATTGAGATCTGTCTAAGATCGCAGAAGGTGACTTGTAGCATTGCAGGAAGTGCGGGGTGCAGTACAGTAGAGTACAGTACATCGATTTTACACAGAAACGCTGGTTGAGACCTTCCGCATTAGGCCAGTTTCCGCCATATCGACCCAATGGATGGGAAGTGTCAGTTTTTGGGCGCAATGTTTTGTTCGTGCTAATTAGCGGGTGCCTGAATGAAATCTGAGCAAGACCTTCTTGCCTTGCTTATGAGTGTAAGACTTGCTTCCGGACTAGACCGGATGTGACGATTGCAAGCGAGATGAAGTGACCTTGTCGCGTCATAGTCCAAGCACAAAGTTGTTTGAAGCACTTGTGTCATCCATCTGATGGCGTAGCAGGTGCGCGCTATCACACACATCGAGCTCATCCGGAAACTCGGTCAAATGAAGTTGCAGGAGAGTGTGGGGTAAGCCCACCATCTGGTGCCCAAGTGAGATTGACTTTATGCTCAATGACATCGACCAGGGACGATCCGGACAGCTCTGCCGAGGCGTCCTCGGTACTTGTACAGTATTTAGATGCGGTTACACGCCTATTTCACACTTCGATAGACTGCGATTTAAACCCCGCTTTCTCATCTTGGTCTGTCGGTGACGAACCTGATCCACTTTGCCAAGTCGGATATTCATCCGCGTACCTTCATCCCTGCAAGGTTACGCTTATGAGGTGGGGCTGACACCTATCCGTCCCAGCTCTGCCACACGGATCGCGACAGTGCCACGCATGCAGCATTGTGTGAATTCCATCTCTAAGATTCTCAGCGGTCGGGAACTCGCTGAGCCGGTGATAAGGAAGGAAAGGAAAGGGTTCACATCAAAATGACATGCAGTGCGAGGTGTCAAACTCTCGAAGGACGGGATCGATCGGGCTGAATGAATTTTCATTGTGCCGTTATGAAGCGGGAAGCCATGTGTGTTCTGCGTATGTTTTCGATCGATCACCGCTTCGGTGGCATTTTGATTAGAGGAGTGGGACGCGTCATCCAGGGTCCGGGGATGCAACCGCAGCTTGCAGTAGAATCAGGCGGAAATCCAAAGAGAGGTCCATGCTTCATGCTGTTCCTTACTTACGCTTTTCTCTTGAATTTCAGACACTCAAAAATTGTCTCGACTTGGCTTGCATCAATTTTAGAGTAGGCTGCATGATTTCACTTGTTTGTGTGGAGGAGAATTAGCCAAAATCGGGCGGTTTCGCCACCTTGACGCCCTAAACCGAAAGGTTGACTCGGACTTTGACTCAAATTGCGTCTATTGAGCTTCAGCCAATTTCAAACCCGGTTGAATTTGGCAGAGGCAAAGATAAGGAACAGGTCAAAATTCAAGACAGCTCAGCACAGCCGACTCAGCTGGTTCCGCCTCGGAGCGGCGGTCATGTTTTAGCCGTATTTTTCGAGTGTCTCTGTCAATCCGACGCCCAACCTCCTGCAGGCCAGGGTGAGTGAGTGAGTGCAATTCAACTTAGCCAACTCTGTGCAGTGCAGTCCCGATAACGCATGCATATTCACACACACACTCACATTTACAGCACATCACAGCAAGACTCGCCTGACCTGAGTCACTCACGCTCTCACTCTCTCTCACACACACGCAAGCGCAACCCATTGCCCTCGTATAAGACCTTGCCACCTTTCCCTCCGCATCCCAGTCTATCACCATCACCAACAACATCAGCATTCTCTATCGTTAACAGCATCTCTGTCCGATTCCCTAGTCGGCGTCATCTCTTCTACGTCCTATCCGCATCCTATAGCATAGCGGCTCTCTGCACTTGATCGCCGCACCGATCTGCTTCTCCACCTAGCGAGCTCCACTTCGACTCGAGCACTACTTCATACATCCGCTCCCTCTTTCGCATCCGCATCTCGCTGGCATAGTAAGTGGCATCTTTGTACTCTACTCATCTACGCAGCCATCAGTCCGCACTTCCCTTCAGTAGCTGACTCTAGCATCCGCCACCATCTTGTCCTCCACCTTGGTATCCGCAGATGCAGATCTTTGTCAAGACCCTCACCGGCAAGACCATCACTCTTGAGGTCGAGTCTTCGGACACCATCGATAACGTCAAGGCCAAGATCCAAGACAAGGAGGGTATTCCACCTGACCAGCAGCGTCTCATCTTTGCTGGAAAGCAGCTCGAGGACGGTCGTACGCTCTCGGATTACAACATCCAGAAGGAGTCCACACTCCACCTCGTTCTCCGTCTCCGCGGTGGTATGCAGATTTTCGTCAAGACTTTGACGGGCAAGACCATCACCCTCGAGGTCGAGTCTTCGGACACCATCGACAACGTCAAGGCCAAGATTCAAGACAAGGAAGGCATCCCTCCTGACCAGCAGCGACTCATCTTTGCTGGCAAGCAACTCGAGGACGGCCGCACTCTTTCGGACTACAACATTCAGAAGGAGTCCACCCTCCATCTTGTGCTTCGTCTCCGTGGCGGTGCTAAGAAGCGATGCCAGAACGGTGCGGGGACAGAAGGTCAGTGCAAGGATGCAGCCATCAACCTCGTCGGTGAATGCCCGCATTGTTCGCTCAAGTTCTGTGGCAAGCACCGTCTTCCCGAACAGCACAAGTGCGCCCAGGTTGAGCAGGTCCGCAATGCCGCCTTTGCCGCTAACAAGGCCAAGTTGGAAAGCGAACGCACCCAAGCTACTCGTGGTCTCGCCCACTAATGCGTGCTTCGCTTTATTGGCTTGATCTTGTTCGGCCTCCCGATCTTTTCAGCATAATCCACACACACACACATACCATGGTTTCGTCGCACGTATCTTTGCATGTCTTTTGTATTAGTATCTTATAGAGAAATCTTTACCCTCTAACTTTTCAAGATTGTCGCCTTGGTGTACGCGAGAGAGAGAGCGCGTAGCTAGGTCGGACAGCTGGCTGTGATGTTGAGCGTCATCTGCCGCTCATCGGGTTTGCGGAGCTGAGTATGGTTCCCGATAAAGCATTCGAATGCCAACTATAAGCTACTATCTGCCCGGTGCCGCTTTCCAATGGCACATTCGTCCTGACAGCTGGTGCCAAGCTGGTATCGCAACTAAAGGTGCTTGATTGTCGACCAAGTCGACAGAAGTGACCTCGAACTTGCAAAAGTTCAAGACATTTGCGTGGACCACAGCAAAGCGTACTTAAGCCAGAACATGTGCGAAGAGTCGTAGAGGCAACGATGATCGGCCAGCTGACTGGGAATCAAGTATGCATTGATTTTGGTTGAATGATGTTAGCAGCCGTTCGCTCGGCATGATACTCATGACTGGTTCAGTATTGGACGGGGCACGGCGCTTCTAGAAACTGGGGAGACTTGTTACAAGAAGCAAGTGCTTCATCGATATGTTTGTCGGTTCGTCCATATGTTTGAGACGCCTAGTTAAAGGTCGAGTGCCAACATCTTGATCTCGTCTTAGTATCATGAGATTCCTCCCCGCAGGAAGAAACCTCGGATCCACGGAAGACGCCGCTTCCGCTTCCGCTGTTCGCCTCCAAGCTGCCTTTTGTTCAGGATTCCTTTGTCTTCCATCCATCCATCCTCGCCGCCCGCGGTGGCTTTTCTCGCTGTCCTTTTCCGTCGGCATAGCACCACAAAGACCAACCCACACAGGAACTACTGTAGGGTCACGCTCACACTCATCTTAGCACCGTTTTGACAGGTCTCGCCAATTCTCCGCCCAAAAGGAAAAAAGAAAAACGATCTTGAAAAAAAAAAGGCCGCTAAATTAGGCGCTTCGCTTCCAAGCGCGTCCTAGTCTTTTGCGCTTACCCCACACCTTTCTCTCGGCAAACAAAGAAGACCCCATGGTGCTATACCATCTCAGCATTGCGCTATTCGACGTTCACGCCAGCATAGTTGTGAAAGAAATTGTATCAACTCACGTTCGCATGCAGATTCGTCCTACTCGCCTATTCAATTCTTAGTGCCAAGCTTGTAGAAGACGCTCTCCTCGGCTGCAACCTAGAATACTCCTCATGCTTCCGAGCCAATTTCCGCCACACTGGAGGCAAGGCTACAAGGAACCGTTTTCCGCATCTACTGGGGACGTGAAAAGAGACAAGTCGTCAAGCATTGCCGAGAGTGCCTTTAGCGCCAGTGTCGATCGGATCGGCAAGAATGGCGTCAGCCCAACTCTCTTCCCACTTTGTCCTTGGATTCTGCGATCACGCTAGGTGCTTCTAACTAAGGGACGTTCCTAAAGCAGGAACAATTGAATCCCCCACATTCTGGCAACAAAGCTGTGTTGGACGGATCTTCAGGTGCCGTGCGCTAGTGCGCCACCCAAACATCCCGCCAAGGTTGCGGAAGAGAGGTGTTGCGGGGCGAGCGTGAAAGCAGATGATGCTTTCGAGGCGAGAGAGTTAGTGCAAGGAAGGAGGTGCTGCGGGTCGATTTGCGGGGTAAAGGTTCGGGTCGTACTGTATGTGGTGGGAACATGGAGTAAGGGCCTTTCGAAACGAGGTACTCTAAGGCAGGACGGCGCAAACGTCTGAGATCGGTAGCAATGCTTGACTTGGTTGTTCGCTAGAGTGTCGATGGACGACGTTCGAAAGAAGCTTGATCTCGCCTGAGATGTTCGAGTGTTGTTGTATAGCAACACTCAGCCAGGTGGGAGTCTCTACAGCAGGAATCTTGAACAGCCCCAACATCCTCATTGTAGACATCGGAAAAGGCATAAAAGCCATCCTTTCGCATCGCCAAAACGACAACTTTCCCCCCCATCGCAACTCGAAGCCTCAAGCTCACTCCACTACTCTTTTAACACCCAAGCCCCCATTCTCTCTCTCTCTCTCTCCTGCAACAAGATGAAGTTCCTCTACACCTCCTCCGCACTCCTCCTCGTTCTCGCCTCGATCGTCTCCTCCACCACCGTCGCTCAGGTCAAATCCGACGTCGCCGCCATCGATTCCGCCGTCTCGTCTCTCAACTCTCAACTCTCGTCCTCCTCCCTCAACTACTTTTCCGCCCTTGGCATCCACTCTGCCGCCGTAGCTCTGGATGACAAGATCAAATCCGGCACCACCGACGTTCAAGGTCTCACCGAAACCCCCACTGATGCCGATGCGCAGCAAATCATCACCACCCTCACCGGCACCGAGGTCAACGTCAAGAGCGCTACCGACAGACTTGTCGCACTCAAGCCCCAGTTTGATAGTTTGGGCGTTACCGGTATCGCAAAGGGAGATATCTCGAGTTTGAAGACCGACACGGCTGCGTTCGGAGCCGCCTTGGTCAAGGTTGCCCCAAGTGCGGAAAAGAGCGCAGCCCAGTCGCTCGCCGACAAGTTCAACGCGGATTTGGCTAATGCTGCGAATGCTTACAACAGCTGAAGCTCTCCGGAGGGCATGGCAAAGGCTTTTGATGGAAAGCTGTGGTGACGCTGTAGGTCTTGATTCAACCGCACAGAGATTTCTTTGGCCAATGAAAAGGATTTGCAGTAGCGCAAATGATATGCGGTACAGTGTACAAAGTGAGCTTGCAAATGTCGATGGAAAAGCTGACTGTGACTGAGTATGCGGGTATGTGCCGAGACTTGAAAATCATTGACTTTTTGCTTCATCGCGCACGCTTAAGAGGCCTACGCACCTGTTCGGACTCGTGGCTGTCTTCGAGTTCGTCGGACGAAGAGCCACGGGTTGCGGAAGCAGCACTCTCCTCTTGCTCCGGTTCCGGCTTGACCCTTCTTCTTGGGCATTGCCGAGTCGGTTCTTCTTCCTCGTCCTCATCTTCTACATGTTGCTGCGTATCGTAGAACTCGTCCTGCTCCTCCTCCTCTTCTTCCCCCTCGTCGTCTTCGTGATCTTGCGCTACACGAGTTCGACGGCGACTCGAGCGGGAAGGTCCTGTTTGCGAGCCAAACGCATCGTGATCACCTGAGCGAAGATTTAGCGCCTTGGGACCGATCGGACGTGCCTTCCAAGGCCTTCCACATCCGGGACAGGAAAAGCCGTGCAGCCTGAGAAGTGCATCGTCGTCATCGACTCTCGATCCAATCGTACTGCGCGCGCAATGTAGATGGTACCTGACATCGCAACTTCTATGCGAACAACCCAGCCCCAAAGTCACCAAATCTTTACAATGTGTACATGTGTGATAGTACTCTTCTCCTACCTCGTTCTGCAAGTAATTTCTCAACTCGAGCAACGACCTGGTCGAAAGCGTGTAGATCCCCTCGCTTGAGTAATCTAACCACCTGTGATCCACTAGGTTCTTCAACAGCTCCTCGATCGCATCTCGGGTGAGGTTCGACTTGCTCCTTGCGCCCAACGTCACCGCTTCCAGTGCTGGAACCGCGTACGCCTCCTTCCTCGCCTTGAAGATCTCCTCCACGATCTTCTTGATGACCACAATCTCGGATGCGGAGTAGCGAGTGGCGCCTTGGATGAGCTGGTCGGCTTTAGTGTTGACGAGGGCGATGACAGGTTGACCGGATTGTTGGTCGCGAAAGTTGCGCAGGTCGAGGTCGAGGACAGAGAGATGTTGAGAGGCTTCATTGAGCATGGTCTGGTACGAAGATTCGTCGTAGGGTGTGTGGACGGCGGAACAGCATCGTTGATAGAGATGTTTGGCGAAGGAGACGGTGACGATGCGATGGGAGAGGAGGGATTGGAGCCAGGAGGTGCGGGCGAGAGTGAGCTTGTCCCTTTCCGACATGATTATCAGCCTCGGAGGTGGTAGCTGTCAGCTGCAGAGAGAACAAGGTCGCTAGAAGATGGCAAGAAGGTGAGAAGATCAGGGTCTTGGTGTCAAGAAGCCACTCATTCGCTGTGCGGAGGCAGCTTGAAATTTCAAGGCGTAGCCAAAAAGTGTTGGTCTCCACTCCTGCACGCGTGCTTCCGCGTTCGACGAGATTGGCGAGCTGCGGTCGTGTAAATTGATCAAATGTGAGATTGCATGCGTGCACACTTTTAAAATTTCCGAAGGCTGCACCGACCATTTCTTTGGCAAAGCCTCGCCCTTCTGCTCAACTAAGTACTGACTGCTGTTGCTTGACTCTACTCGAGACAGGACAGCTGCTTGTACCGGTCTAAGTACCCTAGCGAATCCAGCAATCTCGGAACGAAACAAATCTAGAAACCCTCTTGTTCTCGCAAATCTTTGTTGACCGAAAGGAAACTCGCCAAGAGCCAGTTCGCACTCCGCCCCGCAAGCAATGACGGGTATTTCGCAGCTTCCTAAGGATTTCCTCTTTCAAGCCGAAAGTCGGTTCATTTTTCCGAACACCCGACTTTGCAACAACTTGATCTTCAATTCGCCGGCGTAAACTACTTCTTCTCACCCACATCATCACCTCTCTCTGTCTGCCAACACACTCGTCCATCTGCATCACAATGTCGATCTCTCAATCCAACGCAGGTCCCTCTTCGGCTCCGTTCTGCCTCGTCAAATCATCCATCAACATCGATGAAACTTTTCTTGTCCCGCACATTGTAAGGCCGGGAGAGACCATCTCCTCCACCGGTCTTGTCTCCCGTCCAGGCGGCAAAGGTGCCAATGTCTCGGCTGCTATCGCTCTAGCCGGAGCTCAGGTCTCACTCTCTGGCGCTGTTGGAAAAGACGCGCCTTGGCCCATCGACGAGCTCAAATCGCGCAACGTCATCACCGACGATGTTGAGATCCTCGACAACACTCCCACAGGTCGAGCTTTCATTCAAATTGCACAAGATGGCGAGAACAGCATCGTCCTCCTCAAGGGAGCCAACTTTTCGACAGACAGCAAGTCGGCCGACCCTGCCACCGCTTGGTCCTCCAACCCGCAACGTAAGATCACCCACCTTGTGCTGCAGAACGAGATCCCGTTGCAAACAACTATCGCTTTTCTTCAGCATGCCAAGTCGAAAGCTGAGAACCACGTGACGACCATCTTCAACCCGTCTCCAATGCTCAGCGAGAAGGAAGTGCAGAATTTCCCCTGGACCGATATTGATGTGCTCATCGTGAACGAGGGCGAGAGCATCGACCTCCTGCGTGTTCTCGACCCCTCCGCAGCTGACGAGCTCGCCTCGCTCCCCGAGGGTGAGGAGAAATCCACCCAAGTCCTCGACACGCTTTCGAGTGTCAAGCAGCTCCAAAGCACTCCTTGGTTGGTCCTCACTCGGGGAAGTAAAGGTGTCATGGCAAACGTCCAACTCGCCTCCACACCAGAGAAGAGGAGCTTCTTCAACGTACCTCCTTTCAAGCCGAAACAGGTAAAGGATACGACAGGTGCGGGAGACACGTTCGCAGGAAACTTGGTCGCAGCACTGATGGGGCACAATGTGCAAGTGGACGAAAGCTTGACCGAATCGGCAAGGCCCAAGACGGAAACATTTGTCAAGGAGGCGTTGGAGTGGGCGGGCAAGGCGGCAAGTTTGGCATGCGAGAACGAGGGCGCGATGCAGAGCATCCCTTCGGCTGAACAGGTCAAGGCTCGCAACTGAAACGAGGCTTGTTTGTAGTGTAGCTAGCCTTAAAATCAGTGCAGACAACAACAGTAATGTAAGGCGTCACGTACTAGGTGAAGCTAGCTTCGATGCTCAGTCGACACGATGAGGCAGGATTGAGTACCCTAGCTGCCTTCCCAGTAGAACATCATGTTCAAGTAAAGCCTCCCAACAAGCGTTTGATCTCAAAATCTCGGACACACACATGCTGCAGTGCCATAAATTAATTATGGTGCAATGAAAGAAAGATGCGATTGCTTGAATGCTAACAAAGCCACAAGAACATGCTCCAGAACGCCTTTACTTGTTCTCACGAACAACCTTGTCGATCCAGCTAGCGACGTACTCGACATTGTGAGTCGTCAAACCAGCCATCGAGATACGCGAGTTGGCAGTCAGGTAAATATGACCCTCCTCGAGCAACCTCTTGCACTGGCTAGTGTTGAGACCGAGGAAAGTAAACATGCCAATCTGCTTAAGAATGTGATCCCAGTTACCTGGAGTCTGCAACTTCTTTGTCAACAGATCAAAGAGACTCTGACGCATAGTGATAATACGCCCCGCCATCTCCTGGACATCCTTCTGCCACTGCGAGAAGAGCGCAGGGTCGGTAAGAATCATCTTGACTACACGCGCACCGAAAGCGGGAGGGTTGGAAATCTCTGAACGCTGGATAGCGGCAAGTTGGGAAAAGACGGCAGCGTTCTGCTCAGGCGTCGCCGAGACGACGTGGAGGGCACCAACACGCTCACCGTAGAGACCGGCGTTCTTGGCGAAACTCTGGCAGATGAGCAACGGAATGCTCTTGCGCGAAACAAAGTGACGAACAGCCCATGCGTCGCGGTCGAGATCTCCGGAGGCGAAACCTTGGTAGGCGCAGTCGAAGAAGGCAAAGTGACCTTTTTCGACAAAGATGTCGGCAATCTGCTTCCACTGCTCCTGAGTAGGGTCGACTCCGGTAGGATTGTGGGCGCAAGCGTGTAACAAGAAGACGCTCTGGTTCTTTGCGTTTTTCAATGCGCTGGTGAAGCCCTCAAAGTCGAGAGCGATGGTCTTGGCATCGTAGTAAGGGTAATCGACAGGGGTGATGCCGACCGAGTTGAAGATGGCCTTGTGGTTGGCCCAGGTAGGATTTGAGATGTGGATCTGACGCTCAACGCCAAAGGCCTGGTATTGGTAGAATCGCTGAAGGAAGACGGCACCCAAGTGGTTAGCACCGGTACCGGAGATGGTCTGGACGGAAGCAACGCGCTTCTCGGCGATCGCTGCGGAGTCGGCACCGAGAATGAGCTTGGCAGCGGCGCTAGTGAATTCGGGGAGACCAGTGATGGAAAGGTATTCGTGGTCGACCGACTCGTCGGCAATGAGGTCAGCTTGCGCCTTTTTGACGGAGGGGAGGACGTAAGGCTTGCCGTTGTTGTCGCGGTAAGCACCGACACCGAGGTTGACCTTCTTGTCGTAGGTATCGGCCTTGTAGGAAGCGGTCAGCTTGAAGATGCTGTGTTGCGGTGAGAGCGATTCAATGCAGAGAAAGGTGCGAGTCAGACAACGGTGCGCTCGTGATAAGCTTATCATCAGCTGAATAGCATGTACTTACGCATCTTCAGGAGCTTGAGGAACAGCGCTCCACACAGCGAGGGCTGGCGAAGAAGAGGATTCAGGAATGGAGCCCATTGTGAATATGGTCAGCTCGAGTCTGAAGCAAGAAGCAAAATGTTTGTGGTGGGAGGGAAGAGGGGTTGTTCCGAGGCCCTGGCGATGTTGTGAAGTATGACAGGTGGGAGAAGCACTCTGCCCAGTGGCGCTACAGTCTCTATGCACGAGGAGGCTTAGAAGAAACTCAAGCGCCGATTTGTGAGGCAGCAGACCGCTTCGCTGATCTGAGCTCCAAGTGCAACACTGCGCGGTGCGCAATGCGGGAGTCACTTTTTCTGTACAGTGAGCGTGACCCTGCGGAAGATTGCCGATACGCGCCCAAACCTCGCCAAGTCGCCCGCAACCCAAAGTGCGCTGACCGGCGATATTCATCAAATCACCCCCGCAAATCTCTTCTCGCACGATATCGGCGCGATTAGACCGGTCCGGATGGGTCGCTGCCCAGACGATCCGATCCGCCCCCATCATGCACACATTGCAAATGATGCACCAGCGCCTCTGCCCTGTCAAGCCTGTTCACTTGAATCAAGCCTTGCGACCCGTTCGTCTTTCACCACATTATTGATGCCGAGGGACTGCGACATTAACTCGCTGAATGGTGCGATTGTCACACTTACCTGCTTGGCTGATACCGTTGGACCCAGACAGGTGCCCCTGAATGTTGCTCAGACGATTGGCGGCCATGATCGAGTTTGCTGACAGAGTTAAGTTGGTTGTCGAGATCGTTTGAGTCAATCAAGTACTTGTACGATCGGAATTGTGACGGTGCGTGTCGTGGCAGCGGGCAAGGTTGGAATAGGAAGCTCGTACAAGCAGGTCGTCAAGTGGATATGGTCAAGAAGGAAGTGATTGTAGAAGAGATGGAGGTGGAAACCTCCGGCTAGGACGGTAGATGGTGGACCCGCATCCGACTCCACGATCAAAGTGCAGCGAATCGAGCTGGATGCGGGGTTCGCACAAGCTCGTGAATTTGTCTTGTGAGAGAGCCGCGCTCTCAAATCGGAAAGCCTCGGAGTTGGTGAACTGGTCTGCTGCCGCGCAAGATCTCAGATATTCGGAGAATTAAGTTGTCGATCCCTGCAAAGTGACCTTGTGTTGTAAGCATACGCCAACACTCGACTTAGCTCAAAGCTGAACGTCTCACACACTCTATGCTTCTTCACCTCCAGATGATGACACTTTGCGGATATATAGTAGATGATTATTGCAAATACTGATGACGCTGAGATCTATCAAGCGGCTTCAGACATCTCGACATCCTGCTCCTGCACAGCTGGCGGTTCAGCACCATCCTCCCACAGGGCGGCAGCTTTCTCGACATCAGTCTGAGCTTCCCGTGGCGAAGCCTGGTTTGCTTCTCCTTCCTCGCTTGCTTCGGCGTCGTCTCGAGTGATCGCATGGTTCTGTCCTTCAACATCGCCACTGTCTGCTTGTTGCGTCGCTTGAAGAGTTGTTTGAACAGTGGGAACGGCGATTGGTGCACTCATTTGGTCCACCTTGGTTGCTTGCTCAGCTGATCCTTCGGCTCTTTCGCTCACCTCCATTGGGGCAGATGTTGATTCTGCTTCGCCCTCTTCCTTGAGCTCTTTGGCATCCTGCGAGGCTGCGGTCGCCGCTTCGGCACCGATGATCTCGGCGGACACGGCTGCTTCGCCCGCTGGTTCTTGAGTGCCTGCGGGCTCTCCGGTAGCTTTGGCAACTTCCTCCATTGCTGCTGTCTCTTTAGGCTCAGGCGCTGGCTTCGGCTTCGGATTTTTCTCCTCTTCCATAGCTTTCAGCAGTCCGTCGATGTTTTCCGGTCGATCAGGTCTGCCGAAAAGGTGCAAGTTGTCGCGACTTGCTACCCGCAGAGCCCTCCATGCTAGACTCTGCATGGTCTCAATCGTTGACTGGATTCTGTCGTCATTGTCCAGCTTGTCCTTCTCTTGATTGCTCAGCTGCGCTTCGTTGGTGGCAGCATCAATGCCTAGCTGCTTCTTGCGCATATCGAGCTTCATCTTCTCCCTCTGAATAGACTTGTTGTAGTGCTGTAGACTGGGTATAGGTGGCAAGAACTCGAGCTCCTCGAGTCCATCCGTCGCGATGGTTACATAGTCGCCCTCTTCGTTCTCAACTCTTCGTGTGCCGGGTACAGGCGGGCGAAGACCATCCCCCCAAAGTTCGGATAATGCTGCAGTACCGAGCTTGTGTGGATATGGCTCTGTCTGACGCAAGAGCAAGGCTCTCGCTGATGCAAATGATGAGATTTGCTCGGGTGATAGTGGCGGCTTCTCGATGGAGGGACATGATTCTGTCTTCCATCGAATCCAATTCTCTTCCCGTTTCAGCACTTCGAGCACCGATTCGAGGAAGATGCGCCCATCTGGTTGAATCTCGCGAATTAGCGCCTGAATCTCCCGCCACGTCGATCGGATCCAGCGCTCATCGGCTTCTTCCAGTGTGAAAAGCGCTTGCAGAGTCTTGTTCTTCCAGTCCTTCCAGCTCTCCTTGGCAGCTGGTGTGAAGGAGAGCAGATATTGGAACAGGACCAAGTATTGCACCAAGATGTGCTTGCGGAAGGACGTGTCCCTAATCTCGTACTCAAACAGCTTTCGGCCTGTGAGGTAGGTTGGAAAGAAGTGGCCTCCCTCCGCTGCATTGACCGGTTCAGCCTCAAGCTGGCTGTCTTCATCCACCATCGCTTCATCAGCGCCGGCAGACCCCGTCTTGACGCCATTTTGAATATCAGGCCGTAATCGTTTTCTTGCTGGCTCGTCGCTATATTTGCCCAGACATTGACCGACAAAGTAGCCTGTGGAGGGTGGTCCGCTTGCATTGTCGCCGCGTCTCTTGTTTGAGGCGACACCTGGTTGCGGTGTACTCGTTCCACTCTTGCTGAAGTTTGTTTTCGCCTGTTCCGCTGACGCGGCTCCTGCGAGCTCCTTTTCACGTTTGTTGACCGCGCCGAACAGATTTAGAATCTTCTTGGTGCTGATTCGAAGCTCCGCCATGGCACCCTTTGCTCCTTCTGGAGCGGGATCTTCTCCCTCCACTTCTCCAGCGTCTGCGAGTGCCGGAGTTGCGCTTCGTGTTGACGGTCGAGAAGAATCCTGTGCGGTCATCAGCAGAGGCGGATTCGAAAAGAAGCGCTGAACCTTCCAGAAGAGCTCGTAGAACTCGTAGTCGACCTTGAATATCTGATCTCTTTCGTCCTTATCCGCGTCGGCGTCCACGTCATCTGCAGCCTGGTCCACATTGTCTTCGATATGAGTCTTGTTTTCAATGTTAAAGTCACCGCGCAAGTTGACACCACTCCTCTCGCCGAGCGGGAATACGGCGGCCAGCAAGCTCAGGATACGTCCTGCGAATACTGTGTGTTGTTGCGAAGGCTTTGATAGTCTCCTGAGGAGTTCGTTACATGTGCGCAGAAGGACAAGACCCTTGCCTCTTGTTGGATGAAGATCGATGGTGAGAGGCTTGACGCGAGACTCGGTGTATCCGAAGAGTCGTGAGCATGTCGAGACGGGTTGGCTTTCGATCAGCTCTTCAATCAATGACAGCGGCAATGTGGGATCGATCAGATTGTGGAGAGAGAGCGTCAGAATAACATCGAGGCGGTCGATCGTAGATGCAAATGCAGCCTCTGTCGTCTCGCTGCCGGCGGTAAGGCCTGATGAGTCCTCGAGGACCAGCTTTCGCGATTCATTGTTGCTGATCTCCAAGCAAAGATTGCGTGTGCGGAAGTCTGCGCTGTCCTTCTCTGCCGATGAAAGGCCTTCGACGAGACCAAAGGCTTCCTTGACGCTTGTTTTTTCAACAATGGGCCTAAGAGCGTCGTGAACCTGGCTGAACGGTAGGAGGACCTGATGAGGGTGAGCCTGTCGAAGATCAGCCAGAGCGGCAAGCAGCAAAGGGGCGAGCTCGAACAGACATTGGCGGAGCCTGTCCGCAGCCAGCTCCGAAACGCTCATGCCGGTATGCGTAGAATCGAGCGCGATGGAAGACGATGGTCTTGCAATTGTCGAGACACTTGTCGAGATAAGGTGTTGTATGAGGAAGCGAGTGCTTCGAAAGCGCGAATGCATCTTCTTGAAAGAATCTCGGAACGCGGTCAAAAAACAGGACCCTAACTCCACTTTGACACTTCCTTCCTTCGCTTCAACGCACAGAGCACTACTCTCTTACACCTCGTACTCTTCACCTTTCTCAACACATCACTACTCGATCCGCTCGCCATGAAGACAGGAGACGAAGCGAATATGGAAAACGAACCGGTCTCAGACTTGGATGATGTCGAGATGGCCGACGGTAAGAGCCAACTTGCCCCAATTTGTCGATGCTCTGATCAAAGCAGCCAGGTAACGAATCTTGCTCTTCCGCTCTTGTGTACGTCAACTTAGATCCGAATGTCAAGCGGAGAGGACGAGGCTTCCACCCAAGAGGCGATGGTCCCGCATCTGAAGGTGTCAAGACAGGCAACTTCGAAACACTGGAAGGAGCCTCCGACAGCGGAGCACGAGCTGTCAAGTGTAAGTGCACATGAAGAAGCATAGTCGCCCCAATGACAGCCTTTCTTACCATCCTTCTCAACTTCTCTTGACAACGCAGCCGTTGAAGGATGGGTGATCGTCGTCACCAATGTCCACGAGGAAGCAACAGAAGAGGAGGTGATTGATAAGTTTGCCGACTATGGTGATGTCAGGAGCTGTCACCTCAATCTCGATAGGCGTACAGGCTATGTCAAGGTAAGCTGCGCCGACATCCAGGAATGCTTTGAGGCAATGCATGACAGTGCTGACCATTTGATAACACATTGCTTCGACGATTGGTCAGGGCTATGCTCTCTTGGAGTTCGCGGAACAAGAAGAGGCGCAA
This sequence comes from Pseudozyma thailandica, assembly GCA_023212835.1. Lineage (NCBI taxonomy): Eukaryota > Fungi > Basidiomycota > Ustilaginomycetes > Ustilaginales > Ustilaginaceae > Pseudozyma > Pseudozyma thailandica. The sequence goes on from JALCCH010000014.1 coordinate 199,353, forward strand.
GAAGCAATACAGGCATGCAGCGAAGGGCTCACACTGATGGACGAGGAGCTCAAAGCCGACTTTGCCTTTGTCAAACCGCCCACAGGCACCGCTATTCGAGGTGCGGGATCAAGAAGGACCAATGCCAACCGTGACCGCAGCCGCAGCCCGGGCAGGTGAACGACCAGACTTCACCCTTCAACAGCCTCGATCAACCTTGCGAAGCTGTGCTTGTATATCTCTTCGATGATATCACCCTTGTAATTGTACCAAAGCCATTATGCAGGCAAATCTTCTTGCCTTACGCTCGTCAGGTATATTGTTTGCGGTGCAGTGAGGTCCTAAAAAGTGTAAAAAATAAGACACTTTATTGCAGTCACAAAAATCGACTGCTAAAATAACCAGCACTAAGCTGTAAAGACAACTTCTAACTTCTGTTGCTAACCATGTCGATGAGCAAATGAAGCCCTAGTGTGACGGCTTTACTGAAGAGTGCCCAAGCATGAGGCTTTGCGGCGAGCGAAAGAGGGGTTCATGGTCCGACAAGTCATAGTGCTGGCTGGAAGCGTGGTCGAAAATGGCTTACATAAGCGCGCCGTGATCGCAATTATTCCGCCTCAAACCTCCACCGCGTCTGGGCTTGGGCCGCGCAGCTCGACTTGGCTTCAACCAACACTTTGGCCACGTCTTCTCGACTCACACAACATCATCCATCTCCAAGACTTGCACCAGAATACTTTCGTACAACCGCACCGAATCGACATCGCTGATACTACGCGAACACTGCATCTGCCAATATGGACGAAGAGACGGTCCAGCCCATCCCCAACCTCAAGCTGCAGCAGCACCTCTTCCTGCTCGCGCATCACTCCAAGGGCCTTTCCTCGTCTGCAGTGCAAGCATCGCAGCAAGCGTTGCTCCAAGGCATCGAAAAGGATGAAATGGCACCATACTACCAGCTCATCTTGAGTGACGCATCTCTCAAGGGGCTGCTGAAGGAGGACAAGTCATTGCTCAAGCAACTTGAAGCTAAGAACAAGGAGGAGCTGCAGAAGCTGGACGAAAAGCAAAAGGAGGTTGAGGAGAACGAGGGAGAGATGGAGATCAACGGCGTCTTGCGTCAAAGAGCCGCATACTATGCCAAAATTGGTGACAAGGAGAAGGCGTTGGAAGCACACAATCTTGCCGTCTCGAAGGGTGCCGGTCTCGGATCCAAGCTTGACCTCACATTGACCAAGGTCCGCATTGGCCTTTTCTTCGGCGACACGGATGTTACGACATCGTCCATTGCAGAGGCCAAAAAGCTCGTGGAGGAGGGTGGTGATTGGGAGCGAAGGAATCGACTCAAGGTATACGAGGGCTTGCATCTGCTCTCGATCCGCGATTTCAAGGCTGGTGGACAGCTCTTCCTGGACGCACTCAGCACATTCACAGCAACCGAGCTCATCGCCTACAACGACTTTGTCACATTGACCGTTCTTGCGAACGCTCTCGTTCTCAAGCGTACCGACCTGAAGAAGAAGATCATCGATTCGCCCGAGGTCCTCCAGGTCATTGACGAGATTCCACACCTTCGCGCATTTGTCACAAGCTTGTACGCTTGCGAATACGGCAACTTCTTCCGCGCCCTCGCCGATGTCGAGCAGACCCACATCCTTACATCGCGTGCTCTTCACCAGCACGCACGCTACTATGTTCGTGAGATGCGCATCATTGCCTACTCGCAATTGCTGGAAAGCTACCAGTCGCTCTCGATCGACAATATGGCTACAGCATTCGGTGTGTCGGGCGACTTCATCGACAGCGAGCTCTCGAGGTTCATCTCCTCGGGTAGATTGCCAGCGGTGATCGACAAGGTCCATGGTGTTGTCGAGACGCGAAGGCCGGATCATAAGAACGCACAATATACAAAGATCATCAAGGAGGGAGACGTTTTGCTCAGTAAGTTTCGCTCGGATGCCCACCCACGCTGTAAGCATGCAGTTGAGAAGCTGACCCATTTGTCCCCATTTTTTGAACTCTTCTGCTTCATACAGACTCGTTGCAAAAGCTCTCGCGTACCGCTTTGTAGAGTGCAATCACTCGGTCCACTTGCAATTGTCATTGTTGAAACTGACTGTTCTTGACTGTGACGTCAGGCCTCTGTCTAGTTGGTATTAGAATTGTATGACTACAGAAACGCGTGGTCGTCGAGTGGTAAGACTGTGAGAACTGTCTACGGTCATGGTGACTGATAGTAAAAGGATGTTTGGTCTCCGGCGAATTGTCTAGTCGACCTCTACGAGGCTGTACATGAAAAGCAGTATAAGAATCAGATAGCAAGGTCAGAACCCTTGTGAGAGCAAACTCGGTTAAAGGACGTCTGAGGATTGAAACTTACTGGTATGAAGGAGCATCAAGCTGTTCCGCGCCCTTTAGGAAAGGAATAGCGACGACAAAGACGTATTCGACGACGTTGCTTCCGCACTTCTTGACGAGCTCACCGGCAGCCTTTGCGGAGCCACCGGTTGCGATCAAATCGTCGATGACGAGGACGCGAGAGTTGGGAGCGAGGGCTTCCTTTTGCATTTCGAAAATGTCCTCTCCGTACTCTTTGAGGTAGGAGGCCTGGACGCATTCGCCGGGGAGTTTGCCGACTTTGCGGACGGGGACGAAGCCACAGCCGAGACGCTGGGCGATGACAGGGCCGAGGAGGAAGCCTCGGGCGTCGAGACCTACGACGGCATCGATCTTGCGGTTGCCATACGACTTTGCGCCAGGTTCAAGGGGCGTGGGGGAGGCAGGGGAGGGAGTGGAGTCATCGAGAGAAGGAATGGTGTGGGTGAAGATGTGAGAGACAATGTTGGTAATGAGAAGCTCGAAGGCAAGAGGGTCGCGAAGGACGGGGAGGATGTCGCAGAATCGGATTCCCTTTTTGGGGTAATCGTCGTAGAAGCCTGTCAAGCCAAGCAGGAGGAAGACGAATAGAGTGAATCAGCAAGGCATCCCAGCTTGCGAGCAGTGATGTTTCGTCGATACCTACGGAAGAGAGACTTGAGGTGGGCGACGTCGGACATGGTGAAGACTGTATTCCTATGGTGGAGAAGAGAGTGTCGAACAAGTCAATCAAAGCTTTGCTGATAACGATTTCAAGAGTAACACACACATATCTTCTGATAGCCGGCAAATTTGTCGGATCTCGCCGAAAAAAAAATGTACACGCACGCGAAGATGCATGTCGTTTCGAAACGTGTTCGAATCTCTGCCGCGGGATTCCAAATATGTTAGGCCAGGAATGAGCAACACCATCTCAAAAGTAGATGCTGTCCGCCAACTCCGTTTCTGACCCTTCTCACGCATGACAAACGGGCCAAGGGAGCAAGCTGGCAAGCATCAGGCATCTTGATAGGCAATCATGCCAAGACCCTTATCGGCGACTCCGGATTTTGACAGTTTGAGTGTACTGTGGATGCTGCTGGATTTCTTGCATTTGTGCTTGCGAGATCGGCGCCGGCGGCCGCTCTTAAAGCGCGTCGATCTGCATGGAGGACACTCGGTGACTGAGGATGCAGCACGCTCGATTCCCTTACTGTTTCCGCCCTCTTAGTTCCTACGCACCTCCTGCCCGTTGTGCATCTTCCCCGCACTGTTGAGCATTTCTCCTCCCTCCTCTTTTCAATTTTTGGACCATCCAGACCCCCTCTTCTCTCTCACACCATCCCAGTTTCCTTCGCTTCTGCCCATCATCACCTACACGCTCAAATCCGTCGAGCTGTCCCAGCCTTCCAACGAAGAACACGCGCTTGCGTCTTATCAGCTAGCGCTGCACGCATCAACCATCCAAGCCATCTCGATTTGTACCCCGACTTGTCAACTCGTCATCCATGTCGCTGATCTACACTACCCCACGAGCCTTCCGGCGCCCCGCAGGCATCGTCTTCCTCGACCCCTCTGAACGCGTTCCACGATCCGAACTCGACCGCATCGATCGCTGCTACCGTGCCAAACGCGAAGCCGAATTCGCCCGCTCCTGGGCCGAAGACGCAACCCTTGTCGGCACCATCACTTTCAACGACCGTGCAAGTCTCGGTGGCCAAAGCAGCATTCGAAGACGTAGAAGGAGCAATAGCGTCGCCCGCCGTCTCACACGCAAACTAAAGTTGCATCATTTGAAGAACATCTTCTCATGACCCTCTGCTGCTGGTAAGACGGCACACGAAAGGTTTGGTGTCCGGAAAACTCTTCCCGGCTAGCACTCGCCCTTTGTCCTTGCATCTTCTTCTCGTCTCGTCCTTTCGGCTGGTCCTGATTAGGTTGGGACAGTCGATGATCCCTAATATCGTACTTCGTTTTCGTTCGCAATGTCCTTTCTGCACTGTGTATAAGTCACTATTCTCTCTCTCTGGTCAATTCGCAATGTCACGGGCTCTCTCAATCTCCATTCTCAAAGCATCCAGCAGTTCTGAGCAATTGGTTGCGAAATATCAGGAATCGGAAATACAAAAGAGACTGTGGTATCAGAGATCAATCAAATTCACGCTGACCCTCGATCAGATCAGCATCGCGTATCTTTACTGCGAGATATCGCAGCTCAAGGAATAGGAACAGGCTCTCCATGCTCATCCCTGACCACAACCACTTCGACGTCAGCCCTCTCTCCGTTGTCCATGAACGTCACCGAAGTCATATCGATCGGATCAGTCCTCACACCCCTCTTCTCCATAAAGCTGCGTCCCAGAATCACGGGGAAGTAGCTGTCCTCTGCGAGCATCACCGTGCAAGGAACAGCCTTGGAACCGACCTGAACAGGCCACTTGCCGAGGTTGGTGATTCCGTTGAAGCCATAAGTACCCGGGGTTGTGTCCTTGGGGATGAAGCCGTGGTTGAGGGCAAAGCTGCGACTGACGTAAACGTGTCGGTAACCCGACTTGAGCATCATGGGAACATCCTGGATAGGACCGATGCTGCCCTTGAGAAGACGAACGCCGAGCTGAGAGTGGAATTCCTGGAAGGCGATCTTGTGCGATGGAACCGACGAAACAGTCGCGTTGGTCTTGCGAGTTTTGGAGGTGTGTGTGGAGATTGCGTCGTCGTGGGTGGCTTTGGGACCGGGAAGCTCGGGGACGATGGGCTTGCTGTAGCCGGGGGCAGCGGTGGGCTCGCGAGGAGGAGGGTACATGATCGAGTCTCGGCCACCAGCAGTGACTCCGCCGGCTTCGCTGTAGTCGTCAGCAGAGGGAATGTGAGGAGCGGCAACACGGTGGATGCTGACACCGCCGCTCTTGCCACGACCAGGGGTTCGGTGAACGAGGGTGGACTCGTCGACAACGGGAACGTTGGGTCCATCGTGTGCGCCTTCGTTTGAGTGCTCATCGGCAGCGTGACTAGGGATCTCGGGCGACTCGAGGTACACTGCAGATACGATAAGAGGTAGAGGGTTTGGGTGAGTTTCTGCAAAGGTAGAATAGGTCCGAAACATTAATAGATCACTTACGATCGGCCTCCTTGGCGTTGCCGAATCGCTCCATGAAGATATCCCAGTCGTCAGCTGCAAGATTTGGCGAAAGCGATGCGTTCGCGGTTGGGAAGATTGCAAGGGATCAAGGACGACATGTCAGTACCACTTCGGCTGATTTGCATTGCAAATTTAGGCAGCAACTCACAATCTTCGAGGGTATAAGTCTGACCAGACCAGCCGTACTTGATTACAAGGGGAATGCCATCATCGAGTTGGAGTCGGATCTTCTTGGCAGCACGAGACTTGAGGCTGTCGAGCGAGTCATCCGACTTGAGACGGAGAGCAAAGCTGGGAAGAGAGCCAGCGTGGAACTGTTTGTCGCGAGCGGTACCATCCGCCGTCGCAATCAAGCAAAAAGCAAAAGAGTCAGTCAGTCGTTCGAGGATAGTGCTCGACGATGCCGGTAGTTGCACTCACGTTGAGAATGGGAGCCATATTGAGATCGTTGCACCTTCTTCGCTATGGATGGTAAGTCAAGTTGGCAGAGGATGGTGATCAATCAAATGAAAGGAGTGTCAAGATGGATCCCAAGGCAAAGTTGGATGCGAGTGAGCGGGTGTGCGGATGGCTTGAGAGCTGGAATCGTGACTGCAGCAGCAGAAGCAGCGGAATACAGTCACTGAGTCGACGGAACTGGGTCGCCGACATTTGGCGAGGCGAGGCGAGGCGAGGCGAGGTGAGGCGAAGCTAGAGTTGAGTTGTGGATCTGCACATCACAATAGAAAAGGCTCAAGCGTCATGACGCATATTCTGCGGCACGGCTCGAGTGCTGCTGACGCTCGTCTTTTGCTGGAATTTCGAAAGAGTGTGCAGACTGAGAAGCCAAGAGCGGACAAGCGAGGTGAGGGATCGACCTATTTTTTGCTGCTCAAATCTGCAGTCACACAGTCGCCATTTTCTATTTCCAGATCCACCGGCAAAATGTGAATGGCGAGGCCAGGCCAAACCTCCACCTGCCGCTTGAAAAGTCGAGACCTGACACTTGTGCGACGGTTATGCGCTGATTTTGTTCTTTGCTGGACGCTGCCAAACACCGGCTGCTATTCATGTCGCTATCCTCTCAAGCACCGCCATGGACAAGAATAGACTTTGTGCTTGGCTTCCAGTGCCGGTTCTTCATAGTTGCAACCCAGCTTGTTGGACCAAGCTGTTCCTTCTACGAAAAGGAATGAGATGTTAGACCGCAGCTTGTATCGTGTCCAAATTGTGACGCTCAGGCCATCTCTTGGCGACCCTAACATCGCATTCCACAAGTACTGCCAAAAGCGAGTTTCACGAGGTGCGAATTTCCGAAGCTGCATGATCCGCACTTCTTGTTGGGCGCAATTGACAGGCTCCTCAGCCTCGCTAATACCGAAGGAGGATCTTCAAAAAATGGCGTCCTTTCCCTGCTTTCTCACATTTTATCTGGTCAAGCCGTCTCCACATCAGGAGCTTGCTCACCATTGCACACTCTTGCTCGTCATCATCTCAACCTTATAGACTTCGGATATCGTTCAAGCTCTTCGTCGGAAGCTCACTCTCCACCGCTCAAGTCTCGATCGAGTGCCCTTTCAATCACTGGCCGAAAGTCTCCTTATACGAAGCAAACTGTCAACAATGGGGTTGCGAACGGGTCTCATCATTGGAGCCACGTCCTTCTTGCTAGGTAAGTCCATCACATCACCATCTCCAAAAGCATTTCAACAAGCGACTGAAACAGTTCCTCACCTTATGTTGATTGATATCTACAGGAACGCTGGCGATGCACTGGACAGCCGACCATCTCATCCTCTGGCAAGCACCGGTCACATATGATTCTGTCGTAACAGCATACACGTACTACCAGGATACCATGGTCGACATGCCAACCATCTTCCGCAAGCTACTCCATGGTGTCGGTACTACTGCTGCTCTTCTTCTCATCTCCAAAGCGCTCGGTGGACGCGAGAGCAACTGGCTGTTCGACGGTGCTTCGCTTTTCCTCTTTGGTGCTGCCGCTCTCGTCTACTACCACAAGATCGACCCTAGCCTCTCGACTCTGCCTCCAAAGGCTCCATCGCCCGGTGTAGCAGCTGTGGATAGCAGGGATGCCGTCTTCGCTCCTCTCAGAGAAATCGCAACTTCCAACACCGTTCTTGCTGTAGCACTTGTCGGAGTCATCCTGCTTCAAAGTGGTCAGTATTACAGTGAGCGTCTTGAAGAGCGAGAACGCATCGAAGAGGACGAGGCTCGCATTCGAAGACGGCAGCGTCGCCGCGAGCAGGAGGCAAAACGTAAAGAGCGTCTGCAGTCCGCATCCACACCTCAATCATGAGCTTCACCATTGCAAGCGCGCAGGCCACTCTGGCGCCAAGGGGACTCAATCAAATACATTTCAGCTTGTCGCTCGCTCAGATTACTGTATCGTTAATGTTTTGGACATCAATTGAACACCGTACTACCCGCTGAGGCAATGCGACGTGAGCTACCGGACTTGGGTCTCCTCATTGACTTGCATCGACGCCAATGCCATAATTCTGCTGAACAAGCGCCTTCCGGTTTTCAGGTCCCTGCATCCTGCCACATGCTCGGCAAGCTTGGCCCTGACTCGCGTGCCAATCTCCTCCCAGTGCTCGATCGCATATTCAAGTCGTTCTTCCCGGATCGCGGGATAACGAAGGCTGAAAGAGCTAAAGAGCTCCTCCAAAACATTCGATGGCGTAATAGTGCTTCGCAGGGCGGTGGCGGCTATCTCTTGAAGACCATCCAGCCCCAGTTTGGCTGCTGCCGTATACACGGCTTTAGGGCTGGTATACATATTAGGCGACGAAGTCAACGTCTGTTCCTCGACGAGCCCTCGTATTTGGATGGCTTGCGTCTGGTTTGAAATATCCTCCTGCGCCCGAGCGCTGGCGTTCTCGAGCTTGCAGAGGTCTGAGTCGTCCGAATCGTCTTCTTGTTCAACATACTTGACGGTCGAGGCAGGAGCAAACGAAATGTGTCCCGTCTGCACGTACAGAAGAATTGCTTGCAATGTAGTGATCGCGATTTTGTTGATGGGAACGAATCGAGTTGCACAGCTTAGCGCATCCGATGTGATGTCGTGCGGAGTGCGGATTGAGGTCGGTGGCTGATCAAGCGCCAGATCGGGGAAGAGCATCCTCAATGCCTCTTCCAAACTACCCCTACCGTTCTCGGCGACATAAGACACGAGCTTCTCCGCGCCGTTAGCATGCAGGACATTGACATCGGCATACACTCGGGCGTAGCTAAGTTCGTCTCCATGATTTCTGACAACGAAACATACGTTTCCCCAGGTCTTTCCAGAAATAGCTTGGGCAACGGCTACCACCAAATGAGGTGCCAGGTGGGCCAGATTTACGGGCTTGGCAGACCTCATATCCTCGGGTGTCGAAGATCTACTAGCTGCGTCGACCATCCTCTACCTTTTGGCGTTGTTCTGCTGATCCGTAGACGTGATTATTATGGAATTCAAACAATGAGTTCGCACCAGCAGGTTGTATATGAAAGGTGTTTCGCGAAGGTGAACAGTCCGAGTATGGTGTGCGATAGCGAGAAGAAAAGAAAGAAAGAAGCTGCGAAAGGATTACTTATAGCTGGCGACTATCGGAGGCAACGTGAGAATTGAGATGAGATCTGGGATATGTTTCGTTAAGATCACATTGCTTCTTGACTTCCTATATACAACGGTCGTCACGGCTAGTAGGATGCGCCTTCTGCTGGCTGTGGCAGCTTGCGGTTAGCGGGCGAGGCCATTTCTCTGCGTCAATGGAAAAGAAGAGATGCAGCAGAAAAGCAGAGTCAGCGGAAGTCCCGAGGCGCAGTGAGAGTTGGCGCAAGAGCACTTTTCCAAGATCACCCGGCCATGTATCTGTTTAGCGCGATGCGCGAAATAAGTTTGGTGTGGTGGGACCATGCAGGAGCGCGGACTCACCTTCGCAAGGAGAGCAAGATCGTCTCGATTGTGCTTTCACGGGACCAGTTGGAGAAGATGGGCAAAGCATTGTAGTCGATGCGGCCGTCTGCCTTGACGCATGGAAGGTTGATCTTCGTGAGGAACTTGATCTCAGGTGGCTGATCTGGGTAATTTGGTCCGCAGTGGATGCTAAGCGAGTAGATACGGTTCTGAAAGACTGAGTGGCCTGGACCAATGATAGTTGCGTTCCAATTGGACATCACTGTAGTGCGCCGAAGAGATACCGCCAAGGAAATGAAAGAGAGGGCAAGAGCTTTGGTGTCAGCATGCAGCGCAATCGACGCTATCATCTTTGAAGGCAATCCGGCTATCCTACGAGAATACGATAGCCGCAGAATTACGGCCAATATTGCTGAAGGATAGCGTGTTGTAGGCGGTTTGACTGGCGTGACACTCACTGAGATCGCTACCGTCATCGAGACCGTAAGAGCAGCTTCCATCACCGATGCCTTTTTCGCCCTTCTCGAGCTCCTCGAGGAGTCGAAAATTACGTGGAACTAGAGAGCATCACATGGACAAGAGGAAAAATGAGAGGCGTAGTCAGGGGCGTCAGCGATGTGCTTCCGGGGTGCTTAGAGAAGTTCCAGGGAAGGAAGCTCACCTTTGGCCATTGTAAAAGAGTCTTCTCAGCACAGAATTGCTGACTGCTTCGGCGAAGTAAGGTCGGAGCTGCAAGCCTGGACAGATCGAAGTGGCGAGCAGGGACAAATGGTTTCGTGGACGTAGAAAACGCAGTGGTCAGTTGGAGTCAGAAAGCAAGACGGTAGCGACAACTTTGCTAGATGATCGGTGATTGCAAATCGCGCTCGATCCGAACCGATAGCGTTTGCTCTGGGCTCCCTCGAGCAGGCGCTTGAGATGACTGCAAATCAGCGTGCATCAAGGCGAAAGGCTGAGCGTACTGACAATACGCTGGCCATCGAGGTGTTGTACATGGCTGTCCTATCCTGCTAGAGGTTCACGGTGGTTGAATGCAGCGGGCAAGGAGACAGTGGTAAGCCGACGACTGAGTCAACTTACAGATGATCTGGCGTAGTCGGAGACAGCTCGGATGGTTAGCGCAGTGTGCTGTAAGTGCCAATCGTAAAGGATGCTGGCCGGTTGTGATGTGACTGGTGAGGGTATAAGATAGAGGTCAGAGTGCTACTGCAAACGGCTGCAAGTCACTTTCACAATCGTGCACGGTCGATACTGTAGAGTGGTTGCCTGGAGGATCGGATCACGCGATCGGGAGTTGCGGACAGGCTACCATAGTGGAGGAATAATCATCTAGGATCGAGCCCGATTTCCAAAAATCGCGATCTTGTGTCTGATTCGAAGCTTCATGGTTGGCCAGCCTCCGGACGCTTGCACCGAACATCGACTCAAGCATCGAGTCTGGAGACGCAATCCTGAATCGATCGTGGTCTTGCAAAGGCATGTTTGTTGAGCGTCCGTCGATCGTTTTCACGTTCATAGCTCTGAGGAGTGCGCCTGTCAGCACGGCCTGGTGATCTTCTGGACCATGGTCTTTTGTACACTCGCTAGCAACTCGACTTCTTGCCAATGACTAGTCGTAGCATCCCAGTCTATCTTTCGATTTGTCACAATCATGAATCGAAGGTGGCGTGCGGGTCTCGAAGTCCAGAAACATCTGACTCAAGCTCGATGTGGAGATCACATCGACGCAACGTATCCATTTTCAGGTGCCTTGCGACCTCGATCGGCTTGGAGCTAGACGTGAACAAAGGTTGCTAGAATGGAGGAACTCAGTCAGAACGTGGAAGTGTCGTGCCGTCAGGCAATGTACCGGTCAAGGACCTGAAAAGAGTAGTCATCTTTCGCCGCTGAGACTTGCCAGAAGCTAGAACTTTGGAAACAATTGACAAAAAGAAGGATCCTGAATGGGAGATACAGTACACCATGATTGCGACCGTTTGTGCACAGATTGTGCAGGCTTCTTTGCGCATGACAAAAACCGGGCAATAGGTTCGTAGTTCACAGTTCTTCTAGCGCTTCCGAGTGAGACTGTAACTGTACTGTACTGTACTGTACTGTGCTGTACAAGTGGTGCGTCAACAAAGAATCAAGGCAAGCTGTACTTTTGACAGAAAAGGCGGCGGCTATCACAAATGAAGGAATTATTGAATGCTTGCTGTACTGTACCGCGTTGCTCCTTCAGACTTGCTGCATTATTGAGTCAGGTACAGTACAGTACCTTCGCTCGAAGGTGCGGAATTAGGCGAAGAACACAGAGAAGCGAAGAAGGCAAGAAGAAGGGTCTTGATGATGTCTCACCGCGCGATCAACACAGAATACAGTAGCGAATTTGGCACTGAGTTAGAGCAGTCAAATCAACTTTCTCATGTTTTAAGGTTTTGAGTTTTTCCTTATGACACGGGACTGACCCCGCATGTCGGGACCTCAAAAACCTCTAAAAAGTGGAAGAATGGGCACAGGCACGAGCTGAAGTGCCCCTTCCCTACCTTGGACAAGACCGATGCGGACTAGCCATGCAGGTTCATTTACGGAGTAGAATCTTTTACCTGAACGTCTGACCATCAATCTTTTATCAGGTCGCTTGTTCGCGCTGTTGGCGCGGACTGCTTGGCCAAGCAGCGAAGCAAAGCGAGGCTTGTCTTTCTTGCACCTCCGTTCACAGGCTGCGTATAGCGTCTGAGTCATTCTCTCGTATCGAAAGAGCCGTCAGATGATTCAATGTTGCGGCTGGAAGCAAAGTGGAGGCGTCGCCGGTCCAGTGACAATGATCATGCTTCCGGGATAACATCGACGGCCTTGCCGAGGTGAGGAATGACCGTGCACAATGACTAGAATGAAGGACAGAGTGTGCTTCAACAGACGGGAAGCAAAGTGGTCGTGCCAAACTGAGGCAAAGGCAACGGTATCGCGGGGAGCCTGAAGGCGAGCCAACATGAAGTCATCTTCTGTGATCTGAAAGTGAAAGTGAGAAGTGACACTTTGCAAAACAGTCACAAACATGGTGCCTGTGACTACGAGAGGAGCGCGAAAAAGTGAGAGTTGTTTGGCCGAAAGGGTCCAGGAGATGCAGACGCAGAGTAACTCCTCGGATGAGCCGAGCCTAAGTGCCTGCTTGCAGCTATTGCAGTCAGACAAGCTACTATACTGAGCATCCCAACACTCTCCTGACGAGGAGCCCAGGACTGGTGCTCAGCTGTGGTTGTCAATCTTGACCCTCAACTCGACCTTCGAAGCCAACTGTCCACTCAGGTCCACAGGATATATAGTCAAACATCACCCTGCCTGTCGAATCATATCCTCCTTTTCTTGATCTCGCTCTCTTCCCCTCCTCTTCCCCCCCTCTTCATGTTCTAATTTCCGTCTTCTTCGCCTTTCCTGTTCTTTGATTGATCCGGCACGTCAATTTCAGAAGACGTCCAATCTCGGCTTTCAAACAAGGTCGCTATCCTATCAAATCTGGCCGTATCTCTACCTCTGTTGACACCGACGCAGCCCAAGTTGAACGTGGACACGATCAGAACTTGCCCTCTCCCTCACATTTCCCGACACTCGGGTTGGATTTAGTCAACCAAGTCAAAATGACTCAAGTCACCTCGGAGAAAGTCTCGCAGGTATGTTGAAGCCGTATCCTTGCATCTTATTTCATCCTCTCGCCTCTAAAATTTCACACTCTTCTCCTTTTCAATTCTGCTGTTGTCGCCCTTCACAGGTCAGGTCATATGTATCGGACAAGGTTCAACAGAGCACCAATGCTGCCGGTCTCTCGGCCACCGAAGCTCGCAAGAGCGCTCAGTCGGCCTGGAAGGCGACTTCTCAACAGATCCCCGCAGCTGCTCACGCCAGCATGGACCAGTTGCAGATGCTCCTCGATCAGATCAACCGCAGCAGAGTCGTCAGTGACGCCAAGCTCCTAGGCCAGGCACCCAATCTCATCCAGTCGGCTCTCACTGGTGGCGGTCTCGATGATCGCAAGATGCTTCTCGAGCAGCTCGTCACTTTGTTGGCCAGCATGCCCGTCGACTCCCCAGCCAGCCATGCCTTGAACAACGGTCTCATGACCACCATCTGGGACCAGCTTCCTCATCCTCCCGTCTCCTTCATGGGTCCCGAACACCGTTTCCGATCCGCTGACGGCTCCAACAACAACGTCTTCAACCCGATGCTTGGTGCCTCGATGCAGCCCTACGCCAAGAACGTGCCACGTCTCCAACCATCGATGGTCAACCTTCCTGATCCTGGCACGGTCTTCGATCTCCTCTTTGCGCGAGACAGCTTTGAGCCACATCCTTCCGGCATCAGCTCGCTCCTCTTCAACTTTGCCAACATCATCATCCACGACATCTTCGCCACTCATCGTGTGTGGCCTGAGCCTGGCCAGCCTCCTCAGCCCGCAGTCTACAATGAGCACTCGTCTTACCTCGATCTCCAGGTCGTCTACGGTGCCAACCAGGAGGAGCAGGACAAGGTGCGAACCGGTACACTCGGTCTGCTCAAGCCCGACACCATCGGCGATTGGCGTCTTGGCATGATGCCACCTGCCACGGCTGCCCTCGGAATCCTCTTCAGCCGTAACCACAATGTCATCGCCAAACGTCTTTACGAGGTCAACGAGAACCACCGCTTCGATGCTCTCAGCGGCAAGGATCTTGACGACGAGCTCTTTGGCATCGCGCGTCTCGTCAATTGCGGTCTTTTCTTGAACATCATCCTTCGAGACTACATCCCCGTTATTCTCAACTCCAACGACTCCGAGTGGTACGTCGATCCTGTCGAGGTCATCAAGAACGTTGGGGGCCATGGAAGTCTCGAGCGGGGCATGGGCAATGCAGTTGCTGCTGAATTCTCAGTCCTTTACCGCTGGCATGCCGCCGTTTCTCAGGCTGACGAGAGGTGGATGAACAGCTTCCTTGAATCCAAGTTCCCGAACAAGAGCCCAGAGCAGGTCAGTCCCATGGAGTTCCTCGGTACTGCTAAACAGCTCAAGGAGGAGGCTCTCCAAACGGACCCGAGCCAATGGAACCTGCACGATTGGGAACGGGATGCTCAAGGTAACTTTAGCGACGCTGTCTTGGCCCAAGTCCTCAAGGACGCCACTACCGAAGTTGCTTCTGCTTTCCGTGCCCGTGGTCATCCAAGCTGGTTCCGTCCCATCGAGATCCTCGGCATGATCACGGCTCGCAAGGACTGGACTCTCTGCACCATGAACGAGTTCCGAAACTTTCTCGGTCTCAAGACTTTCTCTTCCTTCTCGGAATGGAACCGTGACCCCAAAATCGCAAAGGCGGCCGAGATGCTTTATGGTGACATCAACAACCTCGAGCTCTACCCGGGTCTCATGTGCGAGGAGGCCAAGCCAAGCATGCCTGGTAGTGGTCTTTGCCCCGGTTACACAATCTCTCGTGGTATCTTGAGCGATGCTGCTGCACTCACCCGTGGCGACCGATTCTCCACCAATGATCTGTCCGCCGCCAACTTGACCAGCCGTGGCTACCAGATGGCCACCGAGCCCCAGCCTGGCTCCAATGGTATGGTGGGTAAGCTCATCATGTCAGCGCTGCCCGGCCAGTTCCCTTACAACTCGATCTATGCCCTCTACCCGTTCAGCATCCCTGACAGGACTGTCACCATGCTGGACGAGAAAGGCACGCTGGAGCACTATGACACTAGTTACCCAGCTCCTGCTCGTACCTGGCACGTCATCGAGTCGTACTCTACCAGCAAGGCAATTCTTGACGACTCGCGCTTCTTTGTCGCCATGCCCAAGATGTCGTACGACGAGGCTCTCATGGCTTCGGCCCTCCACGCCGTTCCACACTGGCAGCATGAGGTAACCGAATTCTACGGTCTCAACACGAGCAAGATCATGACGCAGTGCAGTATTGCGTACACGCCTTCTAGCGGCGAGAGGATTGTCGACCTCCTCGAGGTAGTCAACATTGTTTCGGCTCATTTCACCTCGAAGCTCTTTGCACTCCCCACGCCTGGCAGCCACGGTCCTCACATTGGCATGTCGCCCTCCGAGCTCTTCGCCACGCTTGCTAAGCCACTTGCTTACGCCATGTACGGCTCGTTCGATTTCCAGAGCCACCAGACCTGGCGTCTTGAGGAGCAGTCCGAGGCCTGCACGCGTCGTCTCAAGAACCTCGTCTGGGCACGTCTGCACACTGTGGACGGCATCCTCTCGCCCGTCTTCTCGCTTGTTCAGAACATCTCGGATGCTCTGGGCGGTCCCGCCAATATTGCTGCCAACGACATTGCCAAGCAGTTCTACCACTCGCTCCTCGCCTCGGGCAAGACCAACGATGAGCTTGTCAAGAACTGTCTGCACATGATGGTCTCACTCACTGCCACGCACTCGCTCGTCCTCATGCAGGTCTTCAAGTGGTTCCTGCGTTCCGAGAACAACGAACATCTGAAGGCCATGCAGGCTCTTGCTAAGAACGACGACCCCGCTTCAGACGCCGAGTTGCGCAACCGCCTTATGGAGGCCTACCGCCTGAGCGCAATCACACCTCCCCAGGCCAGGTTTGCCGTGCAGGCGGTCAACATCCCTGACCTTGACGGAGCCAAAGTCCGCGTTCAGGTCGGAGATGGTGTCTATATTTCAGCTGATGCTCTCTACCGTGACCCTCAACTCTCGGAGAAGCCCAGCAATCTTGACCCTCACAGCAAGCTGCCTGTCCGTCTTGGTCTCGGCGATGCTCCTACGCAGTCGATCCTCGAGATCGCGCTTCCTACCATTGCCAAGCAATTCTTCAAGCAAGCTGGTCTCAGGATGGCTCCCACTGGACCGCCTCCCGTCGTCACCGACGTCGGACCGAACGTCAACGAGAAGCTGCCTTACTTTATCGCCAATTCGGGCGAGGAGTACCCACTTCCCATCGCCACTGCCATGCACGTCATCTACCAGACACGCTGAAGGGCCATCTCAGTCATGTGGAAGCGCGCGCCATTCTGTGGCAAATCGGTCTTGTCTATCTTCAGTTCTCGCTCCAAGTTGTGTTGTCACCTCTCGTTGTAACTGCCTTCGTATCCAGTGCATTCTGTTCTCTCGCGCAAATGTTCTTTGTCTCACACCTTCTCTTTTCTTCTTTCGGTGTGAACTGCTTGTAGTATTACACGGGACGGTGATAGTGGGCATGTGCTTTGCTCTAATTCTTCATAGGTTGTCCTTGTTGAGCAAGTTGACAGCGGCAGCCAGCTTGTCGGCTTCAGTCATGGTTTCTATTCTCACCTGCAACATTTCAATGTTGGCTTGCACTTCTCGACGAAGCTTTGAGGATGTGCGATCTGCAACAGCTTGATCGCTTAAGACAGCGTTGCAGATGAAGAAGCAGAGCTTGCGCTGGGCCAGCTTTATGCTTTTCGCCGACTGCTTTGTGGACGGTGCGAGATGGTCGAGGAACAAGTACAGATCCGCCACCGCGTTGAGCAAGAGAGGTGTTTGGGCGGCGGTGAATGCTTGCTGTGCAGGCAAAGAGGCCAGTTTCGACGCGATAAAGTACTTCGGCTCGACTTCTCCATCCAAGGCAAACGTGGGGACGAGCTGTTCGGCAGCAAGCAGAGTGTTCAAATCTTCGAGCAGTTGCAGGCCGAGAGCGTCGGCGCCGCCTTGGCCTAGATCCGAATCGAGAGAGAGACGTGAGATGAGCCACATGCTTGCATCCTCAAGTGACGTGAGAATCAGCTTGCTCGGATCGTTAAGGCGTGCAGCGGGATTGGGTTGAGTGAAGAGGAAGGGTACGAGGGTACCGAGTCTATCGAAGATGGCATTTGCGTCCGCTGTGGAATTAAGGCTTTCCGTTTCGGCAGTCGGAGGTGCAACACGCAGCGTCGGATGCATGACGTGCGGGAAGGTGGTGGAGGCTTCGTCCGGCTCGAGCGGCGGCGGCTGGTCGTCATCATTGTCGTCATACGTGGCAAATGCCGAGGATGGCTGAGCTTCGCCGACAGGGGGTATAGAGGGCGAACGGACAGCGGCTGGCTGGTTGGAAGGCTTGATTATCTGCGACAGGCTCTCGATATCAAGATGCCTCAGGGTATATGTGTATGCCATCAACACGGCACATAGGTTGTAGACGAGGCTGACAGGTGAGGATGCAGGGCTTGCAGATGGAGTTGCGATGGGAGCTGATAGAATCTTCTCGAGCGTCGCCACGAAAGCAGAGACATACTCGCGTGCCTTGTAAGGTAAGTTTGGGCAGGCTTTGGACTTTTCGAACCAGGGCGAGGTTTGCCATGGTCTTTGTTGCTGACGCTTTTGAGCGCTAGTACCGAACGTTGGCTCGAGGGTTGTCAATGCTTCGCTGGCCTTGCCTAGTGAAGCCTGCTTGGCACGCTGATCCATCTTTCGGTCTAGCTTCTGCATCAATTGCGCTGCCGATTGCGGATCCTTGACAGCTTCCAAGAACTTCTGCCTCTCCTTTGAAGGGAGCATCACTAGCAGCTCTTCTGAGGATGCGTTTTCGATTTGCTCCTCGCTAACATCCAAGGCAAGGTCAACGCTCTCCCCACCATCTCCGCTCTCTTCACCTTCCGAGTCCTCTTGCTGTTGCTTTGTATCTTTCTCCGAATTCTCAAGACGGCTCAAGATGTTGACAACATTGCGCCGGTCACCCTCACTGTCCTCGAGCCCGGGAGCCGCCAGGCTGATGGCAGAAGAGGAGAAAGCGGTTGCGCAATCCTGATGCTCACGTCGACGAAAGCACGCAAGCGAGCAGTATGGGATGTTGCATCGAGGGCAATTGTAAGTCGCTGGATTGTTGAAACAAATGTTACAGAGTCGCGTTCCTACAGCTTTGCTCGAGGAAGGTTCGGGAATGAGGTCCTGTTGGCGTGCCTTGTCTCGACGCACCGTCCTTGAGATGTTGAACAGGTCCGAGAGCGACATGCTGCTACCCTTTTCGATTCGTTGAGATCGTTGTTGGGTTCGCCATCATAGTGGTGGACGAAGCGATGGCTATAGTGATAGTGATAGTGATGGTTGATGTTGTATGCTGTCGCTTCGAGGCTTCTTCTAGAACATGGAACTCAGCATGCGAGTGGAGGATTCAGGGTCCAACTTTGAAAAAATATCATCCGCACGAAAGAAATTCAAAAGGTGCAATATTCGGCTCCGCGAAAACTAGCAGGGAATTTGAGGTTTGCCTTCTCAACCCTTGAGAAGATCCGCTCTCTCTGTGCCTCTCTGGGAAATTTTTGACTTTTTTGACATTTTGCAGTCAGACAACCGCCAACCCTTCCCCACCTGCAGCATCATCAATAGCTCAACCATCATCACCTATCACCGACAGCCACAGCAACGAGCAATCAGTCGACCACATCTCTATACTTTTCAGTAGCTCCTTGGATTCCCTCATCTCGTCACGCGGACAAGCCGTTTTCGGGCCGATACACATATAGCATAGACCATGTCGTTCCGAGGAGGAGGACGTGGTGGAGGTGACCGTGGTGGTCGTGGTGGCTTCTCATCTCGAGGAGGCCGTGGTGGATTCGGCGGTGGTGGACGCGGAGGCTACGCCAACGCTGGTCCTCCCGAAACCGTCCAACCCATGGGCTCCTTCATGCACGCTGTCGAGGGCGAAATGCTCTGCCAATCTACCGACGCCAAACACGTCCCTTACTTTAACGCTCCCATCTAGTAAGCCCCTTTACCTCCTTCTTCCACACCCCTTCTTCCTGTTTCAGCATCTCCCATACTGACGATGATGCCTCTTCTTCTTTTTGTGAATGGTAGTCTTGAGAACAAGTCGCAAATCGGCAAAGTGGACGAAATCTTGGGTCCTATTAACGAAGTCTACTTTACCGTCAAAATGGACCCTGGAATGGTCGCAACATCCTTCAAACCCGAAGACAAAGTCTACATCTCTGGCGAGAAGCTCCTCCCCATTGAGCGATTCCTGCCAAAACCAAAATCGTTGACAAAAGCGCCCAAGAAGAAAGGCGGCGCAGGTCGTGGTGGTGCCGGCGCCGGCGGCTTCGGCGGTCGGGGTCGGGGCGCACCAAGAGGTCGTGGTGGATTTGGCGGTGGACGTGGAGGCGGATTCTCTGGCGGTCGCGGGGGCGGATTCAGCGGAGGCAGGGGAGGCGGACGTGGTGGAGGATTCAGCGGCGGTAGGGGAGGCGGATTCGGTGCTGGACGAGGAGGCGCCGGTGGTAGGGGCGGAGGTTTCGGTGGAGGACGTGGCGGTGGTCGCGGCCGTGGTGGATACTAAACAAAGTACACCCCCTCCGTTGCATCTGCATTCGTCCCTTTCTCGCCATAGTCTCGTTGTGTTTCTCTCAATCTTTCGTGTATTTGTGTTACTATCGACCCTTTCATTCGTTTCTTTGATCCACTCTCTACCTGTGCAGCCTGACCTCATCCATGTTCGAAGACGCACGCACAGACAAGCTTCGACTCGGACAGCACGGTAAACTCAGAAATTGCCGATAAGATTGATAGAGCCTCTATGAAGAAGGCTTACAATGTTCCGCATCCTGCAACGGGTTCGCTGCCCAATGTGGCACCGGAGCCCACTTCAACACCGTCAGCGTCAACACGAATATACTCAACGCATTCACGCTTGCCCCTGCATCCAATGCTGCACTGAGCACATAATTGAACTTCTCGAACCAAACCGGATGCTTCTCCCTCAGGTGCTTCTGCGATAGCCAGGAGAAGAAGAATCCCGTCATGATGACGTTTGTCGGCACCGCTGGAGGCAGCGCCATCGAATGGAGGATGATCGGAAAAGCAACCTTGGGCAGCCATTTTGTCTTGTACTTCTTGTAGAGGAAGTAGGGGATGAGCGGGAGGAGTGCGCCAAAGATGAAGCCCCAGTAGAGTTTGCGGTAGGCACCCGAGAAGAATTCGGCAGGTCCGACCAGGCCCCAGATGACCGAGGCTGAAAAGAAGATGTGCACTTTGCGCCCGTCCCATTGACCCGATGGATCCTCGATCGAGCCATCGAGGAAAGCGCGGTAGCCGGAGGCCGGGTCGAGGACAATGTTGACCACAATGAGGTTGACAACGCACCCGATCATCGTTCCCCAGAGTTGCGCGACAAACATGTGCTTGGGAGGGATCTTGATGTAGTGGCCCAACTTCAAATCGTTGACAAGGTCGAGAGCCTGGTTGAGCGACATGTACGCCATGGTCTTGAACAGAATGTTACCGATAGGATTACCTGGCATGATGTATCCGATGACTAACTCGGAAATGATGTTGAGACCCACTCCTGTATCCGAAACGGCTCTGAGAATACCAAGCGGCGCAATGAACAGCAAACCCATCACAATGGCAAGCAACAGCGCCCACACTGGTAGCTGCAGCGTTGGCGTAAAGACAACGAGCAACACCGAAGCAAATGTCGACAACGCGAACGTGGTCGCATACCAGTTCCTTGGCACTGGTTCGTATGCCATCATCAATCTGTTGTGAATATCATCATGCACCGCATTGCTCGCAGCCTTCTTGATATCCTTCCAATGCCAGAGCAATACATGCGTCACCGTACTCGTCAATGTTGCGAATCCGAGCCCGTACGAGATGGCAAAGTACGGGGTGAGAAGCATGGGCCGCTGCTCGCTCCACGCTTGAGCATTGAGTGTGTTGTCCTTGTTGAGAAGGGTATCGACAGCAAATTTCTTGTGCTCTTTGGTGTAGAGTCCAGCACTGAGGATCTCCGGGAAAGCTTGGGCATCCCAAAAGTTGAAACCCCAGTAGAGGATTGGCATGACGATGTACATCATGCCAGCGAAGCCAGCGTAAAAGTTGAGCGCTGCCCACCAGGGCTGATAGAACGGACCGCTCATCCCCGCCGCATTCCAATCGAAAGTCAGATTTAAAAAGCCAAGACCATGATAGCCCGAGCTGAGCGATCGAAAGGCGGGAATTTTGTTGTCTACCAAGCAGAGCATCGCCACACTCGACAGTGTGGGTGCGAGCAGAGCTGGCAGGAACTGGTAGACGTAGATACCGACAAAAGCAAGAGCGAAAAGCCGCAACCGTGCGCGGTTATTGGGTGCTTGCTTATCATGCAGTGTGTGGAAGAGCGAGGTCGTCACGAGTGTGCTGGGCCAGATCATCGACGTGGGCTTGACGAGAAGATTGGTGACCATGCCTGCAAAACCGAAGCCGAGCACTTGGGTGGTGATGAGAAGTGTCAATGACGATAGCCAGTTCATATGCTGATGATAGAAGAGCTCCTGGATGTTGATGATGTCGCTTGCATATGCAGAGGTGGCGCCTGAGGAGGCGATGATGGCTACGAGCATATGTTCCTTGATGCTGAAAGGCCCGGGATTGAGCTGAAAGGAGTATTTGCCGACCTTTATCGTTCGGTCTGGCAGCCTGTTGGCGAGCCATCGACCCATGGGTAGCGATATCAAGATGACAAAGTAGCTGCTAAACGATGGCGAGTTGGATTTGTAGAAGAAGAGTTGTGCTATCGCAGCACCGATCACGCAGAAGAAGGAGCCGATGAGCAATGCTCTCCATGTGAGCGCCGGTAACGTTGGGTCGTCGTGCTCTGGAACCGCCTTGCTGACGAGGAACATCGGATCATCCGGATCGTACTTATCCGATATTGACCCTGTCGAGACATGCCTCCTCCCATTCCTCCCTCTCCGTCTTGCTTTATCCGTCTCGTACGCCTCTTCATCCAGATCCTGTGCTGATGCCGATGCTGGCCCAAGCATCAACGCCTCCTCCCCGTCCTCGACGTCATCCTCTTCGCCCTCGAGCCCATCCGCGTGCCTCTTGCTTTGCCTATCGTCCAGCTCGTATTCATCCATCTGAATGGTCGTTGCGTCCTCGTCCGAATCCTGGCCCAACCCGCGTTGCTGAAAAGTACGCTGTCTCGAATTGGGACGAGACCTTCTTGCGATATAGGGCGTGGTTTGGTTGGGCTCTGCGCCTCCAGGCGAAGACGTTTGCGAACTGTTGGCGTGCATGTGACGTTTGGTCAAGGCATACACTTCAAAGCCAATATAGGCTTGGAATAGGTGTGTTGAACGAGCAAAGAGCAAGCTCGAGGGCGAAATGTATGTGTACGTCTGTTTCTATCTGCTGGCTTCAGGGTCCAACCAGGCGGCAGAAGTTTACGGCTACGTGGCCGTGGGACAGTGCGTAGGGTCTGTGCTTTGTGCTGCTGCTGTCAGACTTTCTTCCAAAAGATTAAAGCGTTTATGGCATTTATTCTCCGCTGTGAGATCCAAAGTTTCAGACAGAGATCATCTATCGCATTGTCAGATCGAGGCTTGCATCGGCGAATTCAATTCAATGAATCCTCCACAAAACCAGCAAGAAGACGCCGAATGACGCAAGTGTGTATTTGATGCCCTGTCAGCCTTGGCTCCATTCACACAATGTCTGCATGTGCGACAGCCAATTGAGCTTCTGCGATGCCCACACGAGCTGCCCAGATCGACAGCCGCTTCTCAGTAGACGTCAAATCCTTCACTGTCTAAAAGCAGGCACACCCTCACAACGTCACAGATGCTGCTCTGCTGCTTCTTCTCGCCTCGCCTCTTCCGCTGTCTCTGGTCGGCTGGGAGGCGCTACTATTTTTGTCATGACGTGAAGCTGCACCGTCGAAATGCATAGCTGAGTGGAGCCGCTTCTGTCTGCAATGATTCGGCTCAAGCCAAATATAGAGAAATTGCTGCTCTCGAACCTGTTTTTGCCTAGCCGGTGGTTGAGCAAGATAGAGCAGGGACAGGCTGCTCTTTTTTGCTAGATGGTCCCAGCTCGAGCTCTGTTGTTGGAAGTGGAGATGCTCGATTACACTGCCGAGCATGAGAAAGAAGACAGAGGCTCGCAAAGGTTCGTCCAAAGTGTATATAAACTTGTCGGTTTCGACGTTGACATCTTCCACCAACAAGGATCATCACCAACCTATTTCACCTAAGTAACACTTTCTCCCAACACACAATCAACATGTCGACCCAATCCCAGTACGAGACCCACACGTAAGTACAGCGCGCATCAACCAGCAGCAGAACCACCCGCAAATCAACCTTCAACTGACATGTTCATCGCTCCCACATTGATTTCCGCAACACAGCGCCGACGGCGACCAGCGCAACGCCCCTGGCCCAAACCCCGATGTCGGCATGCACCACGACGACAACCGCAAGGACCACGAGAAGGGTCAGCCCGAATCCCACCAGTCCCTCGACGCCAAGGACGAGAAGTCGATCAAGAACAAGCTCGCCCAGGCAGGCAAGGAGGAGAAGGAGGCTCGTCAGGCCGAAAAGGCTAAGGAGGAGGAGAAGCCAACGGACAAAGCTAGGGCTAATGGCAACGAACCCTCAAGGGGCGCCAAGATTGACGAACAGATCGAGGAGGAGGAGCGCAAGATGCTCGAGGCTAAGGGCATCAAGCAGTAAACACATGCTTCAGCCCAATAACCAAGCTCATCGATCTTTGGATATTCGATCTCACTCAGTATCAGTGAGCACGAGAGACATCCACAGAACTTTCATATGACAAACCAAATGTATCAGTAGTATCAGCTCGCCTTTAATCAGACGTGCCAACAAGACTTTTTCGGCGCAGTTGTGTTGTATCCTCTCAGCTGTCCAGGTTCAGGAGAGTTTTGTGAGTTGTTGCACAAATGAGACCTGAGAATGAGATCTGAGAATGCGTTGGATTAAATGATGATACTGATACAGATGAGAAGCTAACGGAAAGGCATGGCCCACAGCGCCAAGATGTGGTCTCGACAGAACAACAAAGAGCTTAAGGTTTGAATCCGTTCGGGCCGAAGCCGAAATCACCACCGTGTGAGCTTGCTGGAGCTGGCGGGTCCATATCTGAGTCGATGACGATCGGATTGTCTGCTGTTCCACTCGACATTGCGGCTCCTCCATTCGCTGTGCCTGGTAGAGCAGTCGGGTTGGGCTGCGCAGCATTCCCTAGCAATGGATGACTTGCCTGCTGAACTCCATTGACATGCACTGTGCTGCCCTCCGGCGTCCTTGTGTGCACTGTCTCGTTACCGTTCTGGTCAACTTTGCGTGTGATGGTTTCGGTACGGCCGTTAACCGTGCGAGTAGTAGTGCTTTCGCTGGTGCCCGGGAATCCGCCGTACGTTGTGCTCGATGAGCTGCTGCTACTGAAGGCCGTAGAGAATGGTCCGCCGGCGTTCATACCCATTGGACGGCCCATTGGCGGAGCAGGAGGCCCGCGTGCGGCTCCGAAGGGCGTTCCGAAGCCAAAACCCATCGTATCCGCCATTCTGCGGTGATTCTGGAAGAAAGGATCATCGTCGCCAAACAAACTTCCGCCCATGGGGTTTCCGGAATTCATCCTTCCAAACGGATTCCTACTTCCTCCACTAAGATTTCCTCCCATTGACCCGAACTCCTTGCTGAACATCATGTTGAACAGCTCGAACGGGTCGAAGCCGTCCGCACCGAATGGTCTTCCCGCCCTCCTACCCGATTGAGCCCTCCTCGCCGAGTCCGCACTCGATTCCCAGACAAAGCTGAACGGCACGCCGCTCGGGCTAGTGCCAAAGTGTGTACGACTCAGATCGTCCTCATACTCCTCTGCTGGTGCGTAACTTCCACTTGCTCCAGGTCCGAAGTTGTCGTAGTCTCTGCGCTTGCGATCGTCAGAAAGGAACTCGTATGCTTCACCAACGATCTTGAACCTGGCTGTGGCTTCCTCTTTCTCCGCTGGTGGGGCTCGATCAGGATGGTTCTTGAGCGCGAGTTTCTTGTAAGCTGCCTTGATTTCGGAGGATGTACAGCCTCGAGGGAGGCCGAGGACATCGTATGGATCGACCTCGGGGAAGCGGTCGCGGTTCATTTTGATCTTTTCGTCCTGTCAATGAGTGTGAAGGATTGTTGAGGGTGGTTGTTTCTTCTGCCCTCTAGGCAGCCACTATGTGCTCATTGGTGTTGTCGTTAGATCGAAGGTGGTGGCATGTGGTGAATGGAGAAAAGGCAGGCCGATAAAGGTTCGAGCGGAAGTTAGCCGGTGCGAGCAGTGAAGCGGGAGAGTGGTCCCTGCACCCTTCTTTTGTTCGGCTGAGCACCGAAATTTCGGTCAGTTTCGGGCCTGCGGAAATTTATCTCACTCAGCACTCTGCTGTCCGCGTTCATCAATTGTGAGTTGACCGCTGTCCAAGTCTGCGCGCTCATAGACCTCTCACCTCATCCTTGGCAGACTGACCTTGCAGACCATCAGACACAGCGAAGTCATCATCGATGACGCTCACAGCTCACTTCTTCCCGTTCGCCTTTCTTCCAGTTCGCCTTTGCACAAGAGAAAAGGATTGTGTGGAGAGAAATGCATAGTTCGGTAAGATCGCTTGTTGTACATTCGTTAAAACACCGTGACTGCGCCATCTGATCCTTGCGTTCTGATTCACGAAGAAGTGCTTGCAGTGTCCTTGTTGCACTTGCCGTTTTTACCCGTCAAGTCCTTGCCAATACCCTTCAGGATTGCTCCAAGCTCATGCCTTGACTCCCAAATGGGCAGGATACCAACCGCGAGCGTAGTCCAGAGCAGCCAGATGAACCCGATCCAGATGTATGCTCCCAGACCGCTAGCGTTCCAAACCTTGCGCGAAGCCAAGCACGCTGGGATGAGAACACAAAGGACGAAAGAGGTGATGACACTGACCCAGCTTGTGAATCGCAGGGTCTTTCGAAGCTCGCCTGCGTCAAGGCCAGCGGCTTTGACGTAGTCAACGGTCTCGAGTGTATAGGGAGAGACGGTGGCGGATTGACCCATCTTCTCGCTGTCGACGTCAGACTTCTCGCCGACGGGAGAGGCAGGAGAGTCGGAAGAAGTGCGGCCAGAGCTGGCGTTCATACGCTGGACCACATCGGCGGGAGCATTGATGCTTCGAGTCAGGACAAAATGGTCCTCCGTCTCGGGCCACATGACACTGCCAGCGACCGTGATGATGGCCGAGACACCCAACGAGACTAAGTTTCCGGCAAGCGAAGGATAGTCTTTGCCTGTAGTCTCGACCGTGACCTTGCTGTAGAGACCAGCGGCAGTGGTTGTCCACGCAACTACACCGCAGATGATACCAACGATCATGGCGACCATGCAAGCACTCTTGTTTGTCTTTACCCAGACAAGACCGCAGAAAATGGGCATCACAGCAGGCGAGATGATAATGCCCATCGTGAGGTAGAGCCATCCGAGAGAGATTCCAGCGTAGTAGAAAATGGTTCCGAAGGTGCCCATGACCAGAGCCCAGATGAGAACACCGGCGTGACTCATGATAAAGATCTCGCGCTTGCTTGCATTGGGACGGATGTAAGGCTTGTAGACGTCGAAGGTGAGGACAGATGCAACAGCGACCTGCTGAGCAGAGGAAGCGGAGGTGACGGCAAGGAAGAGGATGATGAGGATCGCAACGGCACCACCCTTTCCTGCCAAGGCGACACCAGCAGCAGGGGCAGCAAGTCCAGCTGAGACATCTTCGGCAGAGAGAGCAGGCATGAGAGGATTGCCGGAGAAGAGAAGACCTCTAGCGCTGAGACCCATCGTCATCGAGAACAAGAAAGGGATCGCGAACCAAGCCGAACCTCCCAGGAGGAAGGCTCGGGCTGCTGTGGCCGGATTCGAGGCGATCGAACGCTGGTGATACGACTGGTCGCAGAAGACCGTACCTAAATTTCCTACTACGTTGATGCAGCCAAATATAAGGCCATCGAGCGATCTGAAGGTCAGAGGACTGCCGGAAGCATTGCCTTCGATACCGACCGAAGTTTGAAGGAGTTTGACCATCTCTGAGACGCTCCCGATCTCGAGGGACGTAACCCAAACTTTGAAAAAGAAATAGAAGATGATAATTAACAGACCCACAGTGTGGGTGTAATCGGCAAGCAAAGTGGCGCGCATGCCGCCTACGAGGACGTACGCCGAAACACCGAGGGGGATGAGCCAGATAGCAGCGAGGGTCGGGATTCCAGTGAGTGTGTTGGCCACTGCAGAGCCGCCGACCACCAGCTGCGAGGAGACTAGCAAGTTTGTCGCGAGCGCAAAGAAAAGGAAGGTCAAATGCGCCATCCTACCCCAACGTACCCTTAAAACCTCGAGATACGTGCTGCAAAAGGGAGCATTTAGCTTGATCTGGCAAGCCATGATCGAGCACAAGAGGATCTGAATGGTTGCTCCAGCAGCGTACCAGTATCCGCCACTGATTCCGAGCTTGTATGTGACGGCGGTGGATTGGAGGAGTGTTGAGGACCATGTCCAGGCTGAGACGATTCCGGCTGCAACAAGGCCAGGCTTGACGGAACGAGAGGCGGAGGCGAATTCGTCTGTGTCCTTGATATCGCGGTCGGTGTATCGTTGCTGGATGAAGGAGAGGAGAATCATCATGCCGGCAAAGAGGAAACCAAGACCGCAGACAACGGCCCATCCAGCTCCTTCAGGGAGCACCTTTGTGGACGCAGCCATGATTGACGAACTGACAGCGGCTTAGAAGGGTGCTGCGATGGGTGTAGGAGATGGTCATGGTGACGGTCGTCAAGAGAACGGGCAACCTTTTATACGGTCGTTTGCAGAATAGGGCACCACACAGCATTCTGCGCTGCAGGTGGGTTAATACGCTCACCTCTGATTTCTCATGAGGGCACGGTGAGACCAGTTCAGGTGTTCAGAGAACTGTGCCCCGCTGCAAGCTTATCGGGAGTCCTTATCAGTGTTCCCCACGAACTCTTCGGTCTCGCTTACTTCTCCAAGTTTTAGTTTCTCCCCACTTTTCATCTTGAATTCGATTCTTTCAGCGAGCTCATTCGCTTTCCTCCGGGGTGATGCGGCTGTCGCTAACCTCTCCCGTTCCCCTGTATGCTCACACCAAGCCATTGATCGGTACTGGCGTCAGGTTACGCGGAAGAAGCAAGTGTCGAATATCGCGATTTGATTTCCCGAGATTTTGTGGGAATTAGCGGTACAACCGCATGGAATCTCTGGGATCGTTTGGAAAGCTCAAAGCGCTCCGCCAAAGACGTTCACTCTCGAGAAAGGAAATCAGACGAGACAAGGAATACCACCGGGACACAGCTGGAAGCGATCGTCTCGGGGCCCGCCGGATGCCTTTTGGCCGTCCGAATTGCCGAGTGAGAGAGACTTGCGAGCAAGGTGAGCGAAGAAGGCGATGCATAAATCCTCGGACTCGGTGGAGCCAGAGATAGAGATAAGAAAAAGCGGCCGAATTTCCATCGACTCGTGAAGAATCGCGTCCAATGAGCAGCCGTACCGATAAGAAAGATGTCAACCGCAAACACCTCCTCACCGATGAGCGGTTCCCATGCTTCCACGAAAAACCAATCTCGGTAGAGTGGACAGCGGGTCCTTATCAGGTCAATACAGTACAGCCGCCCCTCCCGTCCGCGTGTCAATCTCACAAGGTAGCACTCACGTGGCACGACAACCGCACAGACAATAGGATTGCAGCCCTCCTCTCTTCGAACTCTATGATAAGCGGAGTGTATTGTATATCTGAATCGAGTCACGCTCCATCCCACAGTTACCCCGTCTCTGACGACAACAGCACGATCAGATCATCTAGCAATTCAGCAAGCTCCTGCCTCTTTGCCGAACCTGTCACAAGACTTCCACGTTGTTTCATCGTCAGTGCATCCTGCGCTTCGAGAACCTGGAGCATCGGTCCCACGCTCTCGAACCAATACTGAGAAAGATGAATGTGGAGCGTGAAAGCGGCTAGCAATCGATGAAGTGTCTCGTCAGACTCTGACTCGTTGATGATGGCTTGCAAAAGCGCAGATGCCAATTCGGATTCCCACGTTTCGCCAAGACGACTGCCGAGCATGGGTGGGGCCTGGGGGTCGCGATTGAGCCAATCAGCCCTCTCGGAATGTTGATGAAGCGCCAAATTAAAGGCAGAAGTGGCTGCAGCACTTCGCACGCCGGCATCGGGACACAGCAATAAACTGGTGGTCAGCTCAAGTGTGAGATTGCGGACATTCTCGTGCGATTCGATTACCTCGACGAATGGAGTAGAAGCAGCCAAGTTCGTCATGAGGCGGGCAGCAGTGAGCAAGAGAGGTCGCTGACTCGTCGACCACTCCTGCTTGAGCGCCATATCGGAGACAGCGGACAGGAGCTGGGTCATGCCGTTCACGTCCTTCCTTTCAGCTGCGGTAGGCTGACGGAAAGCAACCGTCACGAAGGATTCGTGAAGGACCGACAGGCGGAATAGATCGAGGATGGGGAAGAGTGAATCAATCGGCAAAGCGGCAGCAAGAGTTTTGACTACGGCGGTCGTATCGTCAGACAAAGTGCTTGGGGGCGATCGGCCAGCCTTGGAGTCGCGATGAGCCTCGAGCCAAGGAATCCAGATGGAGGCAATCTTTTTACGTGCGTCCTGAAGATCCGCCTTTTCGGCAAAGCTCTTTGCCGAATGCTTTGCCAGAGCGGCGTCGAGCTTCTGCAGCAATAAGGAGAGATTTGGGGTTGCCGAGTATAGATGAGGATTCGAAGGCAAAGATGATAGCGATCGCAACGATGGCTTTGAAAGACGGGCATGTGGATGCGGAGGGTATGCTTCTAACAGCATCAGATCGACAGCTGTCTTGAGCTCGCCGACGTCAGTGCCTCTGACCTGATTTGACTCCTTTCCGAGCGTGTAAAGCTTGACGGTGGGCGTGACGTTGATACCGGAAGTGGCAAACAAGCTAGAACTGAAACCATTGGACTCTACTTGAGCAAAGGCGATTCTTTTGTGATTGCCGGGCTTCGACTCATCGACATGGAAATGATGAGCCAGGTCGGTGAAGACTGGCTTCACGATCTTGCATGGCGGGCATGACTCGGATGTGTAGAGTACTGCGACGCAAGGGAAGATTGACAAGATCTCGTTCAGCTGAGCCGTGGTGGAGATATGACGGACAGGGTCCGCTATCGAAGGTCGGGAAGAGGATCCATTTTCGACAGGCGTGTTGCCGGCATAAGCACGGGAGGCGACCTGATCGAGCAAGTTGCTGGCCATGGTGCTCGAGGGACCGACAGCTGGCGTTGTAAGGTTATTAGCCGCAGGTCGGAACATGGCGTCGATTTGAGGCTGTAGCATCCTTCCGAAAGGGGTGCTCAGAAAGTCGGAGGGCAACGAGCGAATGTGAGCTGGAATATCATTGCCCGTAAGAATCTGAGATACTTCTTGAGAGAAATTATTGCAGTTCCAGGAGAGCAGGTTGTAGTCCTGTGCACGAAAGCGCTCCTTCAAGTCAGGTAACAGGGCGCCCTCGAAGGTCTCAAGGTCGATTGACGTGGTTCCTAGGTCGAAGGTCTCTATGGGTGCGCCATGATGGGAAGTACCGGGGTAGACAATGGAGATACCTTGGCCAAAGAAGTATTCTCGATCCCAGGCGACGACGCTGGTGTGCCAGATGCCGTCGATCTGGCGGCCAGTGAGTGGCAATGACATGGACCGGGCCATGCCCCTCGAGAGGTCATAGACGTAGAGCTTGACCGGATACTCGACATCTTCGCCTGGCTGTCTTGTGGCCATGATGACTTGTCGCTGAAGCGAATTCAAAGCCCAAGCTGTCAAAAGATGTCTGAGCCCTTCTGCCAAGCTTGAAAGTCGAAGGGCAAGGAAAGGCTGGAGCAGTGATAAGATCAGCAAGTCTGGAAGGTGTTTCCCGAAGTTCAGGGTCCAACACTTTAAGCTGAGCAGTTGAGCTGCATGGTACGAGGTTGACGCGTCCCAGAAACTCCACTTTCGGAATTTCAACAAATCATGTTAGACTGTATCTCGTCCGTTTCACGAGCTCTGGAACGCCAATTTTCTCACGCCAGTCGGCAAAGAAAGCCACCTTGCAGAAAGCAGCAGCATTCGTAGCTTTCAGCCAACATGCTAGAGTGTGAACATGTCAAGGCGGTCTACAGCATCACATCTGCGTTGTTGTTACACGAGATCTCAAATTTTGGCGAGGAGGAAGAACGGGACACAAAGGCCTTGCTATGGCGGGTGCATTCCTCAACTTGCGGGAAGGTTGAGGTCTATAGCAAGGGTCCAAGCAACGATCCAAAGCGAGGCAGAGTGAGCAGCAGATTTCCTCTCTGCATTTCAACGGCCATCCGAAAAGGCGCGTAGTGGTTCAGGTCGCGCGATTGAGCTGGCTTGTCCAACACTAACAAGTGACTTCTCGCCAATTGGTGACTGTAGGCTTACACGCCTCACGCGCGCGCTGTGTTACAGTACTGAGTGACTGCACTGTACTCGAATCCTGACTGTGTGCACAGGTCCGCCAGGGTCCCCACAGATGAGACTTTCCAATAAGCTCGGCATTCTGGCATCGCAAGCGCCACACAGCTGTCACGAATGTGCTGTGCTGCACGATTGCCCGAGTCAACTTTCCCGAAGTCCTTTGCCGCTGTGACTTGTCCTTGAATTGAATGCAGCTTCACTCGTCGCCTTTGCTACCATCATCTTCTCGTTCAGCCACTTTACACCTCATCCTGTAACGGCTACCCTATCCCTCCTATTTCTTCCTTTACACCCCCTGCTCCAGCACTTGGATCAAGATGGTTAAGGAAGTTGGAACAGCTGCCGAGTTCGACTCTGAGCTCAATGCAGCCGGTTCGAAGCTCGTTGTGGTGGACTTTCACGCTGTCTGTGAGTATCACTGATCAGTTACCATTCTGCGGGCATGCATTCACGATACTGATCTACATTCATACTCTTCTGCTTTTTGCTCTTCGGCGAGGTCAGGGTGTGGACCGTGCAAGGTCATCGCACCTGTCTTCCAACGACTCGCAAGTCAGGTGCGTCCGCTCATGCAGCGATTCTTAGACTCTCCTCGTAGCTGAACTTCATACTGACTCCCAGCTCTCATGATCCATGCGCTACTCCCTTCTGCCGCCGATCCAACCGCACAACAGCACACCAACGCAGTCTTTCTCAAAGTGGATGTGGACCGTAATCAGGAGGTAGCACAGCGATACCGCGTGCGTGCCATGCCCACCTTTCTCTTCCTCAAGAACAAGAGCGTTGTTGACACTCTTCAAGGCGCTGACCCCAATCGCCTCACTGCTCTCGTCAAGCAACACTCCTCTGGCGCATCCTCGGCTTTCTCGGGCTCTGGACAGACCCTTTCCGGCAGCGGGTCTGGCTCTTCGAATTCGTTTGGTGCTCGAGGAGTTGCAGGCCTCACAGATGGTCATGTAAGCTTCGAAAACTTTATGCCCCTCCTTGTGCTCGGCGCCTACCTCCTGTATCTCTACCTTAACCGATAGAAGAGGCAGTCTCTGGCTTCAGCATCATGTCTCTCAATTCAACATCCTATTACCGCCCTGCACGCTTGACTCCGGCATGAACATTCTGGCTGACATCTTTCACACATTTGTTTCTGCGCACTCGAACGAATACATTCATGTTCTCGACGACACACAGTCCTCGCTTCTAAAAGCGGTCGAGCCTAAGCGGTCATCTGCGCTCAACGAAAAGCCAGATCGACGTCTGCAAGATATCCTCGGAGGCCCAAGCGGCGGCAAGTGGCTCGAGAGTGATGCTGACGAGCAGCTCCTCATTCATCTTACTGTACGTATCAATTGTATTAGATGGACAGCCATCTGTGCATATTGCTGACCGCACTACTCTCCTCAACCGAACTTAGTTCAAGCAACAAGTCAAGCTCTCCGGCATCCTTCTCCGCACGACACCGTCGCAGCTTGCACACGCACCCAAGCAGATCAGGATTTTCGCCAACAGGCCTGGACTCGGCTTCGACGACGCAACAGACGAGACCGCAGACCAAGAGGCCGAGCTGACTGAGGAGCACGTACGAGGTGGCGAGAACGGAGGTGGCGGCAAGGCCCTATCGTTGCGATTCGTCAAATTTCAGAAGGTCGATTCGCTCACCATTGCCATTCTCAGCAATCAGGAGGATGCAGAGACCACGAGGATCGATGCCATCGACGTGTACGGCATTGCCGAACAGACGACCGACATGAGCGAGTTGCAAAAGATTGCTGCCGAGGGCGAAAAGAAAGACGCAGACTACAGGACTGCCTCAAGGACTGGGCTCAAGGGCGGCAGCTCCAGTAGCTCATCGTTCAATGCGTCGAGGAGCTCATCGATCCCCAACATTGCCACATACACTGAACGACCAATTCGCCATGGTCGATCTCATTCCACTTCAAGTCTCAATCCTTCTGCGCCGAGGTATCGCCGAACGACGTCTTCATCTTCGGCGCCTCCGATGCATCACGTCGATGAGGAGGACGAAGACAATTACGCGGCTGATGACCGAAGGCGAAATTCTGCTTCGCAGTCTGACTGTACCCCGAATGCACCACCTTCAATGACCGAGGAAGAGATTGCCGAATTCGAGGCTACGCAAAGTGCTGCACGCGATAGCTTGGGAGGCTGGCATTACGCTCCGCTGGCTGTGGCGCTTGCGCCTCCGCTTGGAGCTCTTCTGGGCGGACAAGCAGATGCTTGGTCAGATGCCATTCTGCTCATCCTCGCTACCTTTTGGCTTTACCAGTTTCTTCGTGTGCCGTGGGAGATGTACTACGCCTCGCGAACCCGCTGTGTCCTCACGCACGATCGAACTCAGGGCGAATCGGAGCAGGGGGACGGAGAGACATCGGATTGCCCGCCTTCTCCCCTCTCCAAAAAGCCAGCCGAGACCGCTGAGCAGATCCAAGCTCGTCAAGCTGCTGCAGCGGAACTCCGCCGATCCGAGTTGATCAGCCTCGTCTTTTGCGTGCTCAGCCCTCTGATGGGCGCCTACATGCTTCACTGGATGCGCGAAACCATGACCGACGGCAACAAATACCTCAACACTTTCAACATTCGCCTCTTCACGCTTGCAGCTGGTATCAAGCCATGGTCGCACGCCATGAGCCTTATCAGGCGTAGAATGCTGCATCTTCAAGAGGAAGTCCACTATCCTTCGTCCAAGGTCGAATCCATGAACCAGCGTCTTCGCCGTATAGAGGCTGATCTTTCGAGCCTGCGAAAGCTCTATGCTACTAAGAGCGAGCTGCGCGTCTTGAAAGAATATGACGCTCAACTTGGTCGAGCCGTTCGTCGCTCGGAGAGGAAAGAGGAACATCTCCGACTGTCTGCAGAGGAAAAGTTCAGCATTGTAGAGGGCAGGCTCGAGGACTTGCTTCGGGAGGTGGCTATCAACGCTGAGCTAATCGAAGAGGAGCGAAGGGAGAGGGAACGAGCTGCCAGCATTCGCATCTCACTCTTTGAAGCTTTCAAATATCTCCTTGGATCCGGCCTCACTGTTCGTCGTGCCAGCCCCAAGCACTACCTTCACGACATGCCTCGCAGCCTGCCTTCCACAGCAGCTTTAGGAATCGGAAGCAATTCTCCGGATTCAGAGCTCAGCTTTGACCATTCGATGACGGGAGCATCCCTGCCTCCTCCGACCCAGACATTCGGCTCGTCTGCACCTTCTCGCAGCAGCATCGGAGGTCCAGCCACCAGCGGTGCGCGCGAACGATCGCCCCCCTCCAGGAATGGCCCCGCCAATTCCAATTCAGGACCGAACGCCGCTGCAGAACACCGCAATGGACACGACAACATGCCTCGCTCGCGCTCTCGGGGCGCCACCCACCACATCTCTGACCCCTGGTGGGAGCGGGGTATGGCTTTCTACCTCTTTCTCCCGCTCAACGTCTCAAGTGCTGCCATTCGATTCGCAGGCGAGAAAGTCAAACACATCCTGGAGGACTCGGAAAATGAAGTAGCCAGGAACCAAAGGAAAACCCTTCAATACCAGAAGCATCTCGCCGATCAACAGTTGCAGCAGCATCAGAGGAAAGTCACCCACCAACAACAGCAGCAGCAACAGCAGCAGCAACAGATTTTCAGTCCAACTAGGGAACGCGGTGGCACGCCCACTATCAGGATCGCTTCGCCTCCGACTGTTGGCGCTGCTGGCAGTCGCGTTCGCTAATCACCCAATTGTTTTACTTTGGGTTGTTGGACCTGTTGATACCCCGAAATAGCCCCCCCGCACACCTTTTGTCCCCCGCACACCTTTGTAAATTTGATGTCTCGGATGTCGATACCACTCTCACTTTTACTCATCTGTACGATACCCTTTTCCTTCGCACTGTAGCTCGTATTCCTTTTCCTTCTGTATGTATCTCTACTCGGCCACATTCTTCGCGCTGTCACACACTTGATTTGCCATTAACGTATGACTGGATTGCTACTCGGCTATGAGCCACAACGCACTCGCCACCACGCCTGCACCTACCACCAGCATCACCGCATGAACAAAGCCTCCCGTATGCCCGTCGTTGAGAAACACGCCTTCGGTCTCGTCAAAGTCCACCTGCTCCTTCTCCAGTTGTCTTTCCGCATGCAAGTAGTCCGCAAGTCCCGTTCCAAGTGCCAGCAGCGAGAGGGCGAAGAACATCCCAGCAAACGCTTTTGAGACGAGTGGAATGTGATCCCAGTCTACCGGGCTCGGGTCGCTTCTTCTTCGCTTCCCTGGTTGACGAGTTGAGCTGTGAGCCTGGTTGGGTAGTTGGAGTTGCAGTATGAGGGAGGCGGAGAGGATGGCGAGGAGGCAAGAAAGACGTAGCCAGACGAAGAAGTTGCGTTCCCGAGCCAAAAAGTCTCGTGCGGAGCTGCTGGAGGTCTGCTTGACTGATAAAAAGTCTTTGACTGCTCTCGCTAGGACAAGGAGCTTTGAGCGGAGATGGACGCCATCGTGATGCGAGGTGTGATTCGAAGTGGATGGTGAGACCGGGGGAGTCTCCCTATCCGGGTCGTCTGGATCCAAATGATGGATAGTGATGAGTGAACTGTCTCTACGGAAGATTCGGATTCGAGGTATGTTATGGGTTAAGCGACGAGGACCACTTCCTGCACCAGCTGGTGTAGATTCCTGAGTTCCTTTTAAAGCGCTAAATACCGACTTGGACGGATTCGACGACCCCGGCCCTCTGTCATTACTTGGACCAGGCGAGGATGGTCTAGACGTTGCTGGTGTGGAAGCACCACTTCCTGGTCTCGAGCGTGGAGAGACCGCTCGTGGATATGAGTTTGGAATATGCAAAGAGAGTCTCCCACTTCCGCTACTCTGAGGGCCCCGCGCACCGCTCGCCTGGGAAAGACCGGTGTTGATACGTTGCAAGCCATTCATTTCGTTATTGGATGATGACGCTGATGGCATCTTGACTTCTTTGTGATTAGCGCCAGAGCTTGCGGTACGTGTCGGAGAGGATGGCGTAAGGGAAGAGAAGAAAACAATGCGGGCGTGCATGACGAGCTTGACAGCTTTCAAGTTTCAAGATGTGGAGTCGGTTGGCTCGAGCGCGTTTTGTTCAATCTTAAAGGTCTAACATCATTTGAACTGCGCTTTGGTCGATGGCGACGTTTGCTGAAATCACAATTTTCCAGTCACTGCTATGATACTCTGCATTCCTTTGTTACAGTCGAGCCGAGTTTAGAGAGCTGCTTGTCCCAGAGATACAGCTTCAGGTTACGGTACGTGCTTGGCGCGACCACGGCACGAGGATGAAGGAGGACCACAGAACACGAGGGATCCAGGGAGCGCCCAATGTCAGGAGGTCGGGAGTGCGCCATGAATTCACATTGGACCCTTTCGACGTGTCTTCCGCACAACTGGGGGCGTGAGAAGCCGCGCCGAGCCTCTTCCCCGAAATTGTGCTTGGTTGGCATCTGACATCTGGTGGTGAGGTTGCCACTTCCGACCCGGCTTGGTTCGTACGCATGTCACTCGGGCCATCCTACATCATGCTAGAGGGTCCGTGGAGACAAGCAGCGGCATTTGATCTGGCATTTGTCAAGCAGCGTATCTCACTGCATCAGCGTATAGAAATATCACAGTCTCCAAAAGTGGTACGGTACCTGAGAGGGTCCAAGCGCGAAAGATGCTCGAGTTTTTTTTTTTCCTTTACTCGAACCCCGCTGAGGATGGCGCTCCGAGGTCTAAGCCACACCAACGATACAAGATACGGTATCTTGAATCTGGCTGCATCTGGCAGAAAAAGAGCTGACCGCGCCCATTCCTTCTCCCGGAATTGGTGAGCTCGAGGAGGAAAGGGAGCAACTTCCCACGCGTTACCACGAAATTGTGATACTAGGAAGACTTTGATGCATGGTTTCCCCTTCTCCGCCAAGCAACGCGGCGGCTATCAGGTCGGGAAACTCTAGAACCATGAATCTATTGATGCATAGTCTCGACAGTATTCAGACGATGTCATGTTTGTGATCACGGCAAAACCTGTTCGACAATCACGAACTCCCAACAACAATGATGAACGCTTCCACAAAGAAGAGATCCGTAGCGGGAGATGACGGTCAAGACTTTGGATTCCGAAGAAAGGGCCAAGAAGGAAGGAAGTTGACGGGCGCGGAGTTCCAAATTCTGAGACAACTCTGTGACCTCGTGGACAGTGCAAGAGGGAGACGGGCCAGTCTCAGCCTCGCTTTCACTCTCGACGTTTCCTGTCAATCTGGATTGACTACAAACAATTTGAAATTACTCTGTAACTTTACTTTTTCGCGCTGAAAGACAGCGATCAAACTCATGCTCGATTCTTAAGCGAAGCTGCATGCTTCGGTGTATTGATCAAGATCAAGAGCCTCGAAGCGATACGAAGCGAAGTAGAAAACAGGAAGTGACAGAAAAGAACAAAAGGCCAGCTGATGTTGCAACTTGCTTCAGAAGTAAGCATGTCGGGCCGTGAGTGTTTATTGTTCGTAGTTAAAATATTGCTTGAATGCCCTGATTGTGGCTGGCTCTTCCTTTCAACCAAAGAAAAGAAAAAATAAAAATAAAAAATCTTGAATCGTTTCAGCGCAAGAGCTGCTGCCCTCTTCTCTTTAAGATTAATTTGCGAAGATCCCCTTGCTTGGGCCTAACTCAAGTGTCTCATCCCTTCCTCACCCCTCCTTCTCCCCTTGGCTCGGATCGTTGTGTCGAGCCACCTCCTTGTCTGGCATGAAGTCACCGTATAACGAGATCGCAAAGTCAGGTAGCTCTTCCTCTTCAACATCGAATCCCCTTGCTTGGTATCATCGGTCTGACGGAGATACAGCGCCACCATTGTAGTGGTACTTGAGCGGCATCCCCCGGATCTGGTTGTCCCGAATGAGCTTTGTTATCTTCTTTTTCGCAAGCACCGATGCCACTTTTGCGATCCAAATTATGGCCCCGCTTCCGCCCTCTTCAAAATGTTGGCCTTGAGCTTCCTCGTTCAGTCCGATCTTCGCCTGGTCGACCTTTGTGGTTCGGAACTTCTAGCACTACAGTCTAGTACATTAGCACCTCGCGTAGCTCAAAAGAGAAGGGAGAAAAAAAAACCGTCGACGATCCGACCGCCAAACCCATGCTCGGCTAGAATTAAGCGCCGTCGCCGGAGCGTCAGACGAGCCGCGACCACCAAAGAAAAGAAAAGAAAATGCAAAGTCGAGCGGAACGGCCAAAGCCTGTCTGGAACAAAGGGTGAGATCCGTATGGCGCTCAAAGGGGACTTTGTCGGTGAAACTGTCAGTGTCAAGCGAAGGCGACTAACCCACACAGTACAGTATAGTGATCAAAGGAGAAGAACAGCGGAGAAGAATGTCCAAGATGCATGCACGTCGAGCAGATCCGTGCAGGCGTGCAGGAGACGTCTGCATGTGCAGCACCGCATCTTTTTTCTTCTTTTTTTTTTTGACTTTTGAAGTTGCATTTCTTCTCGAGTTCCGCTCCCTCGCCAGTTTCGCCGGTAGAGATAACGTCTTCTTTTCCAGTGTCTTTGCTGACGGAACGGTGCAAGCGTAGCCTCACAGCCAGAACTAGCTCAGAGGAAAAGACTTGCAAGGTTGAACCGATGGCAAGGCATTCTGAGGACTCGGATCTTTTGCGAAATGGTGGGAATGTCAGCGAGCAACTGAAATGGTTCGTCGCTTCATCCGAGATAGAGGACAAGCCAGAGAAGATTAGCGAGAAGAAATGACAATATTTGACTGGTGCGCAAATGGCAGCCGTCCGAGTCCCTTTCGGCAGGCACCCTTTGATGGGTTCGGTTGTAAGAGATAAGCCCCTTTCAAGCCAGTTCGGCAACAACTCCGACCAATAATTCAGAGCGCATGAGCTTCTTCCTTCTACTCTGTGACTTACTCCGCATATCTTTGAATCCAGTCGCATGAGGGAGGGAGCGCAGAGACGCTAGCTAGACACGAGCCTTTTTGCGCTCGTCTGCAGAAAACGAACACCTTCAAAGTCTCGCATAGTTGAAAGGGTCAAAGCTCAATGAGCGCTCCCACACTTGTATGCCAGTCGAGCGCAGCTGCTGTCATTCGACTTTCTTCTGCATCATCTGCACTTTGACAAAAGAGAAAAGGGTGAACCACTGCCATTCTACTTTCTTTAGTGTAGGATCGGTTACGCGGTCTTCATGATCCGCTCCTGGCTTTGCATTTGGTTCCGCCGCCACAGCCGGGTCGATTTTGCCACCTCTCCCTTTCCCCTCCTCGCTTCTCCTGCTCTCCTACTGCTGCTGTTGGTGATGTCTGAGTGTTGTATGCGCTTCCCAGCCTTGCAGAAATGTGTTACTCTTGAGCAGAGAGTCCAGATAGCCAACAAGCAGGATAGCCAAGACTCTGATTCCAACCGTAATCTTACCTCTCGCCTCACTCCCACTCGTCACTAAACCTTAAAGGCCAACGCACGAATCTAGAAGCATTCTGAAGCTTTGTCTCTCCCCCTCCTCCCCTTCTCTACTTCCTTCTTCTCTACTTCAACCGCTGGCTGGCTTAACCTTCTTCCCTTCTAATCCAGTCTCGACGACCATTCTTCAACTGTAGCTATTCACTCTTCCTTCTCCTTCGACTACGATCACGATCAAATCCTTCATCTCATCCACAAGCCGCTTGTTACTCCTTCCGAAAAGCATCGCACCTTCATTCCGCTTCAAAGTGTCTCTCCGTTTGACTCCTATCTCGAACCCACTGCACATATACCTACATCCTCCAGCCACCGGCGAACAAGGCCTTCATTTCCTGCAATCCATTTCCCTCCTCGGTGTTGACCTCAATCGTCACGTTCCGTCCACTTCATTTCGGCCTATCTTGCGCAGGGGCTTGTTCACTCTCGAGACCCACACATAATATCAAGGCATTCCTCTATTTCCTCCTCAAAGCATACCCTTGAGCGACTTCGCTTCTTGCATCTTTTATACCATCATCAACGCACTCATACCTTGCACATCAGCATGTCCAGCATCAACACATCTACTCCTTCCCGTGGGCGCTCTCCTGGTCCTGCGGCCGAACGCCGCGAATCGTCGCTCAGCGAGATCTCGATTGATTCTCCCGCTCCCGCTACGCCTGCAAACAATCGCACGACGCAGGGTGCAATCGTCAGGACGAGCAAGCGACGCAAACGATCAGAGCTCTCGCCTAGCTCGAAACAGACGCATTCGATCATCGAAAAGGAGCGTCGAGAAGCGATGAATGAAAAGTTTTCTGAACTTGCGGCCAACATCCCGGAGCTTGTAGAGGCTCTGGCGGCGGGTAAGAGACCGACCAAGGGAGAGATCGTCAAGGCGAGTATCGCTCGGCATCAGGAGCAGGAAAGGAGGGTGAGGGAACTTATGATGGAAGTTCAGATGTTGCGAAGTGGAAGTCAAGGCAACGCAGCCGGAGTGCAATCCTTCCCGACAATGGAACAGAGCGCTGTGACAGAGCCGATCATGCAACCAGCTATGCCGTACACCATCCAACCCAGCCATCCAATCGGCATGCCGACAGGCACAGGTGGAGCGGGCAACCTCTGGGTCGGTCAACTGCTGCCCGAAACCCAACCCCTATCGCTTTTGCCGGACATGGCCCAGCCGGTCTCACCGTTCAAGACCAACTCGATGATGAACACCTCCTGGCCCCTCACCCCGTTAGACCCTTCGACGCTCTCGATTTCCTTCCCGAGCTCAATTTTGCCACAGAAACTGTTTGAGTCGGGCACGTTGGATCAGCTCTCCCGTCGTCCCTCCAGCGGCGGTGCGGGTGGATCCGGGTTCTCGTCACCGACGTTTACCAATAGTGATAGCGACTCGAGTTTCAGTGGTGACATGAGTGCAGGTGCGTGGGAGCCCTTCCCAATGCCAGCGCAATTGGGAGTGGGAATGGAGCAGACTCCCCTGAGCAGTCTGGTTGGGCTGCCTGCATTGAATGTAAACGAAACTGCTGCGCAGACGGCGGGGAAGAAGACGAGGAGGGGAACGAATGGAGCCAGACGTGCGAGAGGGAAGGATCAGCAGCAGCAGGAGGCGAGTACGTTTGCTGCCTAGAGAGAGGAAAGAAAAGAAAACTTGTATCACATCATACTTTGATCTCGCCTTGTATAATCAATCAAACCATCCCACACCAACACTTCATCCTTCACGCTGCCATGTGTGTGGTTCTTGGATTTTGCTAAAAAGGCTAAGCATACAGTACATCAAAGTCTACTCTTCGCCTTCATCGACGAAAATCTCCCTGTACTTGTCCAAGATTGTCTCTACGGCTCTACACTGAAAGCTCATATCCTGAATTTGCAGATTGCCGCCTGCGTGTTGGGGACTTGCATTAGTGTCGTCGTACCCTGCCGGAGGCGGGGATAGCAGTGTTGGACCAAAGACGATGGCCAAGTTGCTGGCTGACATCTGGTTCAAATGCTCGCAAGCCCTGACTTTGTCGAGGTGGCCCATGAGGTACTTTAGCGTCGCATAGTTCGCATCAGGGAGTTCATTGACCCGCTCATGGAGTCGGATATGTCGTAATCGATCGTTCTCGATCTTGGCCGCCTCGATAAAGCTCGAGTACAACTCGTGCGTCAACAAAGGCTCGGGCAGCTCCCGGAACCACAGCTTGAGACAGCCGGCCACAATGTTGATATCCTGAATAGCTTCGTCCGTCAAAAGATCCACGGCCTCCCAATCTTGATCAAACTTGGCTTTGAGCTTTTGCACTTTCGAAGTGGTTCCCGAGAGTCGGTAGATGCCCATGTTCTCAATCCCAATCTCCTCAATTGCCGAGGCGCACTTTTCCAGAATTGGCGGTACTTCAACGTTGTCTCTCGCCATCTGCTCGGCTAGGTCGACCCCAAAGATAGGGCGTTCGGACGCGACAGGTGCACGCGTGGCCGCAGAGGTGGCTGAGCTTTTGGCTTGAGAGGTGCCAGGCGTGTTGAGGAAGCCTTCCTCGTACGGACCTTCGCGTCGCGGACCTTTGTAGTCTCGTCCGTGCGCAACTTGATAATTGCTCATGTATTGCTTGAAATCGGCACGATTGTCGATGTTTTCCACTGCGCCTTTGAGGCCAGCTGTAGGGGTCACTTCTGTACCAACAGGCGAGATCGCCATACCGTCATTCAACACGGTGCTTTCGTAGAGGAAAGCATACCGCGCAAGGTGGTATTGCGTCCCGTTGTCAATCTCTTCCGCGTTCTCTTTGAGCGTCCTGAGAATGCGAGGGAGCTGAAGGTTGAAGTACTCCTGACGAATCCCTTGCGTGCTTAAGACTTCTCTTCGGAAAGCGTCGCTGGCAGTGCTTGTCCTCGCTCGAATCTCCTCTTCCTGTTTCAGGATCTGTTGCGGGTTCTTGTTCTTGAACAACAATCCACTCTTTCCAATCGCTTTTCCCAGCGTTCTCTTACCGCTGCTTCCTCCGCTGCCCGTATTCTGCAATTCACTCGACTTGGCACTCTCTCCCGACTTCATCAACAGCAACCTCTCTA
The DNA here is from genome assembly GCA_023212835.1 of Pseudozyma thailandica. NCBI lineage: Eukaryota > Fungi > Basidiomycota > Ustilaginomycetes > Ustilaginales > Ustilaginaceae > Pseudozyma > Pseudozyma thailandica. The sequence goes on from JALCCH010000014.1 coordinate 242,447, forward strand.
AATCCTCAGCCGCCGTATCGAACCTCCCTCGCGCCTTCTCCACCCCTGCCTCGGCATCTTGCAGATTCTTCTCCAACCTCTGCCCCGTCTCTCTCGCCTGCTTTCGACTCTTATCCACTTCCTTTGCCAAGTTGTTGAGCTCTTCGCTCATTTCGCTCAATTTGACTGCGAACCGCAATCGGTTGTCAGAGATGGTCTCGTGCGTCTTGACCATGGAATGCCACGATTTGACAAACGTGCCCGCCTTGGCATCGCTGAGCGAGTAGGTCTCGAAAGTGGAGCGCGCAAGCTTGGCCATGCTTCGTGCGTATTCTTCCTCGATGATGGCGCGTTTGCGGAGGAAGATGGAAGCCTCACGTGCGGAGACCATGCTCTGCTTGATGCGGTCAAAGAGAAGTGGCATACCACAATCGATGTCGCACAAAGTGCGAAGAACGCCTTCGTCAAAGCTGGTGGGTACAATGTCTTCCATCGTGGGACCATTGTTGGAAGGAGAGGTGACGATGTTGTTGGTCGACATGCTCGCCGAAGGTGTTTGCGCGAACGTGCTTGCAGTGCTGCTTGCGGGAATGCTCGTTTCGGCGAAGCTAGAAGAGTGGTTGATACCGGGCGCAGTGGATGCGCTCTGGGTGCTGTATCGAGCATTAGACGCAGCATCTGTCGACGATGCAGCATTGGAGGCGCCCATATAGCCTCTAGCATCTTCGTATACAGCTTGGTCTCCAAGTGTAGGTGTGGTGAGCGCTGATCCATCGAGATGCATATTTGACGTCCTGCTGTCTATACGGTCCAATTCGGACATGTTGTTGGCGGCGTCCGAGTACAAATGTTGGGAAGGAAGTTCGTATCCACTGCCCGAGATATCTGAGAGAGCATCATTGTGATGGAACTGAGCCTCGTTCGACATATCGGACTGATTGCCTGGTGATGTGCCAAAGCGAGCATTCCCGAGAGTATTCGGACTCAATCCGTGACTTGTGTGATCCACCGTTCCTCCCAACCATGCTCCTTCCTGCGCGTTCGTGGAAAGATAAGGCGAATTCATCTTGTCTGCCACAGCGCCGGTTGTGTCCGATAACGCGGGATCTGGTTGAGACAAGGTGGGAGCTTCTTGGAAGTGAAAAGCAGGTGGACCTTCGTAGGAAGAGCCGAAATCAGGATCAAGATCGGATCCTCCGACGGAACTCGTTGTAGTTTGAAGCGGAGCACCTCCGAACAGTTCAGCTGCAGAAACGGCGCCTGTCGAGAAGGACGCGTTTGGCGATTTGGGGGTAGCCGCACCACTAGCAGTAATGGGAGTGGAAGAGCCGGAAAATGATCGATCTTGAGACGAAGCGAGTCGATCGCGGGATGCTCTCGAGGTCAAAGAGGCGACTGAGCTACGAAACTTGCTGCTTGAGAGGGAGTTGATGCTAGTGGTACGTTTGCGAAGGAATTCGGGTGTAGAAGGTGCCATCAAGGTCAAACCCAATGGGAATAGGATATGAAGTCCACGAAGCCCAGGTGATAGGATAGAGCAGAGAGACCGAGGCCGAGGGCGTGTGCGTGTGGGTAGACAAAGATCAAAGGGACTGTGCGCTGTGAGCTGTGACAATGGCTACTACCCACACGAGGAGAGCGGAGTTGATGATGATGACGATGATATGATGATGATGGTGCTGAAGAAAGGGACTTGCTTGACGGAACGGGTCCATGAACCGGGATGAGAAGACAGCAGACGTGTAAAGCAATATCGAGCAAGGATCACATGCGAAGGCAGGGAAGGCGAAAGGGGTGCGAGATGCAAATATGCGAGTGCACGGCAGACTGCATCCAATTCCAGGGTCCGAGCGCGGTTTTCTTTTTGCGACAGAAATTCTGTTAAGCTGTTGGACCCACGGCATCGCTTTGTTCAAATGAGTTCTTCTCTGGAATCCCGCTGCAGAGTTACAGTACAAGGGTAACCTGTCGACATGATGGCTCTCCTAGAAGCATTGCCGTAGTGAGTGGATGCTAACCAGCTACTTGAGTTTGCCTAAACAAGAAGCTCGTGAGCGTGAGTGCTGTGTGTTTGCACTACAGAGCATGCCAATGATTGTTTTTGGCATTGATTCATCCGTTAGGGAATCCAGCCACGTTGCTCTTCTTTAAAATTGTGAAGGGATCCAGTTGCTTCACTGTTTTTCTTCCGAATGATGTTACCTTCCTCCTAGCTGTATCATGTCAAGACTCCCTATTCCGAGTCGAATTGCAACAACCCCTCGGTTGACCTTAGAGGACAAGTGCGCTCTGCATCCAGCCAATCCAAAGATTCGGCGCTGAATCGGCCCATTCACCAGTCCATTACTGTACAAAGATACAGAAAAGGGCACAATAAGATCAGAATTGTGACTTTTGAAAATGGACCAGCGTCGAATAAGACAGTGTGTGAGTGACAGCAATCAGAGAGGTGATTTGCCAAGAGCTATGCTGTATGCTGCTGTACGCTAGTTGCTGCTGTCAGTCTAGATCGAACGAAGAAGAGGCAATCCATCCGCTCCAAACCAACTTCTCAGCGTTTGATGCAAAATGGAACATGATTTGCAGGCACGCGCTTTCTCTCTCTCTCTCTCTCTCTCTCTCTCTCTCTCTCTCTCTCTCTTTGAACCACAACGCGATTTTCGCAGAGGCGCGAGATTATTTTCAGGGCCCCTCGGGCTTGTGCGTTGTGCTGTAATTTGAGTTGACTTGTGTTTTACTGTGTTAACGCGCATGTGTAAGTGTGTCCGTGTGTGTGTGCGACACAGAGGGTTAGGATACAGTAGGGAGCGTGCACAACCACCAAGGAAAGCGAGGGCGAGAGCGAGAGCGGGAGCAACAGCAACACAGCATCAGCATCAGCACCAGCAGCGCATCAAAACTCACACACGGAAATCAATCACTTTCTGCTCGCTTCGCCTAATTCTCGCTCAACAGAGACACGCAAGGTCGGACCCCTTCGATCTTGGCTCTTATTTTGCGCCTTCCTTTGTTTCGGTCGCACATGCCATCCACCATCCTCAACGGTCGCCGCACACATTCACATTCACAGTCACACCTCGATACCATCACTTTGGCATCATCTCTACCTGAGGTTCGGCTGCTCGAGTTCATCACGACTTGATCGACATTTACAGTATATAAAAGCGACCAGAACCTTCAACTCGCACCTTGACCTCTCGCCGCTTTCTTTTGGTTGCGAGGCTTGCTCGTACAAGGCGTCACGCTTCATTTGAAGCAACAATCCTTCCGACGCTCCTCTCCTTGCTCTACCTTTGCTTCTTCTACTACTACCATTGCTTCACCGTCTCAGGATTCTGTCCGACTGAGTTACGACCAAAGAGCAGCCGCCAAACTTTGCTCTGAAGCTAAAGTACTCGGCTTCACCATCAATTCGGCATCTCCTCTCTCTCTCTCTCTCGTCGACACCCCTCTGCTCTTTCACTCCTACCGATCAAGGCTCCAATCTCGGCGTATCGCCACGCTCAGGGATACATCAGCATTCCACATCAACGTCTCGACTTTCTCTGGTCACTGCTCAAATCACACCTACTGCCCTGCCGCACTTTTGTGTATCAGGCCGAACGACAAGGAAGCGGCTGCTCTACCACACTCTGAAGTGCCACCATCTCTTGACAAAGGAATCATCTTCCCCATCATGCAGCAATCACCGAAACGCTCGGTGATCACTCACCCTCATGATTTTCAAGGCGCACAAGTCATGCCGCGTAGTGCAGAGGCACTTGCGGAAGCTACAGGACGATCAAACGATCCTGCTGTTACACCAAATTACCTCAAAAGTGTTGAAGGCATTGGCAGCACGGACGGTGCTTTCGCCGGTCTTGCCGGCAGCTTCGACTTTGGAGACATGAACCTCATCCCACAGCGAAGTGCACCAGCACCTCCAAGCACGGCTGCCTCCGGCTCTGGCTCCACCTTCTCGCGTCAAGGCGCTGCACCATCCACGTCCACCTCACCTTCTTCCGCATCCTCTCCCACTTTCCCAAATGGAACATCTATGGCATCGCGATCTGCAAGCACGGCTGGAGCGTACCGCCCAAAGCCCACCATCAACACCACCGTCAACGGAGCACAAGCACAAGCACCTCGATCGGGACTGCCGCCACAATCCGCTTTGCCATTCGCCGTGTCAGGTCTTTCTGCCAATCCTCCAGCTGCCTCGCCCATCTCTGGACCCCATTCGGCCTCACCCTGGTCACCGAACAATGCGACCGCTCCAGGCTCCAGCGCACCATTCCCACCGCGACCTGTCAGGACCAACACGACTGGTTCTGAGGCGTTCCACACCCTAGCAGGGCCAGCCAGTGCATCCCAGCACGTAGCCCCCGTCATGGCGCAACGCTCTCATTCCAGCATCGGGCCTCAACAGCATCAGCTTTCCCCACACCTCAATCAATCTTCGCCCACACTTGAGGGTGGTCCTCTCGGCGAGCACGCTCCTTCCCTCACCACTCAAAGCCATTTCGTACAGGGAAGCAGAGACCGCGAGAGGAGTCGCGATGGTAGTACAACGCCCGGAGGCAGAAACACGTTCAAGAGCGTCTTTGGTGGCTTTGTCAACTCCATGAGTGACGTCTTTTCGCAACAGAAGAAGATTGAGATCTCGACACCGTACGACCCAGTGCACCTGACACATGTTGGCTTCAACTCGGATACCGGCGAGTTTACAGGTCTGCCGAAAGAGTGGCAGCAGTTGCTGCAAGAGTCCGGTATCTCGAAACAGGATCAGGAAGCCAATCCACAAGCTGTTATGGACATTGTTGCATTCTACCAAGACGCAACCAAGAGCGATGGCGATACTGATGTTTGGAAGAAGATGGGTCGAGCCAAGGGCAACAATGCTCCTGGCACTCCTCGCACAGACACGAGCAGCGAAGATGGCGTCAAGGTTGGGCAACAGCCAATGTTGTACGAGAAGCCTCGCACTGCTCCTGCGCCGCCAGGCGGTATGCCTAGCAAGGGAGGCAGTCCCGACTTGCGACAAGCGCAAGGTTCGGCCAGCAATTCAGCCGAAGCTGTGCTCAAACCATCACGACCAGCACCAGCTCCGGCACCGCCTTCCAAGGCGACCTCGCCTTCCATGCCCTCGAAGCCAGCGCGTGCTCCTGAGGCACCTTCTGCATCAGTATCCAAGTCAAATGCTCCTGCGAACGTACCATCTACCTCTTCCTCGTCTTCAGCCTCCTCATCGGCTTTGACATCCAGCAAAAGCCAAAGGGGCCCCGGAGCTGTTCCTCGTAGACGCGAGACCAAGAAGAGCACCATCAAGGATTCGGACGTTATCGCCAAGTTACAAGCCATCTGCACAGATGCTGATCCGACCAAGCTGTACAGGAGTCTGCAGAAGATCGGTCAGGGTGCCAGTGGTGGTGTGTTCACCGCATACCAAGTGGGTACAAACGTCTCTGTGGCCATCAAGCAGATGAATCTCGAGCAGCAGCCCAAGAAGGATCTGATTATCAACGAGATCCTCGTCATGAAGGAATCGCGTCACCGCAACATTGTCAACTTTATCGACTCGTTCCTGTTCAAGGGTGACCTTTGGGTCGTCATGGAGTATATGGAAGGTGGAAGCTTGACAGACGTGGTGACATGCAACATCATGACTGAGGGTCAGATTGCAGCCGTCAGCCGAGAGGTGTTGGAAGGCTTGCGACACTTGCACGAGCACGGTGTCATCCACCGTGACATCAAGTCGGACAACGTACTGCTCAGCTTGCAAGGTGACATCAAATTGACCGATTTCGGATTCTGTGCGCAAATTGGCGAGTCGCAAGCCAAGCGTACGACCATGGTCGGGACACCATACTGGATGGCACCCGAGGTAGTGACACGCAAAGAGTATGGACCCAAGGTTGACATTTGGTCGTTAGGCATCATGTGCATCGAGATGGTGGAGGGCGAGCCACCTTACCTCAACGAGAACCCATTGCGAGCGCTCTACTTGATCGCGACTAACGGTACGCCCAAGATCAACAACCCGGAGAACTTGAGCAACACGTTCAAGGACTTCCTCAAGACCTGTTTGGATGTGGATGCAGAGAGGAGACCGGACGCAGTGGGCATGTTGGCGCATCCGTTCCTCAAACGCTCTGAAAGCTTGAGAACGTTGGCACCGCTGATCAAGGCTGCCCGTGAGCAGACGCGCAAGAACTAATGGTTGACGCTTTGCATGATTAATAGCGTTCGGGAAAGTCGACTCTTGCGGTACAGCGTACATGCTGCCACTCCTGTCATGACTCATGTTAGAAGGACAATAGCAATATCGCCTTTTTATGCCCAGACACACATACACACATATACACACATACATCTGTTGCGACAGTGTGATTGCGTTGCCTTGGCTTGACTCGATGCATGAGTTGAAGTGTTTGCGGTTCACAGCCGTCCGAAGGTCAGCCATTAGATGCCCGATGCGTAGCTGTCGTTGGCATGATGTCGAGGGTGACTCGGTGGGACGTAGGCTTCATGCTTACGGTACATGTTGGTGCATGTTGTGTACCACGGCGCCAACTTGTTCTCGTCAGCCAAAGCGGTGATTGTGAGTGAGGACCCTGTATCTGCATGATAACGAGAAGAAGCGTCAAATGCGCAACCGTCTTCTGAAGTCTGTATTGAATCCGAGAGATTTGTATTGCCGTGCGGTCCGGAGTTGTATTCAAGCGGATTAGTAGACTTCCAAAATTTGAATACAAAAAATAAGACTTTGTGCCAATTTCCAGCGGTGAATGTGTTCCCCCACCGAGACATGCAGAGCGAGGGAAAAGGCTGGCGAGTCACATCTGCAAAGACCGACGATTGGATTATGAAATACTACAGCAGTACTGCACAGTGGCAAGAGCAGTCTATGGTCCACATAGTCACTGTGTGAGTTGAGAAGAATTGGCTCGCTTGCGCCACCCTGTGCTTTTCTCTTCGCTTAGCCGTTGAATTCTTCCTGCGAACAACTTTGTTTCTCTCTCACTCCCCACCGCACTCTCTCGACTTGACTGCAACACTGCACTGCATTTTCTCGCACCATCCAACAAAGTCACCGGCTTCCTGGTTCCTCTCATCGTTGGCGACATCTTCCTGCTCCCCACCACCACTCTCATCACCACCTCATCTGCGTTGTCACCTCATACACTGCGGGTGACTCGAATACCCTTCACCATCTCGTCTCTTGCTCTCAAGAGGCTACTCCCTGCAGCAACAAGACTTGCTGCTCCTTTAAGTACTCCTTATTTCCGCACCGCCGGATTCTCAATTTCGTATCGCAAGTACACCACCTCGATCACTACACCTCAGGCTCATAGTAGCATCACACACACAATGACCGATCAGATCAAGGCTACCTTCGCTGCTAAGGCCGCCAAGAACGAGGCTGTCTTCGTCAGCTTCGTCACCGCCGGTTACCCTACCAAGGAGGACACCGTCGAGGTGCTTCTCGCTCTCGAGCAGGGAGGTGCCGATGTCATCGAACTTGGTGTCCCCTTCTCCGATCCCCAGGCCGACGGTCCCGCCATCCAGGAGTCCAATCAGGTCGCATTGGAACAGGGTGTCGGCTACACTCAATGTCTCGAGTACGTCCGCCAGGCTCGCTCAAGAGGTCTCAAGGCCCCCGTTCTCTTCATGGGCTACTACAACCCCACTCTCGCCTACGGTGAGGAGCGTGCAGTCCAGGACGCCAAGGCTGCCGGTGCAAACGGTTTTATCATGGTCGACTTGCCGCCCGAGGAGGCTGCTGACTTCCGTGCCTCTTGCACCAAATACGGTCTCTCGTACGTCCCCCTCATTGCTCCTTCCACCTCCGAGAAGCGTATCAGGCACCTTGCCTCGCTTGCCGATTCGTTCATCTACGTCGTCTCCAAGATGGGTACCACCGGTGCCACCACGACCGTATCGAGCTCGCTTCCCGACCTCGTCTCCAAAATCCGCAGCATCACCCCCATCCCTCTTGCCGTCGGCTTCGGCGTCTCGACTCGTGAGCACTTTGTCGAGGTCGGCGAACACGCCGATGGTGTCGTCATTGGCTCCAAGCTCGTAGCTAAGCTCAAAGACGCGGCTCCTAACACTGCCGCTCGTGTTGAGGCAGCTCGTGCTTACTGTGCCGAGATCACCGGTAAGAACGAGGGCGGTATCCAGCGTAAGCAGCCTCTCAACATCAAGGCGGTCATGGACCAGCCTGACTCTATCCCTATCCCCAAGGTCGACGGTGTTGTCACCGAGGACCGCGCCCCCGTCCCTGGTCTTGACACAATTGTCGATGAGCAAGGCAAGGTTCGCCCTCCTCGTTTCGGCAAATTCGGAGGTCAATACATTCCTGAAGCTCTCTTTGACGCCCACCAGGAACTCGAGAAGGCTTACTTGGACGCTCTCAAGGACCCCGAGTTCTGGAAAGAGTTCGAGTCTTACTACGAATACATTGGTCGCCCCTCCGAACTCTACCCCGCTGACCGCATGACTGAAGCTGCTGGCGGTGCGCAGATCTGGTTCAAGCGCGAGGACCTCAACCACACCGGTTCGCACAAGATCAACAACGCCATCGGCCAGATTCTTCTCGCTCGTCGTCTTGGTAAGACTCGTATCATTGCTGAGACTGGTGCGGGTCAGCACGGTGTAGCTACCGCCACCGCATGTGCCAAGTTTGGCATCGAGTGTGTTGTCTACATGGGTGCCGAGGATGTCAGGAGGCAGAGTTTGAATGCGTTCAGGATGAAGATGTTGGGTGCCAAGGTGGTCGCGGTCGAGAGTGGAAGCAAGACGCTCAAGGATGCGATTAACGAGGCAAACAGAGACTGGGTCACCAACCTTCACAACACGCATTACATTGTGGGTTCGGCGATTGGACCTCATCCCTTCCCCAGCATTGTCAGGGACTTCCAGAGCATTATTGGAAAGGAAGTCAAGCAGCAGCTGCACGAGAAGAAGGGTAAGCTTCCTGACGCTGTGATTGCTTGTGTTGGAGGTGGATCGAACGCGATTGGAATTTTCCATCCTTTCGTCCAGGACAAGTCGGTTCGTCTTATTGGCGTCGAAGCTGGAGGAGACGGTATCGATACTCCTCGTCACTCGGCTACGCTCTCCAAGGGTACCCCAGGCGTTCTTCACGGCGTTCGCACCTACCTCCTCCAAGACGAGTTTGGCCAGATTACCGAAACCCACTCCATCTCGGCCGGTCTTGATTACCCTGGTGTGGGCCCCGAACACTCGTTCCTTAAGGACTCTGGTCGCGCTGAGTACACAGTTGCGACGGATGAACAGGCCCTGCGTGGGTTCAAGCTGTGTACCGAGTTGGAAGGCATCATCCCAGCCCTCGAGACAAGTCACGCGCTCTGGAGCGCTTTCCATATCGCAAAGGAGATGAACAAGGATCAGGATCTGGTGGTCAGTTTGAGTGGAAGGGGTGACAAGGATGTAGAGCAGATTGCGAATGCGATTGCGAATGGCGGTTGGGGCGAGAGGTTGGGTTGGAACATTGCCTAGAGAGTGCAACCCAACTGCTCATGACATTCTCAAAGATGTACAGTCTCATTCGGCTGTCCTTTTGATATTCATACTTCTCTTTGACTCAATGCATCGGTTCCTGACGACCTTTGAGTGGTGTGGGTCATATCTGTGTGATTGATTGTTTAAGTGTTGTGCTGTGCCTGATTTGGTCGCTAAAGGTGGTGTAATGATCCGTCGAGCAAGAAGTGAGGTGATGTGATTTTCAGGCCAGGATTTAAGCATGCATTTTTCAGATTTCCTGCAAAAAAAAAAGAAATTTAAAAGAAGATTCTTCTTGGGGCTGACTACCAATTTACGCGACCTAAAGACGCGCTCTCGGATTTGATTTTGCCTCCACAAACGCTCGAGACCAACACTTTTGTTTCTTCCTCCCTCCCGACTCAGCATCGCCTCGTCACTTTACCCCTCTCCCATCTCGCTACCTAACACGCCTCTCCTCAACACGACCAGTCCTGCGGCTACCGAAAGAATTGCGACCAAGTTAAGCTTGACAGATTAAAGACAAGGTTCATCTATAACCAGCTTGGCAGGAGAGCGTGAGGGTGGCGCCAACCATGAACGCACTCATCTCTGCTAGTGATATCAAAAGTATGTCTTACACCACAATTGGCTATTCTCCCCACTGCATCTCTCGTTGTCTAACACAGTTGTTCATTCTTTGCTGTTACGCAGCCTTTTACAGTGCTCTACACTGCCTCTCCCGCTTCTCGGAGACGTTCTGGCTTCAGTGCACGCCTCGTCCCAACACTGCTGCTCAGGTACGCCTTCTCCCCCTCTCCCCCACTCCCTCCCTCTTTGTTCTCTTCACTGACACCATCTTTTCCTTCTACTGTCATGTGTCTTCAGGTGCGCCTGAGTGCGATCAACCCCACCAACTCCGCTTTTGCGCTCTTCGCTTTCGATCCAGACTTCTTCCTCACCCTCCTCACACCCTCCAACGAGAAGGTTGAGTGTCAAATCACACTCAAGCCGATTCTCACTATCCTTCGCACGCGAGGCCGATCCGTCGAACGACTCGAACTCTCCCTCTCACCACCCAGCTCCGCTCAGCATCGGTTCGAGGTCACCCTCCACTGCAGCCACGGCATCACCAAAACCCACTCGTTCACGTTTAGCCCCAAACGAGGCCTCCTCCCCACCGCCGACCCTAACCCGCCTCACTACTTTTCGTTAAGCGCCAGCACGGCCTCCGAATGGACCGACCACTTCCTTTCTTCTTCGCGGAATGGCGAGATCTCGTTCTTCTGCACCCCGTCTAGCTTCATTGCCAGGAGTAAAGACGACGACCTACCTCCCATTCCTTCCACCACCACCACCTCCTCCTCGGGCGCGTTGAGAAAGGCCATCCATACCGAAGTCAAACTTGCCCTCGAAGAGTTTAAAGAGTACTCTGTTCTCGAAGACGTATCGCTCAGCTTTTCTTTGCGAGAGTTTAAAGCGGCAGTAGGGTTGGCAGAGGGGTGGGGAAGGGAGTTGGAAGTGTGCTTTAGTAAAGGAGAGGAGCCTGTTTTTGTGAGATGTAGGGTGGAGGGGGGTGTGGTGGCTGAGTTTGTGATTGCGACGACACGCGGAGATAGAGGGGTTCCAGGAGAAACGGGAGGAGGCGAAGTGCAGGAGAGGAGGCAAGGTGTGGCGAGAGAAGCAAGATCCACAGGCGCGAGTGTGCAGAGAAACACAAGCGGACCTTCATTGTCGAGGACGGTAGGGGCAACGCAGGGGAATACCTCAACTTCGTCGTCCCATCCCTTACCCGCGCCCTCAGAAAGGAGACAAGTGGTGGTGCCGAACGAATCCACTCCTCTCCCTCTCCCACTCCCAATACCCCAGAACGCCGAGGGGGAGAGGGAGGCCGACGACGAAGAGACGCAACCGCTCTTCTTCCCCGGCGCATCCCAACTCTCACTCCACCCAACCCAATCCCAATCCCCAACCCAAACCCACGAAACACTTGGAGCAGAGATAGGGATGGAAATCGTCAACCCAACCCCCGTCGCCCAAGGCGGAGACCCAGACGACTTCCTCACCATGCCCCTCGCGCCCAACGACGCTGACCTTTCCCAGCCAAACTCAGCGACGAGTCGCTCAAACTCATCCTCACCAGATTCACAACCACACACAGGCTCAGGCGCAAGAAAGCGGTTCAAACCCCTCTTCTAAACTGCCCTCCCCCCATCATCGAGAATGATATCAACTCCCAAAAAATTTGCTACGAGAATGTGGGATCAACTACCGGAAGAGTACATCTGGCATCGTTCCCTCGGCCTCAAACTCGCCCTGCTCCATGCGTTTACCGTCGGTTGTTTCAGAGTAATTCTTCAACTCTGTGCTTTCCAAAAACACTTCGTCTTTGAGTAAATCCGTCCAGCTCTCCATCCTCCTCCTTACCGCTACCCTCACTGCGCTCACCATCACCGCGCTCTGGATCAAACCGTAAACCTTCCTCAACACCAACTGTTCCCCTTCCCTCGTATTCGCTTGGATAACCTCCAACCTTACCAATCCATCGGCTATGAGCATGGGCAAGCACACAAGTGCGCCTCCCGCCAAAACCGTGGGGAGAACCATCGACTTCCACGCCAACATCACTTTGGGTCTTGGGTAAAGCCCTCCCCTCACCACCGCATCCACACTGCCCATAAACCTCGCATACACGCCTTCGCTCGGCACGCCCAACAACCTCGCCATAAACAGTGCCAGTCTCGTCTCAATCACCCCCAACGCCCACGTCTGACCTAGCTGAATCACGGGCATTTCCATCGACTTGCACCTCAATGGCACAATGACATACGTCTCCACCACCAACCCTACCACCAGAGGCACCACTCCCGCCACGCCCACTAGCAACGCAAAGGCTTTCAACATGCGCTTGAGCTTGACCAGAATGTGCACACACAGGTACACCCCCGGCGTACTCCTGTGCAGTTTCGCCCTCCTAAACCGCCTCACCCCCATCCGTGCCCATTCCGCCTTGATCTTGAACCCCACCACGATCAGCGTGAAGCCTAGCGCAAACGAGTACACATCGTGCACTTGCGCCTTGCCGAGGAGACGCGAATTGATGAGACGACCGACGAGGAGCGGGATCGCAAGACCGAAGCAGAACAGCGCACAGTGCGAGAGCCATAACGCCGTCAGAACAATGGTGATCCGGGTGCGGTAGGACGAGGGGAGGTAGAGGTTGGTATAGGTCGGTTTGGGCGTGTGTTTGAGTGCGTCGTTGTCCTGGGCAGTGATGGCTTCTGCCATGCGATCGGTCGTCGGTGTACCGTCCGAATTGAGCGGAATGATCAGCGGACCGGAAGTGATAGCCTTATCATCACCTGGAACTCTACACATCCCACCATCTTGCACCCACTCCACCCCCTCCCCCTCGCCACCTGCTCGTCTGTTCCACATCGCATTCCATGCCTCGACCAACAAACTCTGTCCCTTGACCTTGCTCCTCTCCTCCTCATACTCTCCTCCCATCATATATGTACTCAACCTCATGGTCCTTGACGCCGTGCTCCACCACCACTTGAACCACTTGTCACTCAGCTGTTCCGGATCCACCCTCTGCGTCGCCCACGGCACCGCAAAATGCACACACAACAAATCCACCGGCACCTCCCACCCTCCCTCCCGCACCTTCCACTTCAACGGCAACACCCCCACCCCTCCCACCACATATCTTAACAAATACGTGTTCACCCCGACACTAGCCACCAGGATCGCCGCATACATGACCGCGCTCGCGCCGATCTTGCGCAACTGCGTCCAACTCTTCTTGTCCAAGATCTCCTTGATCGGATGAAAGTTGGGATCGTTCGGATCTCGGATCCAACACAGCACTCCGGGCCTGAGTACCTTGCGGGTGGCGGAGACGTACTGCGCGAAGACGAACATATATATCGTCCCGCCCATCCACCTCGTGAACGCAAACGAGATCGGAGCTGCCTTGACCTTGGCCGGCCACAGCAAGACGGATGCGTTTTCGAACACCGGCATCGTACAGATATCGAACAGCAAGCCGCAGCCCAGGGGGAAGACGAAAAGCTCCACCAAAATGAACGAGATCGCTTTGATGATAAGCACTTGTTGATCGATGAACGATTTTACCGCTGTAGAGGGACGCGAGAGGTCCGGTGGGGAGAGACGCGAATGGACGAAGAGAATCAGAAGCCAGTACGCGTGACCGAAAGCGACGCAGAAGGCTCGATCCGTAGAAGTGTTGCCCACACGATGCTCGTCGAGACCGGCAAAGATCGAGGAAACGGAGTCGACGATACGCTCAAGAGTGCCTTGAAATCCTGTCGCAAGAGCGACATCAAAAGAATCGCTTACGGATTTCCACTGCGAAGAAGAAGTAACACTTCTAGGCAAGAGGCGGACGAGCATAGCTGCCGTCGCGCTCATTTTGGTCGCTGCTGACGACTTGATCGTTTCCTCCATGATCGCTTCTGTGCTGTTGACCGATTTGCCGAGCAGGTTGGGGAGAAGCTTGTACATCCACGCTGTCAGCGGTCCTGCTGTCTCAGCAGCCACTCTCGCCTTCTCCGCTTCCCTTGCTTGCTCCACCCCCAACCCCACCGCCTTTGCGATCTTCGGCCAAACGCCCTTCACCCCGACCTCAATCACCGCGTCGAAAACCGGATCCGTCACGTACCTCAACACCTTGACCGGCATCCCCACCAACCTCAACAACCCTCTCCCCGATCCCAGCATCCTACCTGCGATGTAGGGTAGCATCACGAAAGCCAGCATGACAAACCCACAGAGGAAGATCATCAGGAAGAGGTTCTGCGCAATGCCGAAAAGGGGGCCCCGCATGCCAACAGCTTCGAGAATACCGTCCATTTCTTCAGCGAGACCGATTTCGGCTTCTGGGTCCTCAGCCTCGCCGGCTGCGCCTGCGGCGATGACCTCGATTTCGTCGTCGACAGCGGGGTGGACGATGGGTGGGGGGAAGGCAGCAGCGGCGGCGGCGCGGAGCGCGGCTTCGTCAGCAGGGTCCAAGTCGCGATCGGCGACGCCATTGGTGTCGGATTCGTCTTCCCATGCGTCTTCGTTCTCGTCTTGGGCTTCGACGCTGTCCGTCTGGATGGGCTCCTCAGCCTGATCGGTGGGTGCCGTCGCTGGTGCTGGTGCGGGTGTCGGTGCCTCAGCAGCTCGATGGTGCGTCAACGTGTCGGTGACAGGTTCCGACTGCGATGTTGATGGATCTGTCATCTGCTCTCTCTCTGTCTGCGGTGCTGTGTCGAGCAATGATGCATCTGTCGATGGATGGGATGCAGCTTGTTGCGCTTCGACTGTTACATCCGCGCTGCTGCTACTGGGACCTGCAGTCTTATGTTCGTCTTGGATAAAGGTTGGCGGCTGCCCTTGCTTCGAACTGTCGAGCTGTGTCTCCTGTATTGACCAGCCAAGTTGCTGCTGCAAGTCCGCTTGTGGGTTCATGGAAGCTGCTGACCCCGAGCTGCTAGCTTCCGGCTGCGTGACACCTTCCACCACTTCGTCGGGCGGTTGTACTGCCGCAGAATCATCGTGCTCGTGCGCAGCAACTGTCTCCTCCGGCTGCTGAACACCACTCGCATCCGCAAAGATCTCGCCAAGTCGACGAATTCGCGCCTGTCTTGCTTGCTCGCGTTGCGTCTCTGGGTCCAGATCAATCTCCTGCTCCTGCTCGGCCTCGTGCGCATCCTCGACAGGTGCTGCTAACGGCCGTTCCATCTCAGCCTCGAATTCTGGCAACCGGGCCAGAAGCTGCTCAATCTGTGCGCGTCTCTGCTCCATCTCTGCCCGCATCTGATCTTGATTCGGTTGCGCTGGAGCCGCCGCTGGTTGTTGAGCTGGCTGTCCGCCGTTGAGGTCTGGTTGGACGTCAAAGTTTTGCGGAATGTTCTGAAGGATCCATTCACGCAGAAGAAAGACGCCAACAAAAAAGGCGACGATCACGCAACTCAAGATCTGACCGTGAAAGATATCGTTGGCGAGCTTCTTGACAAAGGCACGCAGAGCAGCTTTGATTGCTTCGGGCGATACTGGGATTTGACCCAGCGTTGAGGCTTGGAACGAGGTAGCGTTGCGTTTGCGCGAGAACTTGACGGAAGACTGGAGTGCGGATGTGGTGTTGTTCGCCGCAGAAGTGAGGCTGGAGTTGGCGGATGGTGGTGCATCGATGTTGAACGGTGGCGCTGAGCCGGGGACGCCCATCCATGTAGCTACGTCGATGGACCAGAACATGAAACGCCATACATTGATGTTGATCCAAGGCAACAGTGCAAGCCATGTGAATCCCACCAACAACGCTCTTGCAGCGAGTTGTGTGACTTGTCCTGCACGTATGACAAGCCTGCGAGCATAGAGATAGCGTGGGAGTTTGCCATCCGAGGGCATATCCTTGCGGTACTTTTTGTGAAAGATGAAGGGATGATTGCATAGCTCGCAGTACTTCTTTCGCGAATGCTGAAGCCATTCGACGAGGCAGTCCTGGTGGCAGTAGCGGATGGAGCCGGTGCACTTGCAGGGATAGTAGAGAGGTGCGCCGGGTTCTGGCCCGCTACGGCAGATACGACAGGAATCTTCGTCCTCCATGTTGACCATCGGGTTGTGGATGCTATGATGATGTCGTCATGCGGATATTGCGAGCGTTGTTGTGTTTCCACAGCGTAAGAGGGGTCCGATAGGCAAAGGTGGGGAAAAGCTTGTTCCGCTGGTTGCCGGTCTGAGCGATGATAATGAATGTGCGGAAGCTTGCGAGAGTATGCGGAGGGAGTTCTCTGCGCAGCGACAGAGGCGATGATGGAAGTTATGAAGAAGAATGATCCGCGCTCGATTCCTTGTGTGTATTTGGCTGACTAGGTTAGTGTGTCTTGAGCCCTGGGTTTATTGATGCTGACTGCGTTGAGAGCAGTGGTGGTGGAGAGTGATGGTTGAATGCAGAAGACTGTTGCTCGTATCCGCTTTCATTTTGACAGTTGGAAGCATTTGATTGCTCCACACAAGCATTTCTCACGACAATCACATCAGCCGAGCAACGACACTCACCTACCGACACAGCACTTTTCGCCTGCAAAAGCCACGAAAAGTGTTGATCTCGCATACTGTATTTGTGATTTTCACAAAATCGGGCAGATTTCACTTTCAGCGTTCGGATGTCGGAGGCTCAGTTCGACATGACTGAACCCTGCATCCTTGAAACCCTCTTCCACCTTCCACCATCTTGTCCTCACAGCGACAAGCAAGCAAACGATGGCGCCCGCAGCATCACCCAGTGCAAATCCCGATGCTGGACCGTCCATGTCGGCGGTGCAAGCACTCAAACGTCGACGTATGCTCCAGCAGTCTCAAGATGATCGCCCACGATACAGCTATTCGGATGACGAGGATGAGGCTGAAGCTTCCACCTCTGCCTCGACCTTTGTTCCACTCAAGCAGCGTCGACTGCAACAGCTGCAACAGATTCAGTCTCGTGCTCGCGGTGGCAGCGCTTCCGCTACTAGCAATAGCAAAGGCGACGAGCCAGAAGATGACGATGAGGAGCAGCAAGCTCCGCAACGACCCCAGCGCTCACTCCTGGACGAAGCAAGAACACTCCGAGAGAAGAAGCTCGCCGAGGAAGGCGAAAAGACACAGGCCGAGATTGATGCCGAAGAGGAGCGCAAGATTTTGGAAGCACATGCAGCCCGAAGAAAGCTAGCCAGTGACATGGAACTGGCAAAGGGTATTCAATATACCGAACCACTCAAGACATCCTGGACAGCACCTTCTTACATTCGCAGCCGATCACAAGAAGAAAACGACAAGCTTCGAGAGAAGAATCACATTCTCGCTGACGGAATGGATATTCCACCTGTCATCACCAACTTTCGCGACATGAAGGTCCCCGAATGCGTCATCGAATACCTCAAGACGCAAAAGAACATCGTCAAGCCTTCACCTATTCAGATGCAAGGTCTTCCCACCGCTTTCTCTGGTCGCGACATGATTGGTATCGCCTTCACTGGATCCGGTAAGACTTTGGCTTTTTCTCTGCCAATCATCATGCTCGCTGCCGAAGAGGAAAGGCGTCTTCCTTTCACACGTGGCGAGGGTCCGGTCGGTATGATTGTCTGTCCCTCCCGCGAGCTGGCTCGTCAGACCTACGAATCCATCAAAGGCATCGCTGAAGCCCTCGAGCACGGCGGATACCCTCAAATCGGCGTTCTCCTTTGTATCGGCGGAATCAGCATGGCCGAACAGCACCATACCATGTCCAAAGGCTTTCACATTGTCGTCGCCACTCCCGGTCGACTTCAGGACATGCTCACCAAAAAAAAGTTCACACTCGACAGCTGCAAGTACCTCTGCCTCGACGAAGCCGATCGAATGATCGATATGGGATTTGAGGAAGACGTCCGCAACATTATGGGGTTCTTTAAACAGCAGCGTCAGACGCTGCTGTTTTCGGCTACGATGCCGAAAAAGATCCAAGATTTTGCCGAGCAATCGCTGATTCAACCGGTGATTGTCAACGTTGGTCGAGCGGGTGCTGCGTCGCTGGATATCATCCAACAAGTCGAGTATGTCAAACAGGAAGCAAAGATGGTGTATCTTCTTGAATGTCTTCAGAAGACTGCGCCTCCGGTGATTATTTTCAGTGATAATAAGAACGAGGTTGACGATATCCAGGAGTATCTTCTTTTAAAGGGGGTTGAAGCGGTGGCAATTCATGGGTCCAAGACGCAGGATGAAAGGGAGTATGCGATTCGAGCGTTCAAGTCGGGACAGAAGGATGTCATGGTTGCATCCGGGGTTGCTTCCAAGGGACTCGATTTTAACCAGATTCAACACGTTATCAACTACACCATGCCAAAGGAAATCGAAGATTACGTCCATCAAATCGGTCGTACGGGTAGAAGTGGTAAGACTGGTGTTGCAACTACGTTTGTCAACGCCAATACTCAGGAACAGACTCTGTTGGATTTAAAATATCTGCTTATCGAGGCTAAACAGAGAATTCCTCCCTTCCTAGCAGCAATCGAGGATCCAAGAATGGCAGCAACAGATGGAAAACTCACCAGTTGTCCTGTTTGCGGCGGTCTAGGTCACAGTATCAGAGACTGCCCCAAATTGGAGGACAATCAGAGACGTCAAACCGCCCAGTTCTCCAGAGCAGACGACGGAGGTTATTAGATCCAAAAATTTCTCGCGACATCATCACACCCGACTTGTACTTGTATCACATCACCGTCAATCTCATCTTCTTGCAGACCTTTCCGATGAATCGTGGCCAAGGGTCCAAAGTTGATCGTTTCTCATCCATCTCATTCATGCAGATCAAACACACAATCACAAAAACTTTGGTAAATATACCATGCAGAACGACCATTGAGCATTTCGAAGAGAAACAGCGCCTAGCTGAGGACATCAGTTGGGCGCACATTGTAGACAAGGGTGCCATCAAAAGAGGCTTGAGTGATCGCTATTGACCTCGCATGGGATTTGTAGGTGTGGTGTGTAGCCCGACAGTAAAGCGCAAGCTAAAGTGCAATTAAGCCTGGGGAGGCTTGGTGCCCTCCTCGAACATGAAGGTGAGCTTGCACTTACCGCAGTACTGCCTGTTCTTGTGCCACGACATGAAGATGCCGGCACCGCACTCGGGGCTGGGGCACTCGCGACGGAGGCGCTTGATGTTGCCATCACCGTCAACCTTGTAGTACTTGAGGATGGACATCTTAACCTTCTTGCGCTTGTGGGGGATACGCTTGGGGGTGGTGTAAACCTTCTTCTTCCTCTTCTTGGCACCACCACGGAGGCGGAGCACGAGGTGAAGGGTGGACTCCTTCTGGATGTTGTAGTCCGAAAGGGTGCGGCCGTCCTCGAGCTGCTTACCGGCGAAGATAAGACGCTGCTGGTCAGGGGGAATGCCTTCCTTGTCCTGGATTTTGGCCTTGACGTTGTCGATGGTGTCCGAAGACTCCACCTCGAGGGTGATGGTCTTACCCGTGAGGGTCTTGACAAAGATCTGCATCTTGAGTCACGATTTTGCTAACCAGTACGAGTGGTGTCCTCTGCATAGTGTCAGAATGCGAACGGAAGGTGGCGATGAGAGTCAGCATTTGCTGTGCCGTTGTGAGGACGAGGTGAGAGCATGAGCAACAACAGTCATGCACGACAGTCACCTGGGGTGCTAGGCGCTGCGGCGAACGACTGTGATGTTCGATGCGATCAAAAGGCCATTTGTGTGTAGGTCACGACCAAAAGGTCAAGATACTTACTGCTTGAAACCGTGAGGAGAAGACGGAAGGTGTGAACGGTGACGAGCTCTCAACTATCCTCGTCTCTTCGCCCCCTTGCAAAAGGCTGAGCTTGGCTGACAGCAAGAAATTCTTCTTCCTCGCCTCTGCGCTGCCTTGGACTTTACAGCGCAACTTTGATACTGCTCAGCTGCCTAAAAGTCGAGGCATCTGCGCCAGAGATCGACTTGAAAAATCGAATCCGGTCACGTGCAAAATTCCACGATATCGCACGAAAAGGCATGACACATTTATATTTGGTCTCGCAATAGGATTGCGGTCTAACATAGATCGTATTTTGCTCAAGATCTCGCTCACGAACAAGCACACACTCTTTCGCTCTGAACTCGACTCGCTTCTGTCTCTTCCGCTTAAGACATGCAAATGGGAAGCTGGCAAGCACATACGAAGGGTACAAGTACAGCATAGGATCGGGTGACACGATGTTGATCGACAAAGGTTAAGACACAAAGTGTGTTGCTGGTTCGTGGACGTCGGAATGCGACCAAGCAATGCAAACAAAGCGACGATCCCCACCATCCTGCTGCCAGCGATAATGCAATGAAGACGTGTCGTGCATGCAATCAGTTGAGATCCAGATCAAACGCATCCTCATCCTCCTCCTGCCCCCTCTGCTGCTCTCTCAAATGCGAATAGGACGCTGCAAAGTCATGCTGAGGCAACTCATCTTCCTCCATCCCCACTCCCTCTTCTCCCCCTGCTGGCATCTCTGCTGGAGCTGCACCATCCAGCATTGCCTGACTATTGAGGATACCTTGCCTCATCATGGCATCCGACGGGAACGGCATCTCCTGCGGCATGGACGGTATCGCCGGATCATAGTACGCTGCGGCTCTCTTCGCATATTGATTGTAGTCTGCACCCAATGTCAACTGCTCCTCTTCCCCATCTTCCGTCTTCCCAGCTTCGGATTTCGACGCATTTGCTATTTGCGGGAGCTTATACCCTGGGGGCGCCGACGTATACCTTGACAAACGCTGAGCGTAGGCGAGAAGCGTATTGTGCCCTATAGGCCTCCTTTCCGCCCTTTCTATAGACGCGATCTCCTCCTCGCTCAATCTCGTCATTTCCGCTAGCTCGTTATTGATCCGACTCAATTCCAAGATAGCTTGTCGTGTATCTCGATCTCGTCGCTTGGCTTTCGTTTGGAGGGCATCTATTCTCGCTTGATTGAGCGCGTGCTGATGAGCGAGTTGAATGCGGGAGGAGAAGAGGTGGTCGACTTCAGTTAGGGCGGAGAGGATGCCGTTGATGTCTGTGACGGCCCATGTTTTGTCCGCGGAAGGGTCGGTGATGGAGCGAGACTTGAGGGCGGAGGGGTTCTCGATGGAGGAGAAGAGCTGTTTGGTGAGTTCGGAGTATGCGCTCAGCGTCGAGAGGAGGAGGGAGGATGTGGTAGGCTCTTTTGATGATGATGCCGTTGGATTCGGCCGTGAGCTGGAGGTTGCTGCCTGCATGTCTCCGCAATGTACTTAAGAGGCCTGTGAGGATGATAAGATGAGCGAAGATGGAGAAGGAAGGAAAGATGCACAAGAAGGATTCAGTGGAGGCATGATGGTGCGTGCGCTGCTGTACAGATTTCCGCGGCGTCCAACTGCGCTCAACTTTTGTTTTTGACTTTTCCGTATTCCGAGCGGTGCACCCTCAACACAAATGCTCAACTGCAGCATGGCTTTCTTTGTGCTACACCACATATGACCGTGGCACCCTCTTCCGCGAGCCTCTGAGCTCTGTCGTCCCACACAATGCCGCCAGCAAACCAAGCCTTTCGAGGCGCCTCGCTCTACTCCGGCATCTTTGATACCCAGGATTCTCCCTCGGACTCCAAGCAATCTCAACCGGAATCGTCCAAATCCTCCCCTTCCCCCTCAACCGTCGCACAGGAAGCCAACGCTGCTGTGAATGATGCACCCAAGTCTTCAGGTACACTTCCGAGCGCAGCCGCCCTCACCACTTTCGCGCCTCTCCTTCCGCACACACCCGTCTCGATCCCTGCCGCTAGTTGAGGAATCGATCCGTGTAAGAGGAGTCGCGAATTGATCTTGTGTGAACAGCTATGCTCACTAACTTGCTCATCTTGATATTTTGAAATCACACAACACACGATCTGGCGCTGCATATGCAGGATGGTCTGCTGCACTTCGCTTCGCACCGAGGCGGACGGCGCCAAATGCGAAAACAAAAGCTAGACCAAATGCTGCTTTCGTAGCCTCCTTTGCCCCGGCCCCAGCTTCTAGTGCAGAAAAGGAAGAGGCGCCAAAGGCAAGCATTTCTCGTGCACCTGGGGTTGCGCCCAAGCCCACTACTCAGCTCTCTCCAACGAGTGCTGATACTTCAGAATCCAGGAAGAATTTGGAATCAAAGCCACTCTCAGCATCAGCAACGGCGGATCTGAACCTGACCGCACTCTCGCTCCCAAGCACCGATGCTGACGAATCCGCCCTCATAGCCCAGCTCTCCAAACATCCCATCCTAACACCTCCCGCATTCACACTGACACAGGAAGAGGTGGAGAGGGAGAAGGATCTCATTCGCCAATCCCGCGCTGCGCCTTGGAACCACCATGATGGATTTTATGACGAAGGTGCGCAGCAGGAGGAGGAGGATGAAGACGTGAATGGATTTCTAGCTACAAACGCTGGAAAGAAGGCACAGCGACGCAAGGTGAGCTGTTACCCCTCCCTTCCCTTCTTTTCTCCCTCATGATCTGGTCTAGGTCGAGTGCTCGTACTGACGAGGGATGCATACATTTCGAACAGAGGAAGCGCAAGCAAGGAGTACAAGGACCCAATATGAACGCAGACTACGATCCGAGAATTCCGAATGACTATATGGCGTATAAGCAGATGGTGTACGAGAGGAGGAAGGCGGAGTTGGAGTACAGGAGATGGAAGGAAGAGCAAGGTGGCGAAGAAGAATGGTACTCGGAAGAAGGAGAAGGAGAAGAGGACGAGAGTAGGCGGTATACTGGCGTCCCTCCTCCTCCACCTCCCCCGCCAGCGCTGCAGGACTATGCACCATCTCAAACACTTCAGGAGACGTTGGCACGACCCACGGCGATATCTACGGCCATTTCAGGCGAAGAAGCGTACCAGCGCCGAGTCGCTTTGACCAACGCAGCCACTGGGGAAGAAGCATACCAACGGAGACTGGCCCTGTCGCAACAACCTCAACCGCCACCTGGACCTCCTCCTGGACCGCCTCCAACTCTGCCCCCGTCAGCTGGAGGAAACGACCTTGTGTCTCGCCAAAATGCCGCCGCCGCCATCGCAGCGCGCTTTGCCAAACTGCAACCCGCTCCTCCTCCTCCGGCTTCGTCTTCCACGCCATCATCTACTCCAGCTGGAGACCCATCCACGTTCGCCTCGCGCTTGATGGCCTCCCAAGGCTACATCCCAGGCACAGGCCTTGGCGCTGAGGGAAATAAAGGCATCCTCCATCCTCTTTCCATCTCCCACTCGCCCACCCACCGAGCTCGTGGGACTATCATCAACCTGTCCTCCTTGCCCAATCCGGCTTCCAAGTTCGGCACACCCTCACGGGTCATAGTTTTGCTCAACATGGCCATGCCTTCTGACATTGAACATGATTCGGGGAGGGAAGAAGTGGTTCAAGACGTCGCGAGCGAATGCGCCAAATTCGGCCCCATCAATCGCATCCTAACCCACCTCGCCCAGGAACAGAGCGACCAAGTAAGGGTGTTTGTCGAATTCAAACACCAAACACACAGCTCTCAAGCCCTCCAATCGCTCCAAGCAAGATACTTTAAAGCCAGACAGGTTGACGCTTTCTATTACGATCATCAATCCTTCACCAAAGGACAACTCGACCTTGACCTCCCCCTCAAACACGACTAATTCCTTACATCTCCCTCACACCACAATATAAGAATGAGAATGCACATTGTTGTTTGCTCTTTTTACTTTTGATTGCGTACAATTGAGTACT
The DNA here is from genome assembly GCA_023212835.1 of Pseudozyma thailandica. Classification (NCBI taxonomy): domain Eukaryota; kingdom Fungi; phylum Basidiomycota; class Ustilaginomycetes; order Ustilaginales; family Ustilaginaceae; genus Pseudozyma; species Pseudozyma thailandica. Next base: position 266,179 of record JALCCH010000014.1, read on the forward strand.
GTAGTAGTGTTAAGGTTGTGGTAGGGATGGGGGTGGGGATGGAGGGGTGGGATTTAGGGCTTTGGTACACGCAGAGTCTTGCTAACCATGGCTGTTGCCCAAGCCAACCACAAAAACGCCAAATAATGACCTTGAATCTTGCCCAACCACTGCGCCCACTCGGCTGCTCCCTTGAACCCAACACCCGGAAGCAGTTCCAACAGCTTGACCACATAGCTACTCAAATCAATCGAAAAAGTTCCGAGCGGTACGCCTCTTCCAGAAAAGCTGTCGGGCAAGTACTCGCGCAGCGAACCGGTAAACGTAAGCCCCTTCGACGAGATATATCCACGTTCCTTGGCCAGAGCAATGGGCAATCCTCCGGGCTCAATTCTGCCTGTAAGCAGACAAACCGCCATTCCCCCGACCAACACGAGCGAGGAAGGGATGGGCAGGCCTTCAAAGTACCTCGCCTTGCCCGTGCTGTCGTGCGGAATCGAGGCAGCCGTCACATTGAACCTCGCCAACCTGGCAACTCCAGCACATACAAACAGAGTGAGGATAAAGCTATCCAGGCCGTGCCTCAAACCCAGCGCGTAGGCCGCAAACGCAGGTGCAGCACCAAAAGAGAGCGAGTCGGCCAGAGAATCGAGTTCCTGACCCAACATCGAACTGCTCTTGCGCCACCTCGCCACCTTGCCATCCAACAAATCAAAGATGGCGCCAAAAAGCGGGAACCACAGCGCCAACCACGCATGCTTTGGGTCCGACGTGATCAAATACCTCGCGGATGCGAAGAGAGATTGAGCTCCACAGAACGCATTCATGAGGGTGAACGCGTCGGCAAGGTGAAAGTTGCGAACGAGCGAAAAATGACCATCGGTCTCGATAAACTTGAGCAACTCGCTGTGCTCGTCATCCTTGGCATTGCTGGCAGCGGCAGCAGCTTTGCCTTTGCGCTGACGAACACCACCCTTGTTGGGCGAGGCGGCTTGTTTGGACGTCATGTTAGCTTGAAGATTCGTTGGCGCTAGAGCCGAGTTGAAGGCCGAGTTGATTGTAAGCTGGGTTGCGCCTTTGCTGGCAACACCGGAAGTGGGATGCGAGAGCGGGACGGGAGTGATGAGAGAGGGAGCTTGCGGATCCTGAACTTGCGGATCGGTGGCTTGAACGGGTGCGAGGGTAGCGCGGCAAGTGTCTTGAGTAGCGTCGACGAGGGCAGGGTCTGTGATGGCAGGGATCGTACCAGGCATGAACGAGAGATTCGAGCGGAATGTAGGCAGAGTCAGTCTCGTCGACGTAAAAGAGGATGGTGGTGGATGGAAGGAGGGAGGGAGGAGAGGAAGAAGGCAACAGGGCGAAGAAAGCGAAGAAGATATGCACGGTGCAAGTTGAAATCATGGTTGAATTGCGTCGAGTGGCTGGCGTTTGAAGAAATGACGAAACTGACGCGGAAAAAGTGATACATTCTGTATGTACACGCACACTCCCCTTTCAGAACGTCGTCATTTCAGAGAGAAAAGCGGTGACTGAGCGACTTTCTTCTTCTTCTTCTTCTTTGTCCTTTTTTGTAATTTGAAAAATGGCAGTGCAACAACCACAACGCACAGACATACGCTTGACTACACTGTGGCAGCGAGCGTCATGTGGAGATTTTTGTTATTTTGGCTTGAGAGCAGCTGATGTTTCTTTGTTCTGCTGTCGCGTTTGCTTGAATTGCACGTGTGTTGGTTGACTTCAAGCAAGAGCTGTTAGGCCGTCACTTGGTATCGAATGGAGAGACGAGCCATTTACGCCGCCGCCTCCGCCTCCGCCTCGCCTCGCCTCGTCCGACAGCTCACACGGCCAAGCTCGTACCGTCGAGCCCTAACCAGGGTCTGCCTCGATCCTCTTTTTTTTGTCCTCTTCATCGTCTTCCACACACTAGGCGCCGACCGCTTCCAACAAGCAGAGCTGCAACACATACAGCAAACACCTAGATACAGCTACAGCTACAGCTGCGACGTCCACATCCAGGTCGACAGCGGCACCACGTCCCATCGCGCATCGACACGTCCAGCACCGCGTCGGCTGTCCTATCACCTCGGCCGCGGACCCCTTCATCTCTGCCGCTTCTCGATCGTTCATAGCAATGCACCGATTCCAACCATCCCATCCACCTACCATCATCTTCGCTGCGTAGCTGCTCTCATCACAACCGGCATTCCGCTGCCCTCTTCGCAATTTGGCCTCATCTGAAACTAGGCGCACTTGTGTCTCCGGTATAGCCGCAAGCTTTTGCCAACATGGCCGATTGGAGTGAGCATGCCCACTATGGCAACCCCAATGGGCCCATGGGCCTGCCGCCAGCCGTGACAGCGCTCTCATTCGACCCATATAGCGAGCTCCTGTGGCAGGGCACCTCCTTCGGCACCGTCTCTTCCCTCTACTCTCCTCAACTCTCTCGCTACACCTCGTATGCTGCACACGGCGTCCCCACACGCCCATCACCAACAAAGGGCATCCTGGCAGATGAAAGGCACATCTTCTCCATCGGTGACAACGGTATCAAGTGCTCCCAGCGTCGTGGTCTGGCAAAATGGACAACCCTCACCCAAGATATGGGTACAAATGCCATGAATCTGGTCTCCATGTGCGCATCACCCCTTGCCGCCTCCTCCGACATTATTGCTGCGGGTCTTTCCCAATCAGCAGCAAACACAGGCGAAATCGACAACGACAATGACCTCATCCTCACCGTCAACAACAGCACAGGCGCCGTCGTACGTAGCGTAGCATCAGAAGCGCCTATCGTCCATGTGCGCAAGAGTGGTCGCTATGTATGCGCTGGTACCGTCAATGGACACATTCAGCTTCGCGATCCTCGTACGCTCAAGGTCGAGCACAGGCTTCACGCTCATCCTGGTGGCCTTGTCGATGTCCAAGCCGATAGTCACATCCTTTACTCGGTCGGTTGGACCGTGCGTCAAGGTCATCCGGTACCAGAACCTCTGATCAAAGTTCACGATCTGCGCACCATGCGAGCTCTTGTCCCCATTCCCTTCGCTGCTCCAGGTGGTCCATCCCTCCTCGCCATTCACCCCAAGCTCTCCTCGACGGTGATTGTCTCTGCACCTCAAGGCCAGTTCCAGATCGTGGATATCGGCATGCCAGGCGAAGGCCGCTTCTTCTACACCAACGCAACCTCATTTACCACTTCGCTCGCCATCTCGCCCTCCGCCGACTATATCGCCTTCGGTGAGGCCGACGGCAGTGTCAGATTGTGGAGCAGCTCTTCCGACACCTCCAACCTGCGCTTCAACACTTTTGCCTCCTCCGCACTCGAGTTCCCAGATATGGCTGAACCAACCCCCTTTGTCAACTGGTCCACGGAAACACCGCTTTCCTCCATCGGAATGCCGCACTACAACGACAAGCTCATGTCCTACTTTGACTACGAGCAGTACGTCTCTGAAGCATCGCCTCTCTTCAACCCGCCATCCAAGATCGATCCTGCTGTCTTCAGCAATCTCAAGACAGTCGACTATCTTGGGTATGCAAGCTTGCCGCCGCATCTGCGCGGTAAGAGAAACGTCGTCTCGGGCAAAGGTCCAGGAGGAATCAGGGCGAGTGCTTTGCATCGACCAGAGGACAGGAAGAAGATTGGAATTCCGCTCTTTCGTAGTGAGAAGGAGAAGGAGCAAAGCAAGAAGGCCGCAGCTGCAGCTGCTGCTGGCATCACGTCTGCGGACAAGAAGAAGAAGAAGGCCGAAAAGAAGAGAGCTGAAGCTGGTTCCGACAGCATGTCGACTTCGACGGATTCACGCCTCGAGCGCAAGACACCCTCGGATGGTGTAGCCGCTTCAAAAGGCTCCAAACACGCTACTAAGGCAGACTCCCCAACAGAAGAGTCCAGCAACCAGCAGAAGGAATCAGACAACGCATCTGGTCAAGAGCATGACTCGGACGACGAGTCGGACGATAGCGATGCTTCGGACGAAGAGGAAGGTCAAGAAGATGTCGAGACCGCAGAGGCCATGCTCGCAAAGGGTCAAATGCCTTCCTACTATCGACTCAAGACCATTCAGTATTCGCGCTTCGGTGTCGAGGACTTTGACTTTGACTTTTACAACAAGACTCAATACAGCGGTCTCGAGACCCATATCCAAAACTCGTACGCCAATTCGTATCTGCAAGCATTGCACTACCTTGTGCCCTTCCGCGAGACTGCCAAGGCGCATTTGCTGCAGAACTGTCCGCGCGAGAACTGCTTGCTGTGCGAGGCTGGCTTCCTCTTCCGCATGCTCGAAGATGCAAGAGGCGCGAATTGTCAAGCGACCAACTTCCTTCGCGCGTTCGGCAACAGTCACAAAGCAACGAGTCTGGGCTTGATGGACCGCGAAGATAGCTTGACGAATGTCTCGAGCAGCAGTGGAGGCGGTAAGAACGAGATCGTATACAGTCAGCTGGTCCAGACGCTCAATCGTTTCGTGCTTGACTGCACGGCAAATGAGGCACAGGGTGGCTCGTCTATGGGCAGCACGCCGGGAACAGGACAGGCGCTGGCACGCACCTCGCCTGCTGGTGCACCTCCCGGTCTCGGTCCTCCCATGAGCAGCAATCGTGGAGGCGCAAATGGAGGACGCAGATTGCCGGTAGATCCCACTTCGCCAACATCGCCACTTCCAGCCGACGCCGTTCCTTCTGGAGCCAACTCTTCCGTGGCCAAGCTCTTCGCACTCAACACGGTTGCCAAGACAGTCTGCATCCATTGTGGGCGGGAATCGAGTCGTAGCAGCCCTCTCCTCTCAGTGGATCTGATCTACCCTCGTCGAGCCATGTCAAACGAGCCTGCACCGCCGTCCGACTTTGCTTCGGTCCTGCGTGCCTCGCTTGTCCGAGAAGTGCAGAACAGGGCACCCTGCCGGTCCTGTCAGTTTACAGCCATGTTCCGCACTCGACGTGTGATGCCATCTACTGCAGAGCTGCCGCGTGTGCTTTCCGTCAATGCGGCCATCCAGGCTCCCGAACATCTGCACTACTGGCTCGATGACAACCAGAGCGGCACAAAGCAGCCACCGAGCGGCCCTGGGCGATCACCAGGCCCCATGCAACAGCAGCAACAGCAATATGGAAAGATGTCGTACATGAACATGCCTGGGCCAAACAACAATGGCAGTAATCGTCGCGGTGGAGGTCCTTCTCTGCCCACTGGTCCTCGTGCGGATGGCAGTGCGGCTCATCAGGGGAGCGAGACGAGACGCACTTACCTTCCTGCTCGCATCGCCATTGGCGTGTACGGGGACGATGTTCGCGTGCTCCCCATCTACACGCAGGCCGACGTCGAACGAGCGAAAGCGACACTGGGAGGACAGCCGGCGATCTACAAGCTGCGATCGATGGTGGTGCAGATTTCGGCGGACAAGGAACAGCCCCATCTGTGTGCTGTAGTGCGTGTGCCCGAGGCAGAGTCTTCTTCGCTTTGCGTCGGCGACAGTGCTAATGCAGCAACGACACCCAAGATGGCCAACGCAAGTGCGACGGGAGGCGCTGCTCCGACATCGAGCAAGAAGAGTGCCAGATCCAAAGCAGGGCAGCTGGGTCCGTGGTATCTGTTCAACGATTTCCTCGTCCGCAATGTATCGGAAAGCGAGGCGCTAGGTTTCCAGAATGCATGGAAGATGCCCTCAGTGCTCATGTGGGAGAGGGAGGATGTGGAGCCACTTTCGATTCTCGAGCTTCGTCAAGGGCGTACCTCGATCGATCCGATGATTCTTTGCCGCGACTTTAATATTTCGCACAATCGGGATCCCAAACGTATCCGGCACAGCCTTTTGTCGGAAGACGAGCTGCCTGGGCCGGGAACGCTGGTGGCGATCGATGCTGAGTTTGTTGCGCTCAATCAGGAAGAGCTCGAGATTCGATCGGATGGTACGAGGTCGGTGATCAGGCCGACGAGACTGTCTTTGGCTCGAGTGTCGGTGGTCAGAGGTCAGGGTGAGAAGGAAGGAGAGGCGTTCATCGATGATCACATTCACACGCCGGAAGAAGTTGTCGACTATCTTACCAAGTTTTCGGGTATCTTGCCTGGGGATCTGGATCCGAAGACGTCGAGGCATACAGTGGTGCCACTGAAAGCGGCGTACAAAAAGCTGCGTCTGTTGGTGGACCGAGGGTGCATCTTTATCGGTCACGGATTGAAGAAGGATTTCCGGATCATCAACATTTTTGTGCCGTCTCACCAAGTGATTGACACGGTGGATCTGTATCACTCTGCGAACCATCCTCGACGACTTAGTCTTCGATTCCTATCGTGGTTTTTGCTCAAGATTGACATTCAAACGGGAGCTCAAGCCAACAATCAGATTACGGCTCGGGAGGAATCGCAAGTTTCGGTGGGTGGGAAAGAGGGGAAAGAGGCAGTGGAGATGGTGGCTCAATCGGCTTCGGGAGCCGGGTCCACGGCGGTAGAAGGTGGACACGATTCGATAGAGGATGCGCTTACGGCGTTGAAGCTGTTCAGGTTGTATGAAATGTTTCAGGAGGGGGATAGGTTGGAAGATGTTTTGGAGGATATTTATGAAGTCGGGAGAAGGGTCAATTGGAAACCGCCAAACTCGTCTTGAAACACAATCAAAAGTACGTATGTTGACGCTCAGCTTGCAGTCCGACTTTTGTCGCCTAATCGAAAACCTTTATCGTATTGATGATGCCGAGTAGTGTGGCGGAAGGGTGAAAGTGTGTAGCAGAGTAAACTCAAAGCTAGGATGCGGTTGGAGTCTGGTGTCGACCTGATCTCCCACTCCATAATAATGTGAGTTGGGCTGGTTGGGCGGCTGGCTTTGGTTGTACGCTGCTTTGGGGGTCTGCTGCAGATCGACGACGACATGCCAAAAAAAATACAATCCGTAATCGCAATCGCAATCGTACAGAGTACTGTAGTTGGTTATGGGTCTGTGGATTGCACGAAAAGAAAAAAAAGGCGGCGGCCCAGATTGTGGTACTGTACAATACAGTTCTGTATGCTGACACAATTGGCACTTGTATGGGGGAATTGAATTTGAAATTGGTGCGGCGTGGGCGGCGACGAGTCTTTACTGATGACGGGCCTTTTGGCTAGAGTTTGGCATCCATCTTACTGTATCTGCCCCTTTTCCCCCCCGTACGCTCCGCATCGTCGTCGGAGAAAGTGAAACAAGTTGCCGTCGAGATACCCAAAAGCAAGTAAGAAAGGGAGGGGGATTGGACAGCTTCACCCATCTGGCCCAAGGCTTTCGGCAGGCTGAAGGCGCACGAAGACGAGAACGAGTGCATAACCGCAGAGAGAGAGAGAGAGGGTCGAGCAGAAACGACAACTACTACTACTCTGTACTTTGGGAGGTTTGAGACAGAGCAATGGAGTTGCGCGGACCTACACACTACAGGCGAGAGAGAGAATTGGAAATGCGAGACTTCTGATTGGCTGCTGTTGGATTCGAGAGGGGGACCCATGTTCTGTGCGCCTTGCGGCTTTGCGCAAAGCATGCATGAATCCCGAGCCGCACAATTCGACCCGTCGGCACATTTATTATTCTTGATTGCATCTCAGCACAAACACACCAGATCCTCGGGTTCCGAGATTCACATCTATGCTATAGCATCCATCTCTGGTTCTGACTTCCTCGATAACTGCAAAGCACTACCTTACGAACCCGTCAAAAGAGAGAAGAATCTGTACTGGGCAGTTATGGAGGTGGTTCAAGTTAGGGTGCGCGCGTGAAACCATCCAAAGCTCAACCATCGCCCAGGCCGAGACGGGTGACGAAGAGATACGTAATTGACATTTTGCGAAATCTGCACTACTCAAACACGTTGCACACCAGATCCCCGTCTCACTGCGAATTTGCAATTTGGTATGCGATCTGCTTGAACCCTAACCACAGCAGCCACCCAATTCGGCGTTATTCGGCGCACAATTCGTGCCCCCCCTCACACTCTTCATTGTACCAGCAGAGCAGCACTGGATACTATGATGGGTGATTCGGACAGCCACCAAGATCCATGTATGGTGCTGAATGGCGGAGTCCGAGGATGAATGTTGATGGGATGAGATCTTGGTCTTTACACAGTGCGCAGATTCTGGGTGTAAGTTGGCTTTGGCCGCGCAACCGCGGTAATGCATCGCCAAATTTATTCATTCACGTTGCCAAACAGCCAATTTGCAAAAAGGTACAGAGCGGCTCAAAGCGGTAGCTGCTGCTGGTCTCTCCACTCAATGCTGACGTTGGACGACCTCCAAAGAGGCTGAACGCCTTGAACAATCAATCACATTGAGCTACTCCGCACCTTGACAGTCAAACGGCCTCGGAATTCATTTCTGGGTTGAACAATCGTGTAGATTGCCAGTCTTCGCAGCACCAACTTGTTATTCATATTAAATATCCTCAAACAAGCTGGTTTCGCTCTGTTCAATGCCGATGGTTGGACATGCTTCTTGCCTTTGTCTCCCTTCCACACACCTTGTGCTACTTTCCCATCTCACCACCATTCATTCGACCATCTCGACCGCTCGCTACTTTTCGGTTTTTTGGTCCCGTCGTCAGCCCCGTCATATTGAGGCGCAATCCACACGTTTGTTCGACTTCATCTCAACCACGCCACAGCTCGACCTCGTATCAGCATTACACTGAACCGTTGAATCGCACAGGCAAACATCACAAACACTACTCTGTACCGTGGGAAAACCCGAAGCTCGAGTTTCTGAGCATCCTTGCGCAATCCGCGCTTCCATCTCTTCCCTTCCCACGGGTCACCAGACCCAGCCTTTGCGCAACATCCCAAGCCAAGCAAGCTTCCCGTCCTTCATTCCATCTGCAGCGTACGCACGCGGCTGCGTCGATTATCCGCACGCGCATCACTTTGTCGGTAACGGTCGGCATCGACTCCGTCCTTCCTGCGTCTAAAAACCCACTTGGCGGCTGCACTGCATGCGATACGCCTGACACACGAACAGAGATCACAATCTTTGCATCGCTGCGCCACCCTCGTGCACCGCTTCACACAAGCCCATTCTGGATTGCTGCGGCATTGGCGCTGTCGATCACCACCAATCCCTTTTCGAGCAAGGCTTGTGGCTCCTCCGACAACGAATCATCCGACAGACTCAAATTGCAACCCTTTGCAGCCAAGCCTCTCATATTCGACATTCCCATGCTTCAAGGCATTCCGAGTGCCTAGTGGGCCAACACTTACAGAACAGAGCTAAGCTTAAGCATAAACGCCACCACCATGCCCCCTGCGTCCTCTATCGGAAGCAGCCGGCGTAAGCTTGGCCAACCAACTGTATGCTTGGAGTGCTATCTTCGAAAAGTCAAGGTGAGTTCGGCCACGCCGTCAACGTTCATACGCTCTTATCACACTGATTCGGCTAATCACATAACTGTACTTCCTCTCTATCGACTCGAACAGTGCGACCGCCAACGACCATGCAACACTTGCACGCGCAGAGGCACCCAACACCTCTGCAAGACCTTCAACACCAGCCAACTCGATCCAGAAAGTAGGTAGCAAAGCCAAAGCTCTGCGCGCCATAACACATTCCCAAATTCGCCCAAGCTCACTCATTTTCTTGCCCACCCTTGTTCCAATCACCAGCTCTACAGAAAAAGCAAGCTAGAAGATCGCTCGCAGAGATCAATGCCATCCTCGAGTCAACAAAGAACCAAGATGGCGACGATCCTGATCCGCAGCAACCTTCAGATTCTCACCCAACTCCCGAGCATCCAATGATGGCTTTCATCAATCTCATGCTCAAAGACCTCAGTGTCCAGGACGATCCTCAAAACAGTGATCACGCATCGCCAGAATCGACTGCTGCCACCTCCAGCTGCCACACTCCAGCCCATTCGGCTGTCTCTCGCTACCTAGACAAAGCTTGTCTCACCAAGATTGTCGATTTCTGCGCCATGTTGCCCGACTGGTCCCGTTTGCAAGCGCTCCTCCAACACTATCTGTGGCAAGTCGACTGGAAGTTCATCATCACCTCCCAGGATCAGCTCGAGGCTCAGATCAAGGATCTGTGGCTCAGAGTCATCCTCCCCGCCCAACGCTATGATCATCGTGGCGATCCAGCTGCTTCCGTGCCTGGTATGGCACTTCAACCTGGTGATCTCTCCCGACTGGCACTCTTGGCCAGCGTGCTCGGAGAAACGATCGAGACAATGGATCCGGACGCAATTGCCCTCAATTTCCCCGTCACTCGCTCCAAAAGCGCAACACCTGGTCCCGTCAAGTTGGAAGCCAACGCCAACGCGCGAGTTAAAGCGCTATTGCTGATCACGTACCATATCCCAGCTCTCATCGAAGAATGCGTCCGTCTGGATGAGATGACGATTGATCTGGTTCAAGCCAACATCTCTGCATTTTCGGTTTGGTCGAATCAAGGACTGCATGGAACCGGCACGACCGAGTTTCCTCGATGGACCGTCACCATCCGCGCGGCGAAAGCATGCAACCTGTTTGAAGATCCGAGCAAAGACAGCAGCTTGAGTCAGTTGGAGCTCGATCATCGCCGAAGACTCGCCTGGCTGGTCTATGGCTACGACCATGCTTTTGCTGTTGGCGCCAACACCAGTCCTCTAATTGTGGAATCCCAATTCAGTGTCGACGGTCCTAGTGACGCTGTACCCTGGGCAGCCTGCGGCGCACCACCCGATCCTTGTCTGGCCATGCTCGAGGTGCAAGGTGGCAAGATTGCTGCGCTCGTCTCCAATACGCTTTGCTATGGTCCTCCTCTGCATCGCAAAGCCATGGAAACCGACAGTCAGATTATGAGCCTCATGTCGTCACTCCATCCTTCGTACATGTGGGACAATCCTGACCTTTCGTTTGACAGCAGAGATCCCTTCCGAGCTCGACGTCGATGCTGGCTTCAGCTCACCACGGCTTGGCAAAGAGGATCGTTGCATCGACAATTTTTCTTCCCCAACGGTCGCATCACCAACGGCGAGCTAGCCACCAGCCGTCACATTGCCACCGATAGCGCGCTCCGCTCCATCAACGCTGTTCGCGAGCTTCGCAAAATGCAGAATCGCTACTCGGACTACATGGGCTCCGCTTGGTGGTTCCAGTACCTCACAGAGCCATGCATGACTCTGGCTACAGGCGCGCTCTTGCTCATCCGAAGCAAAGGTCAAGGCGTGCCCGGCCTGGCAACCCAAGAAAACTGCTGGCCCACCATGATGCATTTCACAAAGACCATCGACGAGTGCCTCCAGGATCTGCAGAACTCGATTCGAGATCCGTCGGTTTGCCTACCTTCTTTGCTCAATTTCGCACAAGGATGTCTCAAACTCATCGAGCAGTTGCGTGGCGCGGTTCACACGAGTTTGGAAGCGCTCATAAAGGCTCAACCTGATCTCGCCAAATTGCAAAACTTTACCATTGATCAAACCATTATCCCCATGCTTCATCCTAGATCCAGACACAAGAGTCCGTCATCGGGGTTGCAGCCCGCTCAGTCGAATGCTTCGGCTCAACTCGGTGGCAGCAGCAGCAGTAGTAGCGGCAGTGGCAGTGGCAGTGGTAGTGGCAGTGGTAGCGGCAGTACGCTCAAACATGGCACCAAGCGTTTGAGCGAGACAGCCAAATCCAACACATCCACCAGTCGCAGTAGGAAGAGCGTTGGTAGTCGAGACGCCGACGCGTCGATACGGATCGCAGGAGCCGGTGGATCGAACCCGATGACGGATGCAGAGACATTGTCGGTCTCTCCCCAAAGTTCGATGGTGGTGGGTAGTCAGATGAGCAGCGTGCCCTTGATGACGAGGCCTGTGGGTGTCGGGGGTCGCCTGACTAGCGCGGGAGGATACGCAATGGACCGCATGTTTGGCGACACAACCTCCCTCGATCCAGCCAGCCTTTCGCGCCCCAACTCTGTCTCTTCCTCTGCAGAACTGCCACCTGGAACCCTAAGCTTGTCTTTCGGCGCGAATGTGGGCTTCAACACTTCCTCCGCCTCTTCCACCGCCAACGTCGATCCATCCCTGACGACCACCATACCCTCCTCCTCCTCCTCCTCGTCAGCATCATCTTCACAGCGAGCGCCACCGCAGGCATCGTTGTTGGTCCCAGCACCCCACTACGGCGTGCCCGGACTGACGACTGAACGACACCTGCTCTCGCCCGCCCAACCTTTTGCCCTGCGCGATTTCTACACCGACGACGGAGTGCAGGGCATCACTGCTGCGGCCGCCGACGCCGCCGGCAATGGTGGGAGAGAAATGGCAGACTGGTTGGCGTCGATCTCGTACTCGTGATGCGCGCGCCAGCCCGCGCCCGCCCCCCTCGAGCACTCTGTCGACCCCCCCAAACCCCCCGATCTGCACGCCCTCCCCCATACCCATCCATCACATGCCCCGCTCCTGGTCTACTGTACAGTAGTTTACAATTTTTAATTCAGCATTGCATTCGCATTCGCATTCATCCAACTCGGATCGGCTCGCACGCGCGCATCGTGCGTGTGCGTGCGTGTGTGTGTTTGGTTTCCAAGTGGGGGTCAGAAATGCATTGAAGGCCGCACCAATCTGGGCACTCTTCTCAACACCTGATCGTCCTTGGCGAGAGCCCACAGATACCCATCCAGATCGACCTCGTTGAGCCCCTCCAACCACTCGAGCCCCTTCCCTCGCCCTGCCAATTCTTTTGCTCTTTCGCACACCACCTGCCCCACATTGAGCGTTGCGGCTCGGATGGCGTACGTCTCGTCCACACTCAGCCTCGGTCCTGGCAGATTCGCCTCCAACCCTGCCAGCTTTTCCCGCGGGAGGTCGGCGTTGCAATTCGCCGTCTCTACCCAATCGCAAAGCGTTTTCATCTTGGCCTTTACCGCGGGGTCGGTGGGCGGGCGGAAAAAGTCGAACCACACACACAGCGTTGGCAGCACATTGTCGACAAACATGGGCAGCGTCCTGTACGTATTCGGCACCGCCCAATCCTTTCGATCTGCGAACCGCAAATGAAGCGAGTGCAGCAGGAAGAAGATGCGTTTAAACAGGAACACGTCCTGACCCGTGGTGCTGAGGGTGTGGGTATCGCGGAACTCCGCGAAATCCGTTGCCAGCTGTTGCACCAGATAGTCCGTTGCCTGTGTATCATCCAAGTTCCTATCTTTGGTTTGCTTGAGCAGTTCGACGAGGTACGCTCCTAGCGAGGCGTGGTTGTGGGCCCGTAGCGTATTGCCCACGTTCCTTAGTGTCGAAAGGATGAGTTGGACTGCATCCAACATCTCTCCCCCCCTCACGCCGACAGTCACGCCGGGCAGCGAATCGTGTGGTTTCTCCTGATGCACACTTACTCCCAACAGCTCGACCACTTTGGCCTCGGTCAAATCGCACATCCCCCTAGCCGTGAGTGCTGGCGACCCCACCACTCGATCCTCGCCACCCTCGCCCGACCCTGAAATGTACAATCCGATCATCAACCGAACCACATTCTGATACGCCCCGATGCCCGTGGCTTTGTGGAATGCTGTACGGTAGCCGGAGAGCGCATTGAGGAGCGCGAGGATGGCGAGAAAGTTGACTTCGGCGGTGGGGGTCGGGAAGCGGAGTGGGAACGAGAGTCCGTGCTGCGTGCGCAGACGCTCATACGTAGTCCGGTCCAGACCGCGCAGAAAGGCGTCGATGGAGGCAATGTTGGGCGTAAGGCCGGTAGACGAGGAGGCAGAGGCACACGACTCGCGTGTAGCCGCGACGTATGCGTCGCTCGAAGGAAGCGGCGAGCTCGACATCGTCGCGGTAAGGTCCTTAGGAGGAAATTCGAGCTGGTTGGTGCCAAACGAAGGCTCACGTCTCGATAGTTGCCACTTGTGTATGCGCTCGATAGCGATGCTGGCTCAATCGTATCCAAGGTACTGCCGAGCAAGATGGTGATCGTCCGAGTCAGAGCTTTGAAGGGCATGTCAAGACGGAAGAAGGTCTTGGGCCTACACAAACCTCTGAGCGTGGGCATGAACCACAGACTCACATTTCTCCACAACAGTCAGAAGAAGAAGGGCGCGCGGTGTTGGACTCAGCCTTGCACCCTTTGCGAATTTTATCAATGTGTTAGATTGGCCCTTTTTCGCTGTAGGAACCTGGGAATATCTTTTCCGTGCGGAAGGAAGAAATCAATCAGTCCGGCGTTTTCAAGGCGCTCGACGTCAAACTTTCCTGGATCCACCATCTCACTTGAACCTCTCCTCCTCCTGCTCCTCATCACCACCGCTCCTTTCTCTACATCGATCACACAAATCACCATGGCGTTGCGACAGACACTCTCTCGTCATGCTGGCAAGCACATCAGCAGCTACGGCACCGTGCTGGACCGCTTTCTGGTCGCCAATGCACCCTCCACCTCTTCCACTTCTTCTTCCGCTTCTTCTTCTACCTCGACCTCGGGCTCTGCATCCGCTAGTGCAGCGTCGTTGTTCAACGCTACCAAATCTGCATCCTCGGGCTGCTGGGCCCCTCCCAAGTACTCGCTTCGACGTCAAGCCAAGCTGGTGAAAGAAGCGGCGTTGAGCGGTCAACTCGCGCAGCTTCCGGATGGACCCAAGACTTTGAGGATCCAGCAGCGTCTCGAACGCCTCTCGCAATCGCACGCTGTTGAAGAACAGTCGGCGCAGTACCAGTACATTCCGCAATCGCCGGGTTCGGATGGGAGCGCGAAGAGCGTGCGCCCGAACGGGTTGGGGGCAAAAGTGGTCAAGCCCAGCCAACGAGTATCGCACGAGGAAAGGGAGCAGGCTTTGATGGCAGCCAGGCAATATGTAAGAGGAGTAGGACCGTACAGCGGGAGGGCAAAGGCGTTCAAGGGAAGCAGAGTGGATAAGGACAATAGGAGGAGGAAACAGGACGTACAGACCAAGTTGGACTCGATGCAACAGGCCGTCAAAGAGTGGCAGTCGGTAAGTTGGGCCTTGCTTGCCTTTTCCCCATGGCCGCTCCCGATCGATACCACAACATACTGACTAACCCTTCCCCCCCACCTCCCATTCCCCACCGGTTTGCTTCTTGCTTTCGGCATACCGCCATATAGACCCACACAGAGGCCAGGAACAAGCTCAAGCCCAGTCTGCCTTTCTAAATTCCCGCTTGTGCTTCCCCAAGCCACCCCCTTCTTCATTTTGATTTTAGCTTACTGTGTCGCAAATCATCCCAGCCTCTTTTTCCTTTTCTTTGTGGACAAGACGACGGTCTCTCGGATGCTCACTTCCAATGCCCGTGCCCGTCGGTTGCTTCTCGAATGATGAGAATGAGAAAGGTGGTCGCTGTGAATTTTGCGGAATTGTGAGATCGGCGATTCGCACACGTTTGCTTCGATGCCAGCGTGATCGGCCATGGCCGGACTCGGGGCCCGTCAGAAGAAGAGAAGAACCGGCTCGAAACAAAAAGACAACCAAAAAAAGTTGGAATTTTGGAAGAAATTACGGCTGCTCCGCCGTCCGAATCTTGGCTTCCGATAGGCTGAGCTTCCTCCACACCTGAGCCAAGGCTTGAGCCGTAAAGAACCCTTTCTTTCACCTTTGACTCGACTGAACCGATCCGTCTCAACTTACTTTCCTCTCCACCACGGTCACCCAACCCCATCTACACCACACACTTGGACGCCCACCGACTCCGTCTTTGTCTCCGTCCTTCCCATCACACACACACACAACATGGTTCGACCGTCCGCAACCTCTTCCGCCTTGGTGCGCGTGTGGCTCTCCTCGCGAGCCACTTCCGCCACCATCGCCCCACGCCGCACTGCGCTTCGCACCATCGCACCGTTGAGCCTCCCTGCTGCTCGCACCTTCTCCTCGTCCCGCACCACTTGCGACTCGCCCCGATCGCCGTTTGCCGTGTTTGTCGAAACGCTCAAAGCCGAACTGCGCAAGAACCAAGAGTTGCAGGAAAACATGCGCCAACTCTCGGGTGACGTTGGCAAAATGCAAGACTCGGAAACCATGAAAAAGATGCGCGACGCCTACGAGCGCGCTCGAATCATCACTTCGATCAAGGAGAATCCCAAGCTTCAAGCCGCGGCCGAACAGCTCCGCAAATCAGGTGGTCAGGTCGGCGATGCTGTCGGAGCCACGTTGAAACAGATGGAGGAGAGCGAATTGATCAAAGGTCTGGGTGCGATATCTTCCCGTCTCGCCCGAGGATTGGAGGATTCCACAGCGCCCATCAGGAATACAGAAGCGTACAAGCAGCTCTCAGAAACGCTCACCGAGGCGTTTGATGACGGTGGAAGTGCGTTGAGGATTTATGTGGATAAGGATAAAGACGCGGCCGAGATCAGGAGGATTAAGAGGGAGGCGAGGCTGAGGAAGATCGGCAGGCCGTTGCCGAGTCGGGATGTGGATAGTAAGGAGGCAGCCGACGAGGTGATGAAGAGTTATGCCGCCAAGGAAGAGGAAGAGATTGCGGCGGCGGAGGCGGCAGCGGCAGCGGAAGAGGCGGAAGCGAACAAGCCAAAGACGGAAGGAGAAGAGACTAAGCCTGAAGAGTCTGCGCAGCACGAGACTTCTTCTTCTTCCTCTTCTTCGTCTTCGACCTCGGAAACTGCGTCTTCTTCAAGCTCGACCAGCAGTGGAGCAGCTAAGGCTGCAAAGAAGCCTGCCGGGTACGCCGTGCGCGTGCGCTCGATTGTGGCCAACGACTCGGCGGGGCAAGCTTTGGTGCTGCGACCCGAACCTGCGTACAAGCAAGCATGGTCGTCTTTCAAATCGTCCAACCCGCTCTTCCGCAAGTTGGGAGAGATGCAAGAGGCGTACAACGAGTCGGAGAACCCGGTGGTGGAACGCATCCGGGGTGTTACGGATTGGTTTGGCTCGCTTTTTGAAGAGAACGATTTCGTGCGAGTGACTCGCCACATGAAGCTGCTGGATCCTTCGTTCAACCTTGAATCGTTCCAGAGGGATTTGAGGGAGTACATTGTGCCGGAGCTGATTGACGCGTACCACGGAGCGGCGCGGCATCTTTTGCGTCAGTGGTGTGGCGAAGCGACGTTCAACCTGCTCATGGCCACGGTGGATCCGTACGTTTCCAAAGGAATGATTCCAGAAGGTCGATTGCTGGATTTGAAACAGGTCGAGATTTTGCAGGCAAAGGTGTTGGAGAATAACGTGCCGGTTTTGGTGGTGAGCTTTACCAGTCAGGAGTTGATGTTTTTCAAAGACCCCAAAACGGGAGAGGTCAAGGCGGGGAATGATACTCAGCCAGACTTGTGCAGGTATGCAATGGTGCTTACGAGGGTAGAGGAGGAGTTGGACAATGAAGTCACGGGAGGTTGGAAGGTCGTAGAGTTGGCAAGGAGAGGTCAGGCAGCGTATCTCTAGTCAAACCCCCATTCGGAAATAAGTTGATCTGTAGTCGAGTAAGATCCGCCCCCCAACCGGCCCAATTCGAATCCCTCCTCCATCACATGTAACCCTAACCCCCCCTAAATTACCTCTCTGAACAATACCACACTCTACTGCACCTCAGTCTCTTTCCCACCCAAACAAACTTCTCCTCAGCCAGCCAGCCAGTCAGTAAAGAGTAACGTATGATTGATTGTCTGGAATGTGCCTTAATTGGGTCGAATTGGGTATGGTATGATTCAATCAGTACTTTACGCCTTTGGCGCTCTCAACGGCGTCGTATGGGCGCTTGCGATTCCGGCTGCACTCCTCCTCGGACTCGCCGCATAACCTGCCGCACTGGCCCTCGCCGACGACACTGCCTTGCTCCTTGGCGTAGTCGCCGTCGCCGTCGCCGTCGCCGTACCTGCCTGCACGGGCGCTGTCGTCGTCTTGACCGCCACCCTTGCCCCACTCGAACTCGAACTCGCCGCCTTCCTCGGCAGCGCATGCGGCAAACTCGTCACTCCCGCACCCTGCCTATTTCCCCCCACCGCCTCCCCCAACACCGCCCCTACCTCCTTTGCCAAGCTCTTGCCCTGCTGAATCCACGCATGCCTCATCGCCGCATCCGGCTTCAACCTCCTCTCCGGATCCCACACCAAACATTTCGCAATGAAATCCACAAACAACTCGTCATCGCTCTTCAACGCCTGAGCCAACGTCTTACTACTCGGCCTCCTCCTCTTGCCCTTCGAATTCACCACCGGCCTCGGCTGTCCCGTCGAATCGAAAAACAACTTCTTCCTCGAACTCCTCTCGACCAAATACCTCTCCGGCACACCCAGAATCTCCATGATACACGCCAACTGCTCCTGCTCGTTCTCACCGGGGAACAGCGGATAGCCCGTGAACAGCTCGGCAATGATGCATCCCAAACTCCAAATGTCGATCGCCGTATGGTAGTTCATACCCAAAATCACCTCGGGCGAACGATAGAATCGACTCTGAATGTACGTGTACACCTTCTCGTTCTCGAAGCACGACGAGCCGAAATCGATCACCTTGATCGCGCTCTTCCTCGGATGCTGCAGCAGAATGTTCTCCGGCTTCAGATCGCAATGAACAATACGATGATGCTTCATCAACGAAAGCGACTGCAGCACTTGCGATGTGAAGCGGCGGATGAGGTTGGTCGTGAATCCCGCAAACTGATTCGCCTTGATCAGCTCGTACAAGTTGATGCTGAGCAGCTCGGTAGCGATGCAGAGATGGTTGCGGAAGAGGAACGATTCGGTCATCTTGATCACGTTGAACTTCTCCTCGGGATCCCACTTCGTGAGGTTCTCTAGGATGCGGACCTCGACAAGCGCCTGATGGTGGAACCGCTTCTTGTTGCGGATCAGCTTGATAGCCACCGTCTTGCCCGTCTTGTGGTCCAAACATTGCAGGACTTGTCCGAACGAGCCTCGTCCGAGCAGATCAATAATTTCGTAGCGGAACGAAAGATGGTCCCGGCTGATGACATTGTAGTCACCTCGCTCATCGTCGAACCCGTGATTCTGATCGGGCTTCTCGACCGTCGCCATGTGCTTGCGCTTCGCGTTCTGACCGCAGTAGTAGATCTCGGTGTAGTTGAAGATCTCCTGCAGCTCAAAGTCGGACATCTTGTTGCCATACATGACCTCGGCCTGTCGCGGAGACAGCATGCGACTTGGCGCTACCGGCTCTGGGAATTCGAGCATCTTGTCCAGATCGGCCTGTGATGCACCTGCTGCCAGCTTACGCGCATGCTGTCGTCGGATGTAGTCCTCCATCTCATTGTCACCGAGACGTTCTTCCTCGTCCTGGCTCGGGGTGGCTCGAGCGGAAACCAATGATCCACCTGCATCCGACGAAGCTGGGCTGCGGCGTGCAATGGCGCTGGTGGTGCTGCTCGCGCTGAGCTTGGCCAGGCGATCAGTGGAAGGCGTCTGGATAGCGCTGGGTTTGGTGACGGTGCGGGCTGCAGTGGAAGCCGCACTAAGGGAAGCTCGCGTCTTCCGCACTGGCACAGGCACGCCAGCAGTCTCCTTCGAGGCGACGGCTGGTGAAGGAGCTTTGATCGAGGAAGCAGCGGGCGTCGCCACACTTGGCGTCGCGCCCTTCCCGGTGGCGCTGGCGGAAGCTGCGAGACCGAGCGAAGGCTGGCCGGGCTTGACGATACGATTGGAAGCTTTGTCCGCGACGACTGAGTTGGTTTCGGCTTTGGCATTGGCGACTGCAGCGACAGACGATGGGCTGCCGTCCGCTTTCTGTCGAGAAGCGAGATTGTTGAGCACTTCACGGTCGCTGGGCGTAAGGTTGGATGAGTAGGCAGCAATGCGAGCGCGGCGAAGCACGCCTTCGATCTCTGCCGGTGTCTTCGCAGCCGCGTATGCGTTGAGGATCGGAACGAGGCTGGCCGAGACTTGAGGAGCAGCAGGAGAAGGTGCTACCTTGGACGACGTTTGACTGTGCTTGGCTGTATTGACGGTAGTGTCCGACCCCGAGACAGATCTCGTCTCATCATCGTCGAGCGGTTGCGTAGCGACCATGCCCATGCTGGCGGCAAGGGAAGGGTGGTGCGACTTGCTCATCGGAATAGAAGAGGAGGCAGCAGCAGCAGCTCGAATGACGCTGCCGCTGCTTTCAGTAGCTGAAGATGCGGTCGTGGTCGATCGGGGGATCGCCTTCATCGTAGCGACACGAGGGATGCGGCTAGAGAGCGAAGCTGACTTGCTCGGGGAAACAGTGCGACTGACGCTGGGGCTCGAAGATGGAACGCCGCTCGCAACAACCGTCCTGGTGGATCGTGAAGGTGTTTGTGCAGCGACAGCGTTTTGGCCAGCGCTCAAGCCGCCTGCAGCTTTGGCAACACTTCGACCGTCCTGTGAAGATGCCAAGGAGGCCACGGACGCACGCGGCTTGTGAGCAGAGTCACCAGTCCCAGCGGAGCCACGCTTTGTAACAGGCGAAGAGCCTGGCTGCTGCGAGGCACGCGTTGCGCTGACCTCACTGTCTTTTGCGGCTGCGTTACGTCGAGATCCCGAACGGCTCAGAAGACCACCTGCAATGCCGAGGAGCGACTTTCTGGATAGACGGCCGCTTTCCAATGATCCAGACTCGGAAGCAGGCAAGCCATCGCTTGATTTGGGCGCCCGTTGGAAGAACGCTGGCGTGCGTCGGGCTTTCGGGCTGGTGCTGATCTCGGTTGAGCCGGAACCAGCACTGGATGGTGGCTTGTCAGCGTCTTTGTCCTTCTGACTGGTTCTGATGAGTCTGCCCAGCGAGGCGACACTGGCGCGACGCAGAGAGCTGGATTTGGGTCGCGACGCAGGAGACGCGGTGCTCGTTTCAGCCGCATTGTTTGCGCTGAAAGTAGAATCTTTCGAGGCTGCACGAATTTCAGAGGACGAGAGCATCTCCTCGATGGGCTCGGGAGCACACAACATGGACACGTCGTTGCTCGACGATCCCCGAGACGTATTGTCGCCGAACATGCCGAGGCTGGGCTTTTGAACAGCAAGAGCAGCCACCTCGGCCAGTTCCTGCATGCGTGGACTCAGAGGCGATTTAGGCGTGGTGGCCTTCTCGTGAGTCTCAGCGCTGAGCCCGCTGATGGTCGACACAAAACTGTGGCTGGCTGTGATGCTGGGGCTCTTGCCTCCTGCAGCAGCCCGGAAAGCCTCAGAAGTGAGCGATGAGGATCGAGAGCCCTCCCAGACTTTGGGCAGAGGAGGTACGGGCGGAATAGCGGCGTGCCTGGACGCATCTGCATCGTCGTAGGGTCCGGCGGTCGCATCGAAACGGCCTCCTTCAGACACACCCGAGGCATCGCTGTTGCCGCTCATGCGCTTGGATCGAGACATACTTCTAGCGGTGACAGGCGTTCCGACTAATGGGCTAGCTCCTGCCGAAGCATCCTTGGAGCCAGTACCTTGTACTGCTGACATCCTTCGAGAGCCTTGGGTGATCTCATTCTGTGGCATCGGAGGCAGTTGCGAACGACGCATTCGAGGACTCGAGTAGACAGAAGTGCGCGCCGAGTCAGGCAAAGATCCGGACGAGGTGTTTGCGGACTCGTCGCCATTTCGTACACGAGTGACGAGCTTCGAGGCGCGGAGACTGTTACGCGCACTGGATTCCTCGGACACTCTCGACTTGTCGATGGAGCGCGACGATGCGTCATAGTTGCTAGACCGTCGGCTTCTAGAAGACGGCGAGGAGGCTCTGCTGTTGTTTCGACCGGCACTGTTTGGCCGTGACGGTACGCGGCTGGTGCGAGGGCTTTTGGTGTCGGTCTTGCCATCTCGACTGAGCCTTGGAGTGCTGCCAAGACCATCAAGCTTGCGCAAGGCGTCAGCTGCAGCGTCCTCACGATGATTTAGGCGGCTTTCATAGTCATCAGCGTGGCCAAAAGGCACAGATCCTCGCAGAAGCGACTGGCCGATGCTGGCAGAGGAAGCGCGTTTGTTGCGGAGCGAGGCGCTGTTGCGTGACGATCTAGGAGTACCGTTCCCGACCAAGGGTGTAGGTGGAACACCTGTCGACGTAGCGTTCTGCGAAGCTGCACCTATACTCGCCAGTCGTTCTCTGCGCGTAGCGGTGGATGAGGCGCGTTGAGCCTCCGTCGTGCGACTTGTGACAGCTGGCATTCGGCCGGCCTCGATAGACTCTTCAGCCGGCTTCAAGGAGTCGGATCTTTGGCGAGTGGAAGCTCTGGCTGCAGGAGTTGAGCTCAATTCAGAAGCATCGGATGCCGCTCTGTCACGAAGCTGTCTGCGACGATGAAGCTCGTCGTGATCGTTGAGAAGATCAGTGATGGCAGCATTGAGATCAAAGCTCTGACGCCATTCGTCGTCACCCAAGCCGTTGCCAAAATTGACATCGCCGAATGTCATTGACTTGGAACCTTCGATGCCGAGACCTGCCCCGCCTGAGCCAAACGGCCCTGTCTCGCCTGCGGACCATGACAAGTCGCCGATGCCGGGAGACCTTTCGCTTGCTCCTACTTTGCTGTCCGACTTGGAGATAATGCTTCCCGAGCCGTCGACAGGAACATCTGTCGAGTCGTGCTGCACGATGCTGTAGTCGGACTCGGTACGCGCGCTGATAGAGAAGGAAGGGCTTTCTGGCGCGGCACCGATGCTTGCAGCTACTCCATCGAGTTCAGCCATGAAATCAGACTGCTTCTCGGGATAGCCGCGTGTCAGAGCATGGAGGGAAGAGCTTCCACCCAAGGGCATGTGGCGTCCCGGTACGGACGGGCTGACGGGCAAATTGGAGAGCAACTCGTTTGGATCACGCAGGGCACTCCGTTGCATGCTGTTGATGGACGAATAAGAGATGGAACGCGAATGACGCGCCGCCTCGTTTCGTCGTACTTGCGCCGGACCGTCTGACCTCTTGTGCTCGGCTTCACGCATCATGGCAGAATCGTGACTCTCGGGGACCGAAGTGCTGATTGGCTCGGGCGCAGTCCTATCGTCCGTCATTGCGCTACTGACATTCCGCTTCTGGTTCGCCTTGGCAGCAGACAGCGGTGTAGCTGCAGCATTCGACTTCCAATTGGGCAGAGCCGTGGAGGGAAAGTTCCATCGTGGTGTCGCGAGCTCGCCAATACCAATTTGACCAGCTCTATCATAGACACGAGGAGTGCCGCTCGGCGTTCGGCTTTGAAGACCAAACTTCTCGGGTGTCTGCAGAGTCTCAACGGAGTTGGCTGCAAGGTGTCTGCTTCTTGCTTCCGATGCGAGATCGGGATGGCCGATACCAAGACCCGTTTTGGAGCTGGAAGAGGCGGCGGCTGATCGGCTAAGTGCCTTGCTGGGATCATCGGAGGCTTCCGGGGTCGCAAGCGCGCTGGAGAAGTTGGAGAAGCGCGAAGACAAGCTGGGCGACTCGCGCAAGCCAAGATGCATGTTGTAAGGTTTGCCGTTCGAGGTCGAGACACTCAGGTGCGAGTCGGATGTTGGAAAGGGCGCCGATGACGCCAAAGGTGTGCGACCATCTTCATCGCGCTCATCCACCTCTGCGATACTGCTGGTTGCGTCCGAGCCGCGACGCATGGCATCGTCGTCGAAAAGTGCAGCACCAAAGCTCTGACCAAAATCAGGAAGCGAAGGTGAGGTTTTGGAATGTTGGTCGTTCTGAGGCGGACCGAGGCTGGAAGAAGTCGGCTGGCTCGAGTTGGCAGCTCTGCGTCCAATGATGCTAGAGGATTGAGATGCAGACATTGGAGGTCCCATGGAGCCGCTGGTGGAGCGAGACATGGACGAGACGCTGCTGACAGACTGGCTTGAGCTCATTGATGCCGAGGCTGAATTGTTTGCGAGACGATTGGAGCGAGACAGCGAATCTGACCTGGCAGGGAAGGTGAGCGAAGAGCTGGAGGTTGACGATGCGAGCGTCGTTGAAAGGCGGGTGGAGTCGCTCACTTTCCTT
Organism: Pseudozyma thailandica; assembly: GCA_023212835.1. Taxonomy (NCBI): domain Eukaryota; kingdom Fungi; phylum Basidiomycota; class Ustilaginomycetes; order Ustilaginales; family Ustilaginaceae; genus Pseudozyma; species Pseudozyma thailandica. Next base: position 289,949 of record JALCCH010000014.1, read on the forward strand.
TGGCCGAGCAGCGCATCACCCAGTCGAGGTTGTGAGGAGCCGGTGCGACCGAACGAAGGGATCCTGGATCCGGTTGCGGGCCTACTTGTGGTGCTGATGCCATTCGTTGTACCAGAATTGTAGCTCGACACTTGCAGGTTTGGGTCAAAGTCAGTGAGCGAAGGCCCAGTCGAATGCGTAAGCTTCTGCGGGGTCCAAGAGGTTCGGCGAGACGTCGTGCTAGACGAGTAGGACGGCGACTGCGCAATCGATGCTGCTGGTGGCCGTGAGCCAAGCGTGGCGTAGGAACGATCAGATTGCTGTCTGTGTTCAGCCAGACCTTCACTCTGCGGGGCTGCCGAAACACGGGAAGCCGAAGACATCGTACGCGCGCGGGCACTGGCTGAGCTGGAAAGTGGCACGTTCGAGGGAATGGCGGTAGTCGAGTTCAAGCGAGTGCGAGAAGGAGCATTCAAGGACATCGACGCCGACGACGATGAGAGATTGGATGCTGCCGACGTTGAGGACGAGAGACGACCATGCTCATCATACATGGAGCTCATGCGAGGCCGAGAGCCCCTGCCCTGAGGCTCTGCTCGACGCAGTGGTTCCGACATCTTTGATGGTTTTCAAGTTGATGTGTCGGTAACAACAAGCGCGAGACTGGAGTCCAACAACGTTCTGCTGAAGAGTTACTGAAGCTGATTCAATTCATTGGTTGGGCGGTAAGATGAGGGATGCCTTGAAACGTCGGAATGCCGGAGGAGATGAGCTGATGACCAGGATGTTTGGAAATGGCGATCGTTTGTCGTGAGAGGGTTCGATATGCGTGCTGTCGAGATCGCAAGCGACAGGAAGAGAATGTATGCGATGAAGTGTCAGGAAGCGTCGTTGCCGTGGAAATGCGAACGATGGTATCAAATGCAGTCGGATGCAGGTATGTGGTGAGGAGACGACCAACCGGGAACCTGGCTAGTGCGCTATCGAGGATCTGGTCGGCAGATCGACCTTGGAGTAGGATGAATGTCAAGGGAGTCGAGGCAGTGATCGACGACGAGATGTAAAGACAGTCCTGCCTCGCTAGGCTTGGTTGGAGATGGTGGTAGCGAGAGGTGTTGACCTGAGCCGAGGCTAGGCTGAGCTGAGCTGAAGTGATCGAAGAGGGGAAAGATCCCTACGCTGGACAAGACAATGAGGGTCGAGAGCTAGGAGGCAGCTATCAAGCAAAGGCCTAGTTGATGTGATTGAGAAGGAATGGATGAAATGGATGAATGCTTGACTGAGGGATTGAGAAGTGGCCGAAATTGGCTTGGAGAGTGCAGTGTCCAAGTTTCAATTCAAGTGTGCTTCTCTTTGCCTTTCTGTGGGTCTGTTGGTCTGTCGCTCTGTCTGTCTGTGTGTGTCTGTCTCGTCTCGTCTCGCCAAAAAGGGTGCGTGCGTGATGCGAGAAAGTGGGTCCAAATTCGAGGTAATAGTGTTGGTCTGAGCCGCTGTTGATTTGGGTGAGTGTGCATCTGCAGCATCAGCAGCAGCAGCATCAGCAGCAGAAACAGCAGAGAGAGCACGCGCTTAGAGTCGGAGACGGACTGTGACTCTGTGTGACTGCGTGAAGTGCATGATTTTCTTTTCATCATTTTGTTTTGTAATTTCGTAAAATTGACGTGACTGACTTCTGGCTGGCTGGTGCACACACAAAAATTCCAAGTCTCAAGAAAAAAAAAAAAAAAAAAAAAAGAAAAAAAAGGAGAGAAAAAAAACACGGCTTCAGACTGCCACCATGGTTGGAGAGCAACCGCCAAAAAAAGAAAGCAAAGCTTCAGTAGCTCGGGAAAGTCGACGCGAACGGTCGGAAGCATCCCCGCTTATAATCTTCGCATCGGTGGCATAAGTGAGCATGATGATTGTCTTGCTTTGCTCAAGGCATCCCACGGTCAGCTGCATACACTCAATCAATCGCACGTTGGAGACTCGAATCGCCGGCGTCTCGTTCTCGCTTGGTTCAGATTGGGAGGTGGTATGATCGGCTCACGGCCAGTCTTCCAAGCAACACCGCGTCAAGCCCACACACACATTTCACTCACATACATACACACACGCGTCGAACTGGAAGACCCGGGTCTCCGCGTATCAATCGAATCTTCCAATTCAGCAGTTGCAGTAACAAGCTGTACAGTATTGTACTGCATGTGCTTGGCCAATGATGAGGATGATCCGATCTTGATGACTTTGATCGTCCCACGCCATGCACACTTGGACCTGCTTTCCATTCAATTCGGAATGGGCCGATCGTCATTCTCGAGTCACCGCAGAGCAGCGAGAATTGCACCTGCGTCGAGCTAAATTTACATGGACTCTGCTTCGTTTGGAAGAGCGAGGATCATGACACGCTGATTCCATCAACGTCACCAAAGTTCCGAGCCTGTAGCGCAGATTGAACACATACAGTATGTGCTCAACTGAATCATGGTGTCGAGCTCTTTTTCTTCGTGTCGGACAGTCTTGTGCATCAAATGCGAGAAGACGGCGAAGTTCTGTGTTTGAAAGGATTTCGTCGTGATGCCGAGTCGCAATGGGATGGCCTCTGCATTTCGAATACTCAACACTGTTAGATCGCAGTGGCCGACGATGCGAATTTGCAAAGAAAAGATCGGATTCCAGATCGGGCAAAGACGCATGCTCGCTCCACAATGTCTGCAAACCCTAAAAGTCGCTCTCCGACCGTCATCGTCTTCACTCGGTCTCGTACAAGGCCTCCCTCTCACACACTTTATCGCTCATCTGGAGACGCCGCACACGGCATCCCGAGCAATCAGGAAGCTGGTTTGAGGTCGGACGATAGACAGTCGACGTCCGATACCCTGTTCTCGCACCACCTTCCAAAGGGTTCGTCTTACATCCGCACTCGCACAGCACTTATTGGTCACCCAAACTCAACACAAGACATGTGCTCATGAATCAGGAGCAGCGCTCCATCATCGTCTTCCATCGGCTATCTCTCCAGACTCACATAGCTACATCACAGCGCACAGTAGCGTCAAGATTCAACCATGTCGTCGCAGACAGAGTGGCCGCAATCACTCAAGGACTTTGCCAACCGTGCCTTCGCCGCCTGCACAGATAGCAACCGCAAAGCCGTCTCTGAAGAGCTTCGTGCCCTCATCTTTGACTCTTTCCAGAACGGCACTATCCACACCACTGATTGGACCAATGCTAGCCTCAAGTCTCTAGTTGGACCTTCTACTACCACGAACAAGTCGCTGTTGAAGAAGCGCGCCGCGCCTTCATCGAGCAATCTCGCCAGCCTGTCAGCGGAAGATGCGGAAGAGCGAGCGCGAAAGGAGAAGAGAGCGAAGCGATTCGAAAGGGAGCAGGAAGAATTCAGGCGGCAGGAGGATGAGATGTTGGAAACCGCCATTGCATCCACTAGTCTAGCAACAAGATTCGGTGGAGCATCACCCGGGACTGCACAAGCAAGCTGGAATGGCGCTCAAAGCAAAGCAGCTGCAAGAGCGAATGGAGCTGCGAATGGCAAAGGCAAGTATGCAGCGCCAATAGCAGGTCCTTCCTTTACAGATACCGAAGTCGCCGATCCAAATGTCATCGACTGGGACGAGCACACCGTCGTCGGCACCAGCACCAAGCTCGAAAAGTCGTACCTCCGGTTAACTTCGGCACCAGATCCAAAGACTGTTCGTCCGCTCTCGACTCTCGTTCAGACACTCGAACTTCTCAAGAAAAAGTGGCGAACGGAGAACAACTACTCGTACATCTGCGACCAGTTCAAATCGATGCGTCAGGATCTCACTGTACAACGCATCAAGAACGAGTTCACGGTAAAAGTCTACGAGATTCACGCTCGCATTGCGTTGGAGATGGGCGACCTCGGCGAGTACAATCAATGTCAGAGCCAGTTGAGGGGCCTGTATGCATATGGGATCAAGGGTAGTGCGATGGAGTTCTTAGCATACAGGATTCTCTATCTGCTACACACCAAAAACAGGAGGGATGTTAACGCACTGATGGCAGAGTTGACCGAGGAGCATAAGCAAGAAACAGCGGTGGAGCATGCATTGCAAGTGCGGACAGCATTGGTGACCGGAAACTACCGCTCCTTCTTCCAGCTCTATGCGGATGCACCCAACATGAGTGCCTACATTATGGACCATTTCGTCGAGAGGGAGAGGATCAACGCGCTATTGATCATGTCCAAATGCTATCGACCTTCTATCGCTCTATCGTTCATCGCTGACGAGCTCGCTTTCCAAGATGTAGCCGAAGCTGACGAATTTCTCTCTTCCAATGGGGCTGCAGTGTATGTCGAGCCAACACCGGCAGAGATCGCTGCTATGATGCCGCAAGCGAATGGGAAGAAGAAGAAGTCGAAATCGATACCAAGCGTGCCGTTGGAGAAGAGGCAGTGGGATGCAAAAGCGGCAATGCAGCCTCTGACGGATGCGATACAGAAGTTTCGCAAAGTGGATATCAAGGGTCAGATCTAATCGCACGATGCATACCATTCGTAGATGTAATGTGATACCTCGTACATCGTCCGCCGTGGCCTGTGCAAGAGATGATGGGAGACGGAGGCCTGAGACAGAGATTGAGGGTGCGACAAAATCATCGTGTGTGGGCGGTACATCTAACATTGTAAAACATTGGCGCACATGGCTTGATCACGTTTCGTCGAAGCAAACAGAGGGAACAGCACGCACCACTTCATTTGCCTCCGCACAACGGAAGCACCAAAAAAAGTGGAGGATTCCGATTGATTTTGAGAAGGAATAACTAGCTCGCTGCGCTTTGATCTACCTTTCGTGGCCAGTCCTCGTGTACACCCTTCCACCACCACCATTACGCTGCGTCAGAGCCAACACTTGCACCTTTTCAACAACAACGACAGCTCGCTCGAAGGTCTGGGCAAGATACGCAATCGCACAAAACCGTTTTGCCTATACCGGGGACGACATCTCGGATAGCATTTCTCAACTACTGCAAGCAGCATGTCCTGGTTCTCATCACAGTGGAAACGATGGGCCGACGGGCCCACTGGATCATCGCCTCAAGGCGGTAAAGACGGGCCCATCCGTAGAATCGAAGTGGTCTGGGGTCGTGAGAGGTAAGTTGTCAAGTCCCTCATCCAGCTCTTCTTCACATATGGATTTCTTAGCTGATACAAAGTCCTCTCTCATTCCTTTTCGTTCGTGTGTGACAGACTGCAGATCGTCCTTCCACGCACAGCAGATCCCGTCACACTGGGTCATTTGCGGCACGAAATCGCATCCATCACCTCTCTTCCTTACGAGAAGATCAAACTCATCCACAAAGGTCTCGTACTGCGAGATGACCGTCTTCCGCTCACAGCCTACGGCCTCGCGGAAGGCTCTCGCATTGGCCTTGTCGGCTCGCGAGAAGAAGGCGACAAGCCGGGCGCCAAAACCTCTGCGGGCATCGGCGCGCTTTCCATCGGCGAACAAAAAGCACGCGAGAAGAAAGCCAAAGAAAACGACACGTCCGAACAAGGCCTAATGAACCGCATCACCGAAGCGCTCGAAACAGCACGCAAAGATTACTTCCCGGAAGTCGCACAGGTGGAATACTCGGTCAATGTGCGAGCCGGCAAGGTGGAGCAGGAGGAGGGGAAGGATGTTTTGCAAGCAGCTCAGATTGCCGATGCGCATAGAAGGTTGAGCGAGTACTTGTTGAGGCAGTTGTTGGCATTGGATAGTGTGGCGGTGAACAGCGATACGACGAGACAGGCGAGGAAGGTGGCGGTCAAGGAAGTACAGGGACATTTGGATAGGTTGGATGCAGCGTGGAGTACGTTCAGGAGTGCCTTGACACAAAACAGTAGAGGGAATCAGCAGCAGCAGGAGGAGGACTGAGATGCTGCGTTAGCATCAGCAACCTAGAGCAGAGTCTCGCTCGTCAATCGGATGATCTTAGATGGCTTGTGGTCGTGTGCCTTTGATGCATAGCAGGCGTCTGAAGTATCAGAATGTGACTTGCTGAAGCTACAGTAAGTGATGAGTATGTGGTTGAATAGCTTGATGAAGAGGTATACTGTATCGGTGATGAGGCGCGTATCGGGAGCGATGTTTTCGGAATGAAGCCGAGTCACACGGTCTAGCCTTTCAAGAAGAAATGCGCATTTCTTTGGCTGCAGTCACAATTTCTCCAACGCACGGACAATCCATCTTCTTTCTCATCATCATCATCGTCATCATCACCACCATTCCCCGTCATCATTCCACTCACGATCAAAATGGCATCAAGAAAGTTCACGATCAAAGTGCCATGCACATCATCCAACATTGGACCCGGTTTCGATGTTGTGGGTCTTTCTCTTTCTCTTTACCTCACCCTCAAGGTAACCGTTGATGGAGCCAAGGAACACACTTCGCCTACTTTGGCGTATACCGGGTTGGGAGCGGAGGAGGCGCCCTTGGACGCGTACAAGAACCTCACCACGCGCACAGCGCTTTACGTCTTGCGATCGAATGGAATCGAATCTTTCCCAAAGGGTGTGGATATTCAGGTGCACAATGAGGTGCCCTTTGGTCGCGGACTTGGTTCCTCGGGAGCTGCCGTAGTAGCGGGTCTTCTCCTCGGCAATGAACTGGGTAATCTTGACCTCACCAAAGACCGCCTCCTCGATCACGCGCTCATGATTGAGAGGCACCCCGACAACGTCACCGCCGCGCTCATGGGAGGTTTCGTCGGCTCCTACCTCCTCGAGCTCTCGCCCGAAGAAGAGGAACGCCGCGATGTGCCGCTATCGGAAGTCATCCCCGAGTACCCACCCAACGCCTCCGAATCTTGGGGGCTTTCGCCCCACCCACCGCCGCACAACATCGGGCACTACATCCGCTTCGGCTGGGCGCCCGAGATCAAAGTCATCGCCATCATCCCGGACTTCCAGGTTTCTACCGCCAAAGCTCGGTCGGTGCTACCGCAGTCCTACTCGAAACAAGACCTGATCTTTAACCTGCAACGTCTCGCGGTGCTCACCACGGCTCTCACGCGGAGTCCACCGGATAGCTTTTTGATCTACCAAGCGATGCAGGATAAAGTGCACCAACCTTATCGCAAACATCTGATCCCAGGACTGCCAGATGTGTTGGCGAGTGTAACGCCAAAGACTCACCCAGGCTTGTTGGGAATTTGCTTGAGTGGAGCCGGGCCCACCATTTTGGCATTGGCAACAGAGGGGGAGGAAAAGGTGGCAGACGAGATTATTAGAACGTTCAGGGAAAAGGGAATCGAAAGGTGCGATGCAAAGTTCTTGACAGTTACAAACGAGGGTGCGCAGGTGTTTAGAGATTGAATGATTGGATATGTCTTGTAACGTAGATACGATTCAGTGCACAGACAGATTTGGGGTAAATGTGAATTGATTGCGGTTACAATCCCGCCGTTCTCGCCGCCGCCGCCGCCGCAGCAGCAGTAGTAGCAGTGGAAGAAGAGCCGGCACTGGCATTCGAAAGGAGCTTTGCCACTACGCCTTGGAAGTGCTTAAACTCGTCCTCGCCTGCCACGCTTAAACCTTCTTTGACTTCGTACACGTACAGTACTCCATCCGATCCACCTGTTGCGACTTTTTTGCCATTTCTGCTCCACGAGAGCTTGTTCAATGCCTTGCCTCCCACCGCATCGCCATTCTCCACTACTACTGTTGTTGTTGTTGAAGAGGAGGAGGAGGAGGAGGAGGAGGCTGGGTTGACAGACGCAATGGGGCGCTCGGTGTCGATGTTGAGGTTGAACACGTCGAGTCTACCCGTGCCATCGACTTGGGCAAAGATGGCTGGGTGGGAGGGGGACCAGGCGATATCGTAGATGTAATCGTTGCTCTCTTCAAAGCCCAATATCGCACTGACTCCGCCGGTCATAACCGTGCCACTCCTCCCCAACCCTGCCACAGACGCAGACGCAGACGCAGGTGGAGGCGCCACCGCAGTCGACGAGGCCGGTTTGAGTCTCCAAAGCCTACTCGTCCAATCCATCGAACTTGTCAAGAACAAATCCGAAAAATCCACCGCCCCATTCAACGGATGGAAACAGATGCCCGTCACTGGCGCCACATGACCTCGATAAATCTCTGCCATATTCAATCCGGCCTTCAACCCCGCCCTATCGTACCGGTTGCCCGCATAGACACTTCCATCCTCCGATCCGACCAGGAACGAGGTCGTCTCTTGATCCGGGAGACCGAGGGTTGTCACGGCTACTTCGTCGGTTTTGGGATGCAGCGTGTTGACGAGTTCGAGCGTTTCTTGCGGCCGAGCCAGCATGTCTAGCATCCACCAACAAATGGTACCGTCGGTGCTGGCCGAGACGAGGTTGTGCGCGTTGGCCGAACCGATGATCTTGAGACCATACACTGGGTGCGTATGACCCGCGGCCGAGAGCGGGGTTTTGAGGATGGGAAGCGATCGGGCACTCGTATCCCAAATCAGGATCTGACCAGAGTACGTTCCTCCAACAACCAAGTTCGGGTGGAAGGGCGAAAAGCATACCGAAAGCACGTCCGTCTGAGCATGAAACACAAATTCAGGTCGATCGGCGAGATGCATGTTCCACACCGCCACCAACCCATCCGGTGCATCTTCGTCTTGATCATTCCGATTGTACGCCACCACGCACAACTCGGGATACTTTGTACTCCAATCAATCGCCGTAATACTACGATTGGCAAACACCTTATCCCCCTTACCGAATCTTCTCACCATCCTCAGTTGCGATCCTGCCCCCGCAGCGTCCACCTCGTCATCCCCTGCAATCCTATAATCCCTCATGTAATCATACGTATCCGTCAGCGCCCGCTCGACAATCTTTGAGGATTGCTCGACAAAGTCGCTAAAATCTTGCGCAGAGTAGATGGCAATCCTTTCTTGTTCTGTCAACTCTCGAAGTTGAAGCGCAATTTCTCGCTCCAGTCGTTCTTCTTCGGCTTTTTGAGCCAGATCCGCTTCGTGCTCAGCGAGGATCTTTGCTCGCAGGGTTTCTTCGGTTTCTTTGACCTTGGCTTCTGCGCCGACTCCTCCACTAGGACCAGAAGCGACGTCTTTAGACCAAGGCTGGTCTTCGTCGTCGGAATCGCCCGCTGCGGCCGTCTGGACTTCCTTGGTGTAAAACACTCGCTGTTTCTGCGGCAACTCGAATAACTCCGTCTCGACATCGACCATCTCCACCGTCATTGGATCCCTCAGGCTCGCCTCTACTGCTGTGGTAGTCGCATTCGTCGTCGCTACTCCCGGGGTGGAAGGCGGCACCTCGCTCTCACTTCCCCCAAACTCGCTGCTCCTTTCGTCCCTACTGCCCAGTAAGCTTTTCCTCGGCGAACCCGTATCGCCAATCAAACTCGCTCTCGAGCTCCTCGTACCTGGCCCTGAGATGAGCGAGTTCACAAGATCATCGAGATCTTTTCTCGAGTTCGCTGCGGCGCTAGTTGATGCTGAGGAATCGGGAAGGGCGGAGGAGGTAGACTTGAGACGCTGAGCACGTTCTTCTCGTTGTCGACGGATTTCTTGCAATTTGGCTTTCTTGGCTTCGATTTCAGCTCGCCTGCGCGCGTCGGCGGCGGAAGACGATGGTGTCGACATCGTTTGTGATGAGTTCAGCACGATGCGCCGCGTGATAGAAGAGATTGAGCGACGGAGAGGGGTATGAGAATGGATGATGGTGAGAAACAAGTGTTGTTGGCAGGTGCGTGCGCATCCTTTCCAGAGACCAACACTTTCCGACGTGTCGCAGGCGTGAAAATCTCAAATTTTGGCATTTGTTGGCAAAATGTCGATTCAACATTCTCTTCCGATTGCCGAAGAACGCTCAGCTCAAGTGGAGGCGACTTGTTCTCTCTCCTCGTTGGACCCTTACTTTCCTTCCTTTCTTGATAGCTCACCACCATCCTTTCTTCATTGTTTCTCATTGCTCGTGTCAACGCCGGATCATCGGATAGTATCCGCTAGCTCAGGATGGCGAATGCCACCATCCGCAACGCCATCTCCATCCACGGCACCAACCCACAGCATCTGATCGAAAAACCTGTCCGTTATCGAATCCACTCGTCCCCTTTCTGGAAAGAACACTGCTTCGCCCTCTCCGCTTCCACCCTCCTCCCTCTCGCTGTCGACCTTCACCACATTGGAGGTCTTGTAGGTCTTCAACGCCCCTCGAACTTCCTCTGTTTGCTCCAGAAACTTCTCCAGATCCAGCCAGAGAAAGAGGTCATTCAAGAATATCTCAACGCGAGGGAGTTCAAGTACCTCCAAGCGCTTACCGCGTTCTACATCCGCCTCACATACGCAGCTCCAGATGTGTATGCTCTACTAGAGCCACTACTGCAAGATTATAGGAAGTTGAGGTGGAGGCGGGAGGATGGAGGGTATGAAGTGTTGCATTTGGATGAATGGGTAGATATGTTGTTGAGGGAAGAGAGGGTTTGTGATATCATTCTCCCGCGTTTGACGAAAAGAGAGGTTTGTGAGCAGAGAGATGGCCTCCCGCCGAGGATATCTAAGCTCGAAACATCCCTGCTCAAGGCTGTAGAGAATGGTGAGAATGGGGAAGGGGGAGAGGAGAGCGATGCAAGCGATGACAGCATGTCTGATGTCAAACGATGGAAACTCGAACGTCTTAAACAAGCTTCCAGACGGTCAGAATTGCGACAGAGAGAAGCTCAACCGGAGTATGAGGAAGTCGAGTATACAAGTCAGGAGGAATCGGAAGAGGAAGAAGGAGAGAGCAAGAAAAGGAGGAGGTTTGTCTCGCCTACGCCGAGCGTTTCGCCTGATCGGCAACTCGCTACCACCTTCGAGAAAGACGAGGAGGAAGAGGAGGGTTATGTATCAAGATCTCCCAGCAGATCTCCAGATCGACATTTGGATAAGGGTGGGTATGTATCACGCAGTCCCAGTCGAACTCCAGATCGAGATCGAGATGGTGGGGGAGGATATGTCTCTCGCTCGCCTTCCCTCTCCCCTGATCGCACCTAGTCAGCATTCATCGACAATCAATTGTATTTGTACCCACAAACCCCAATGTCATACCATACAGAACCTAGTAAGCCCTCTCTACAATCGAACTCACCCGTCTTGAAGTACCCCTTCTATGCACCTTCTCCTCCTTGTTTTTCTCCATCTCGTCCTCCGCATCATCTTGAGATTCGTCTTCCTCGTTAAGCAACTCCATTTCCTCCCCCTTCGATGCTGTTACGGGCTGGGAGGGGAGGGAGGAAAGCTTGTACAAATCCGTCAAAACCTGACCCATCGTTCCACCCGCCACAATTGAGAGCAGCATCACCCAATCCATGCCCATCCCTACAATCATTAGCACAAACCTGATCAAAGAAGCCGTAAAGTACACGACTGTTCTGGCTAGCATCTTGCAGCCTCTCTTGGCTTTTTTGCTTCCGGCACTCGTCTGGTAGGGTAGGTCGATGTATACAGTAGCTGGGTGCGGGTGGAGCAAGCTATTCTTCCTCTTGACCATCCTGGTACCGGAGGCAAGGGGGGTGGGGTTGAGCGAGAGGGAGGAATCCAACAGGTGTGAAAGTTCGCGTTCGATTAGTGCCAAGAAAAACACAAACACGCAAGCGGCTAAGAAGGTCGAGCGAGAGTGGATGAGGAAGGTGGGGAAGAGGAAGGGTTCGCCTTGACCTTTGTCGTTGGCAAAGTCGGAGAAGAGAGAGGTGTGCAGGTAGGGTTTCCAGCTGTCCATGGTGTTGCCCGTTCCGCTAGCGCCCGCGCCAGCGGAAGAATTGGAGGTGGAGGAATGGTCCATGCTCTTCTCTCTCGCAGTATGGTGTGGTTGGGACAAAGAAAGGGAGACCAAGTTGGTGAAATCGAAGAGAAGAAGTAGGCTACGAGAAGGGGCTTTTGAGTCCAGTGTTGTGTCGACGGGCTGTGCAGCATGAGATGGCTCTACAACCCTGCAGGGGGAGAGGGGGGAAATGAAGTTGGGCGTTGAAAATCAATGAGTGCGGACCTTTCCTTCTCCTCCATCCCGCCGCCGCCGCCGCTGTCGCCTTCCCAGGCGCCAATTGATGATGGACAAGCTCAAACACAAACACACTCACAGCTGTACGAACCCCGCAACGACATGTCTTCGTCTCGAGCAGACCATGTGGTCAATGCGTATGCTCCTCACTCTCTAGCTCCTACGCGCTGTCAAACGTCATTTTACACGACGGTCCGAGTCGTCAAAATTCGCCGAGCCACCACCACCATCATCATCATCATCATCACTACTGCTCTCTTGACAAATAACATGACTACTTTGATTAAATCTCGCAGCTATCAAACAACGCACACTTGACGCGCAAATTTTTGAAAAACTACCTAACTAGACAGCAAACAACATCACCCCTAGCACCACTGCGGCTGGACACGCGGTAGTGATCCACCCCCACCCATCCAGTGGTTGGGCCGAACGAGTGGTTGAAGATTTCAAGATCTCCGCCTGTGCCTTGGTTCTATCATCCGATGGGTTGGTGGAGTTGGTGCGGAGGTGCGGAAGGATGTCGGAAATGGGGATGCCTCCGACTGTAGTTCCATTGGAAGACGCACCGGGCAGGTTGGACAGTCGAGAATCTTCCGGGGCGGGAGCAGGAGGAGCAGCAGGAGGAGGAGGAGGGGGAGGGTTCTTCTTACCGCCGTCGGAGGGAGCGGGCGTCACAGGCGCCATGTTGGAACTGTTGCCTCTCGCCGCATCTCCCGCAGCGGGGGCGGCGGGGGCAGGGGGAGAGGGAGAGGGAGATTTGGAAGCAGCCGCAGGGGCATCGGCTACGGATGGAAGTTGACCCGGTTTGGGCAGCGGAGGTTGCGCCGCGATCACGGGCGAAGAGTCCTTCGAAACGGTCAAAGTGTGGTTCGAAGAGTCGGTTTCCTTGCCCCAGGCATGAGGTTTGCCAATGCCAGGAGGAAGGATACCCCAGTGTGCTGGGAGATGGCGATGACTGCCCTTGGAAAGCGTCTCCCGTGCTTCACTGCCACCGTCGGTCTGAGAGACAGGTGCCTCTTTCCACGCCGGCTTGGCAGAGTCCCCACCACCACGACCCTCAGCAATGTACTTGTTGGCATTAGGATCGAGCCTCTGCACCTCTTTCCATGCCGGCACGGAATTCTGACCTTGTCCAGCGTTGGAGGACGCCCTTGCACCTTGACCATACCCAGCGTTGTTCTTGTTGCCATTTGGTTTAGCATTGAAGTGAAAAGATCCGCCGTATGATTGACCACCCGTATCGGTAGTCAGTGCCGACGCTTGTCTCCACGCCGGCTTCGCTGCATAAGCATCATCGGCGTTGGACTTGTCGCTATTGGCGTTGGGAGTTGGAACTTCCTTCCACGCCGGCATGGCTGCTTTGCCATGACCAATGGGAAACTTGGTGTCATGGCTCGCGTTGACAGGCTTCTCGGGATGCTCCTCGTGAGCTCCATCATGGTGGTGATGCTCATCGTGGTGGTGGTGCTCATCGTGGTGGTGATGCTCGGCATCGTGGTGGTGCTCCTCGTCGTGCTGATGGTTGTGCTCCTCGTCCTGTTTGTGCCGATGCCTCTCCTGACTCTCCCGATGACGCTTATCACTAACAAGTGCATACAGCCTGTCCACTTGATACTTGGACGGATGCAATCCGAGCTTGTGCATCAGATGGACAAATTTTTTCTTGCTCACTTCCTCCTCCTCCTCCTTCCTCTTCCCTCCTTCCCTCTTCTTCTCTGCATGATCGTAATGTTGAATCGGCGGGGTGGCGAACTGATCTACCTGCGCCTTGATCAAAGCTGGTTTGCCTGGATTTGCCGCATCGACCGCGAACGACACCTTCGGCTCCTCCCGCCTGACCCTCTTGCCGCTATGGCGTGGCACAACATGCCCCCCCTCAATCGTTAACGCGATGAGCAGCAAAAAGAACGTGAATAGCAAAAGGTGGTTGCGAATCATCTTGCCACTTACACAGCCCTGCCCTGTTCTAAAGATGGTGAAAGTCACCAAACAACCACCAAGAGACGACTACTGGACGACGAGGTCCGAGCAAACACACGAGGCAGCAACAGGACAGACCAGATGAAATGCACCACCTCCCACCGCTTCATCCCACCCCTTCTCAGCCTGGTCCCCACTCAATTTTTCCCACAGCCCTCGCTACAACTCTTCTTCTCTTCCTCAGATTCGAAGCTTCGACTCTATTCCACTTCATCAATACATTACAGCAGGGCGTTTCTACAGACTCATAGTCATTGTAAGCGTCTTTGCATGTACGCCCAAAATCGGCGGTCCTCCGGCAAACAAGCTCTCCAACTGCTCTAGGTACCTCAACGACTTGAGTTCATCCGCACTTGTCCCCGGCTCTGGCGCCGGCAACGCCGTCAATACCACCCCTGTCGCACTTGAACTGTTGATCCTAATCAACTCGTTCAATATCAAATATTGCGCCTTGTTGGGCAACTCGTTGAACGAGACCACTGGCAAATCCGTCGAATAGATGCTCGCCACTCTGCTGGACGAAGAGGCATTACGATCTGGGATCGGGCGTCGAAGATGTCGAAGCGCAACGGGGGAAGGCGATGGGTGGGCCGAGGTCTCTTCTGATCTAGCTCGGCTGTGTCGGAGGGAAGCCGATGCTTTGCGCGCTTTGCTAGACTTGGGCGTGACAAGTCGCCCCTTGGCATCGTACTCTGCACTAGATGAGGAGCTTCCCGAACCAGTGTCGGACGAGGCCGAGCTGGCATACGAAGCTTGTCGCTTGTCGCCTTTGATCTTCGGACGAGGCGTGACGGCGTTGGCTGCAGAAAGGTTGTTGGTTTTGGTGGGGGTAGTTTTGTCCGCTTCACCGCGTTTGAGTTCGGATTGGAATTTCTGTCTTTCCGAAGCCTTGAGTGTGGCCGCATTTTCTTCTTCCTCCTCTACCTCACCCTGAACTGATGAAAATCCGCTTCCTTGACGAAGGTGCGAGGTAAAGGAAGGAGCGACAGAGGCACGCGGCGTCATACTCGAGTCAGTCGAAGCGTACGAGGTTCCCAGCAGACCGGCTGAGCTTCCGTTCGAAACCGTTCTGACATTAGCCGGAGTAGCAGTCCTCTGGCTCGAACTGAGCGTGCCGTAACTGCTGGCGACAGACTGCCCCGACACGCTAGAACCAAGCAAGGGTGTACGCGCCGCAGTAACAGGGTCGTCAGGTAGCCCTGCCGATCCACCAATCGAGTAAGACCGTGGCTTGTTGCGCACCTTGTTCGAGTGACTGCTGGGTTCCAAAGTCGAAGCTCTCCTAATCGCCAATCCTCTCCTGCCTGGCCCATCTACCAACCAATCATCGTCTTCGGAAAGCATAGCAAGCTCATCCTCAAACTCTGAGTCCGAGTCCGAGGAGTCTCCGTCCTCCCCGTCATCCCTTCGCGCACGAGGATGAGCAAGACCCAATCTGATGTTCTGCTTATGGAATGCGAGATGCTCCGCCGGCAAACTCACGCCAAACAGCTTCTGCTCGCGTTTCGACTGCTTGCGAGGAGCGTCACCTGAAGCACCTGGCTGAGCTCCACCAGCTGGGATCGCTTTTGCCGGCGACAGCGCTTGCGACTTGCGTTTAGCAGCAGCTCTCGCCCGGCGCTCGTCATTCCTTCGAAGCTCCTTGAGAGTCTCCCACCAAGGATCGCCACGCAGCGCCTCATCCACTTCCACAGCAGCGACATTGCTTCCATGCACGATCGTCTGGTAGGTGGTGACGCTTTGATCAGCCAAGCAGAAGACACGGAGAGATGCTGGGATACGCAAGTTGTCGAGTAAAGCGCGGATACGCTTTCGCTCTTCGTCCATCTCGCTAGCATGCTCCACGAAGACCGAGACACGAAGCTTGTGCGACTTCCAGCTACTGGTCAAACTCAGGATTGTTCCAAGATGTAGCACCATGGTGTAGGTGTCCCAAGCATGGCTGTCATCTGCATCTGGGCTTGCAATCTGGATGGGCCACAAGTCAATGTAGCGATCTCCGTTCCGCTTTCCGTTTGGAGCTGTTGGCAGCGAGCTTGAAGTTGCGGCTGTAGGTGGTTGCATGAGGTCGAAGCCATACGCGATGGCTAAAGCTTTGTTGAGTGCGAGCGAGTCCTCCATGATGCCCACATAGGTAGTGGGCAGGATTGGCGTCTCCTTGCGAGCGACATCTGTCGGCAGACTACCGATGTCAACAGCTCGGTGAAGTCGCTGAGGCCAGGACATGCCTCGGATCGTGATCTCACTACCGTCACTTCGATGTCCACTGCCATACGTCGACCTTGCCACTTTCGCTGGGTGGCGCATATCGCTCGGATAGCCCATGACAACAATGTTGGGTCGCATGCCACCCAAGCCGCATGACAAGATCAAGTTTCTTGCGCCTTCCCTTTCGTCCTTGGCGATGATAACATCGACAAAAGACTTGATGCCAGTGAGATCAACCAGCTTGAGCCATGCAACCTGCTGTTTGCGCAGCTCTGCCAGGCATTCGCCGAACTCGCCCTTGAGCACATGACCGAGTACGTACAATGCACCTTTCTTGAGCGAATTGCAGAAGATGATGAGGTTCCACTCGCTGCGAGGATTGTTGGCAAGTAGCAAGATCTGCGGGCGCCAATATTTGACGTGACCCTTGCGTTCGTCCAGCCTGAGCAGATACTTGCGCACAAAGTGATAGGTGATGTTGCGTGTCACATCACCCCACGGCTTGGGTGGAGAGAAGAAGTGGATCATGACGAAGAGCATCACGGCAAAGATGGTACAAGCAGCTGCAGCAGCAAAGTTGGTGAAGAACATGGCACCGAAACAGCTGATGGCACCTCCCGCGGCTGTCCAGATATTCCAGTACTTGAAGGAAGGTCGAAAGCTGGGAGCACCTCCTGCCTTGAGAGCGCATGTGGCGAAGCTGAGAGTACCGAATGTGAGGAGGGTCGTCATCGTGACGAGCTGAGCAATGGTGTTGACCGAGTCAACGAAAAGGATGGCCTGGCAGAAGATGTAGGTGACCAGGACGGCATAGATGGGCGTGTCGCTGACTTCGGTGCCTTGAGCAAAGACATCAAGCACTGGAAGCAGGTTGTCACGCGCAATAGCTTGAAGCACCTTGCCGCAAGCCATAACACCCATCAGAGCTGAGAAGGCGGTTGAGGCAAGAGCACCAAATGTGATGACCTGGGGACTGAGGGCGACATCCGACACGATTCCGACGTCAACGTAGAAAGATTCACGCTCGATGGTACCGGCAAAGATGAGGAAGCTGATGAAGTAGACGAGGAAAGTGAAGACAAGCGAGTAATTGGTACCCTTAGGGATGCTCTTGCTCGGTTTGCGCAGATCACCCGACATGGACGCACCAGCAAGGATGCCGGTAACAGCCGGGAAGAGAACGCCAAAGACGCTCTGCCAATTCTCAGCTTCGGCGCCTGTTGAAGAGCCTGCAGCGCCCGAGGTGAATCGAGGGAAGAGATTACCTCGAAGAGTGTCCCATGCCCATCCCGTGTAGTATGCACCTCGATCGTCGTCAATGAAGGGCTTGACTGTGAAAGAAGAGATGGGAATGCTGATGATCGAGACACTGAGGACGAGTGCAAGAGCCAGCGTGGCACGGGCGAAGAGCTTGGAGCCAACCAAGCAAACAATTGCACTGAGCAACAGTACGATGGAGCCGTAGAAGAAGGAGTACCAGGGACCCTCAGGGAGGAAGCCGGTGGGACCTCTGCTCTCACCAAAAGCGTCAGTGAGCGTTTCGACAAAACCAAGGACGTTCATGGCAGCATTGAGTGCTTGACCAGCAAAGAAGATGAGACCGATAGATCCACCGAACTCGGGGCCGAGCGAGCGAGAAATGAGGTAGTAAGCACCTCCTCCCCTGACCTGACCGTTTGTGCTGATAGCGTTGAGACTCATGGCTGTGAGTGTGTCGATGGCATAGCTGAGGACGAGCAGAAAGAGAGCGCCGAGCAAGCCTGCTTGACCCAGGATGAAGCCGAAACGCAGGAAGAGGATGATGCCAAGAATGTTGAGACTGACTGGCATGAAGACACCATCCCAAGTACCGAGCTTGCGAGGAGCCATCTCTGCTGGACTGATCATACCAAGACTCTTGGTACGCGGAAGGTGGCCTGAGCCAGTATGGCCATTTGAGCTGCCGATATCCTGGAAGCCACTATTCGATCGTGCTGGACGACGATACTGCTTTCCGCCTTTTGTGTTGTGACCATCCTCACCAGGGCCCGCATTCCTATCAGAGAAAGAAACGCCCTTTTGCATTCGTCGAGGACGTATTGTTGAAGCACTTTGCGCCAGATTGGTCGACGAGGTCCCGTACGGTTCGTCAGCATATGCTGGTGCAGAGATCTGTGTGGCCGAAGAGTCGGTGGTGTCGTGGTCGATGACTGAACGCGGAGACGAGGTAGCTGATGCGGTAAAGGGATCACCGCTAACTTGACCGCTGGTCAGATCGACATGGTAGGCGGCGGAGCGTGGTCTCGGTGAGGCGGCAGGTTTGGAAAAGTAGTCATCTGCTTCTGACTGACCGTTCATTGTTCTGTCTCCTCCTGGAACGTTGCCAGCCACACTGCGCGGTCGAGATGGGCCTGGTTCGGGCAGTTCTGGACTATTGCGGCGTGAGTATACGGACGGTACGCGCTGACTGCGATTGTCGTCGCTAAATACAGAGTCGTCATTGTCGCGCCGCCGACGATTGGCTAGAGCGCTGGCTACGCCAAGACGATTGGTGTCATCGGCATCGTCCGAGTATAGCTCCTGGTCGCCAGCTGCGATACCATCTTCTACAGGTTCTCTGCGCAGCAGTTGGTTTTGAAGTGAGTCATAGTCATGGGAAGTCCGACTGGAAACGAAATGCGACATGGTTCCGTCGGGCTGGGCTGATCCGTCTTTGCTGAGTCGAAAATGAGGGAAGGTATGGAGGAGGGGAAAGTGTTGAGAATACGAGGGGGCAGGCTATGTTCTGTCGGCTGTTCCGTAATAGGAATAAGGTGAATCTTCTGAGGCGAGGGGAACCGTTGCGGATGATCCGAAAATTGAAAGGTAGCACACGAGTTGTGATGGAGCGGTGCTGGTGCTGCTGTTACTGTGTATGCATTATGGCCGATCGATGCGTATAGGAAGTGTCGCTCTGCCTGACGGGGGGACCGCTGTGGGTCAAAGAGCATGCGTGAAGAGAGAAAAGAGAAGGGCGTCCTTGTGGTGGAAAGCGTGATGGAAAGCAAGAACAAAGATTGATCGTATGCGTCTGTGCAGCCGCCGACGTGGAGGAGAGCAGAAATCAAGGGTCCGTGTGTCTTGCTCTCGAAAGACTAGCTTGGCACGCATGCTCCTCACGCCAGAGAAGAAGTCTCAAAAAATGACAGAGGACGCTGCAGTCAGCTCAGCGCTCTTCGTTGCCAAAGCGCCCAACAACGCTCAAATGCACACTTCTCCACCCCGCTTCGGCCACTTTACAAAATATTCGGCACTTCCGAAATTGAATCATGAATCCTTCCAGAAGCTCACGCGAAGAGCTTGATCGCGACGGATCCGATCTGTGAACAAGAAGAAGTGTAAAGGCATCTCGCACACCCTTGTTGCTTCTCTTCGTCTTCTTATCTCCTTCATCTCCACATCGACTGCGCAGCATCACTCAGGTATCGGCGTTTCCGTGATCGAGGCATTGCATTCTCACGCCATCATTTGGACTTGACTCCTTCCACCCTGGTTGTCTAACGAACACCGACAACGCTCCTGCCAGAATCATTGGAGCGCAGTGGCCACAAAGATGCCGCCCAAAAAGGTGTCATTACCACCCAATCCACCACCGAATCCTTCGCAAAACATCCCACTCCAATATACCACTTTCTTTTCCGTTGCGCCGCTCAACGCCAAGAACGTCTCATCCTCCTACCTCAAGACCGAAGCGCAGACATGGATCGCTCGATCTCAAGCAGCATCTCAATCACTGCCTCAACCAAAGAAGAGAAGGCTTGATGCAGTACGAGATGCCGTCGACGGTGCTGATGCCAGCATGAACCTCGACGAGGAGGATGACCTCGATGCCGAGGAGAGCGAGAAGGAGGCAGCTGAAGACACACCAGCTCATCGCACTATAGTCATCCACCCTGGCTCGGAGAATCTCAGATTAGGCCGCGCTACAGATCTATTCCCCATCTCCTTGCCAAATGTCATTGCTCGTCGAGCCAAGAAAGCAGCTCCACCCGCGTCCAAGGAAACGACACTTGCTGAGAACAGCACAGACGCGACCGAGGCAGCAGATGGCGCCAACGGTAAGGCAGTGGCCAGGACTGATGCCGAGGACATGGAGGTTGATACGCCGGACAAGCCCGACGCCGCAGAAGAGGATGCCGAAGAGGATTCTGCGAAGTCGCTGCGTAAGAATCCAAGGAGGTCGACTGCTAATGCACCGCCGGCAGCAGACAAGCCACCCTCCAGCGCCGAATCCCTCGAAGAAGAAGCAGCACCAGAAACACCCAAGAGAACGCTTAACGAAGGCATCGAGACCATCCGCAACGACCTTCGCGCCATCATGCGTCAAGAAAAGCTTCGCTCGGTCGGCAACGCAAAGAACCTCGCAGCCAACTACAACGACAGCAGCCAGCCTGAAGACGTTCCGGAGCACAACGACATGTTTGGTCTTGAATGGATCGACGAAGATACAGGCGGTGACAATGATGTCCTTGTAGGCGAGCAAGCTCTGCGTCTAGGTTGCTTCTCTCAACCCAAGACAGCAGAGCCCAAGCAGCTTGGAAGACGTCAACAGCAGCAGCAAATGTCTTCCGTCAAGACTCTCTCACCGCCAGATGAAGCTCGTCCTTGGTCCCTGTTCCGGCCTTTCAAGAGAGGCACGCTTGACCTCAACAGCTACGAAGAGCACTACGGTCCGTCGGCTGCCGTTCAAGCTCTCCTCGGCGACGTACGCAGCATCTTGGAGCACGCCATCACTTCTCCGCCCGAAGACACTGATGAGAGGCAAGAGACGGGCAAAGTCGCTCCCATCGGACTCGGCATTCCCCGTGAAGACTTTGGCTCATATACCGTCATCCTCATCATTCCTGACTTGTTCTGCAGGTCGGACATCAAGGCTCTCACCGACCTTCTTCTGGTGGACATGGGCTTTGCTCAAGCTTGTGTACAGCAGGAGTCAGTCTGTGCCACATTCGGTGCTGGTCTCTCTTCCGGTTGCGTCGTCGATCTTGGCGCCGAAAAGATCTCGATCAGTTGTGTGGAAGAAGGCTTGATCCTCCCCGAGACTCGCATCTTGCTCTCGTATGGAGGCGCGGATCTCACAGCGTTCCTCGCGGAACTCTTCATTCGCGCCAAGTTCCCCTACCGCGAGCTGGATTACCGCTCGAGCATCGCCGATAGGATGCTTATCGACGAGCTCAAGCGCAAACTCATCACGCTCAACCCCGCCGATGTGGGACTCAACATTCACGACTTCTACCTCAGATTGCCGTCAAGACCGACAATGAAGTACCTCTTCAGGACGTATGACGAGCTCATTATGGGTCCAATGAGTCTCTTTGACCCATCTGTGTTCGATCTGGACAATAAGAAGATGTTGAAGGGCAAGTCTAGGACTGGAGATGCGGAAGAAGCAGGTGGCGATGAAGGTGTCGCAGAAGACTCACCGGAGCTGAGCGTTTTGAGGGGGCTCGACATACCGGTGACAGGCGCAATGACGAGCTGTGTCAAGCACTTGCTGCCGCCGCCTCCGGCGCCTAAAGCGCAACCTGTGGTGGTGGAAGGAGGAGCAGACAAGTCGGCGCCCGATACAGGTGCTGCGGGAAGCGAGATTGGGACGCCTGCTCCGCCAGTGAAGACCGCGGCTGATGCGGGAAGTGCAATGCCTTCGCGTACTGTCTCGCCCGCTCCAGGTGCGAAGGTGGAAGCGAATGGTGCAGATGGAAGCATACTACCTTCTGCCGATGCTTCGGCTCGTCCCTCGCCCGCTCCCCCTGCAGAACCCATCGCCCCCGTTCCCGAAGAGCCTGCTGCACCCTCCGCTCCCACCATCGACATCCCCTATGAAGCCTCCAAAACTCCCCTCGACACCGCCATCTTCAACTCTCTCCTGACTTCCATTGGTCAAGTCGGCCCTGCCGGCGACGAGCGTCTCCGCAAGATGTCCAACAATATCCTCTGTGTTGGCGGTACAGCGCGCATCCCCGGTCTTTCGGCTGCACTCGAAGCGAGGTTGGTTGCAATGCTGGGAAATCACTTTGCGACCACGACGGGTGATGCGGGGAATGCGCCAAAAGTGACGGTGATCCCACCGCCTAGGGATATGGATCCACAGGTGATGGCGTGGAAGGGCATGTCGGTGTTTGCGAGGTTGGAAGCGGCGAGTCAGGAGTTGTGTCTGAAGAGGGAGGATTGGATGTTGTTCGGGTGGAGGGCATTGAAGGAGAAGACGTTGTTCCTCTAACTCCTGAGTGGCTGTACGAGTGTCTGAAATTCTACCACCTTCACCATCAGATGGAAGTGTGCATTGGGTGAGATACTGATAGTGAGATTGAATTGGCATGAGCCTTGCGTCGAGCGGACCAGTTGCAGCAGGCTTTGAATGTATGGAGGGAGAGATACGGTGGAGCGAGAAATTCGCCGAGTTCTTAGCACGCACGGGGCGCATTTTCTGGACCAACAGATGTCAGAATTCAGGGTCCTCGGCTCTCCTTGTCACCATCATCTTATCACCATTGCTCATATTCGTATGGCCCAGGGCACGATGGAAGACTCACAATCGTTTCCCGCAGCGTCTGGCAGTATGACTTTCGACCCGAATGCTGTCACTCCGGCATTCGCTCGCACGCCCTCCACGACTTCGCAGGTTCCACTTGCGTCGGCGGCTCAGAATGCAAGCGCCTCATCCTCCTCCCGTCTCTCCGTCCCTGCGCTTGGCGATTCGCCGCTGATGGGCGAGCTTCCCACTACGGACCCACTCTCCATTCTCCTCCAAAAGCATCTCCCACCCCACGTGAGGCCGGTACGAGACCTTTCCGGCGCCTGGCACGCTCCCTCTCTCCCGACTACCGCGCCAAACTCCGAACTCCCAGACCCTTTCTCTATCGGCGAGCAGCAGACCCATGCCTCAACTCCAGCCCCTGATATCGACGAGGAGAGCGTTCGTCAAGCCGCAGCTACCAACAGTTGGAGAAAGATCGCTATGCTCGCCAGATCAAAGATCGAAGAGTACGGGAATGGCGAGAGGGAGAAAGCTTTCAATCGACAAAACCAACTTGTCGACACTCCGCAGGAAGAAAACTCGGTAGGGGGCGGAGTTGAAGAAGTGCTCCAGTGGTGGAGCGTGCGGCTTTATGCACTGGCGAGGCTGAGGTTGTATTCGATGTTGAGGACGGAACTAGCTGCGCTTTGGCAGGTGCTTTCCACCACGCCTGTTGACGAGAGCGAAGGGATGATGCTGTCCGACACCCCAATGGTGCCTTTTACGATCCGTGTCTTGAGGGCCACCGAGCCAAATTATAGGGGAGATCTTCGAACGACGCTAGAACAATTCACACTGTTGGTTCAACTGTGCAAGGCGCAGATGAAGCGATCCAAAGCGGAAGGGAATAGCTCAGAAGCGCAAGTGTGGAAGGAAAGAGGAGTGAGGGTGGGGTTGATGCTAGCGTATACTTTGGTTGAGGGAAAGAATTTTGAGGGCGCGATAGAGGTGCTCTCGCCGCTCATCGAGCAGGCGCTCACTACGAAAGAGGAAGGAAGAGAGGACGTGGAGAAGAGGGTGCATTTGGTGGTAGTGGCATCGCGAGTCTGGGTTCAGGCAGGCGATCTTTCCACCGCTTCTAGTCTGCTTGATCGTGCGGCAGCACTCCTCGATAATGGCTCTGCAATGCAGAGGCAGATCGACCATTCAAAGGCACTGATTGCGGCCATTGCGGGCGACTTTGATCTCGCCGCAAACTCGCTCTCTTGCTCCACGGGAGCATCGCAGGATCCAGCAGAGGCGCTCAACCAAGCCATCTTTACATTCTACATTGCCAAATTGGACTCGTCGATAGCAGCGTTGGAGCAAGTAATGGATGCCGAATCGGCCCTGATTGCTAGCGCAGACGCGGTCGTGTTCAATGCCGCAACGCTGTACGAGCTAGCTCAGGGAGGGGAGAGAGAGGTTGTGGAGAGGAAGAGAGAGCTGTTGGGTAGAGTGGGCAGATGGGCAGGTGAGCCAGGAGTTAGTAGCTCGGCTTTCAAACTTTGAATTCACACGGCTTCGCTCAAGAGAGACTTGATGTGTGTGTGTGTGTGTGTGTATGTGTGTTTTGGGCCTGCGTTGGAATGCAAAACGGAACGGGTACAAATACAAGCTGTTGAACAAGAGGAAAGGAGAAGGGCTAGTCTAGTCTTTCGACTGTATCGGCGTAAGAAGAGAAGGCGTTAGTAGTTAGAAGGCTGACGGTGGAGGAGGGGGGGGTTGAAAGGGTGGACAAGACTTACGCTGGTCCAAGCGACTCAACACGACATGTTTGCTCGTCTCCTCAATCTCGCCTGCCAAGAAGACTTCGTCCAATATCGCATACACCTTGTAAAAGTTAAACACCAAATCCAACTCGCAAACGTTGCCAAAGAACGCATCTATTGGGTTCCCCTCCCCTATTCTCGTCAGCTTCTTTTCTCTTCTGCAACCATCTTGACGTGAGGAAAGGGCGCAACGTACCTAGTACTTCAACAAACAAATGAATCGCTTCCAAGTAGGCCAGCTCGTTATCGTTGGCGTCGACACATACGCAGAAAAAGAGACCTGCGTAACGACGGTAGACAAGCTTGTAGTTGCGGAATTCGACAAAGTTGCTTTGGTATTTTTGATCTCGGGGGGCGATGAGGCGGTGCACTTCGCCTCGGAGACGGATCTTTTCGTCGTCGTCATAGGGGACGTAGAATTTGGAGAGACGCGTTTTGCCTTGTCGGTTCTGGACGAGGATGAAGCGGATCATTGCAATGATGCGAGGCTCAAATGGGTATAGCTTTTCCCGTTGGCCAGATGCGGGGCGTTGGGGAAGTTGGGAAAAGCTCAAATGGTCGTTATGTAATTAGTCGCGGGATGCAAGGATGGTGGATGCGAGTTGTCGAAGCGTCGAAGAGCAGAGGATGTCAAAGTAGAAGAAGAAAGGGAAGTTCTGATGGTTGCATGTCAGTGTTGGACCCTTGGTTGGTGTGGAGCTGTGGGAAGCTGCAGTCCGTGCATAACAGGCGAATCCGGCCGGCAAGAATATTGACTGGAATGTGAGATTTGAGTCGAGCAGCCAGCGTGAATAATGAAATGCGAAGACTTGATGAGGTGGAGCCCAAAGTCTATCCAACACACACACTGCACTCAACCATTCACTGTGTGACTTGAGGCTCAACTCGCTTCTTCAAGACCCCCCACTCTTACCACTTTGGCTTCTGCCACTCTCCGTACTCTTCCCCTTCACCATCATCTCTCGCAGCCACTACATTAGCTCCAGTCGCATTCATACCAGATCGTCTCAGCCTTGATCGCGATCAAGCGCTTCCTCGACAACTCTTCGAAAGCATCGATACCTGCTCGCACCTCCATACCTTCTCACATAGGCCAACATGAACGCGCCTCCACAGCAGCAACAAGGTCCGCCGGCCCCAACAGCGGAACAGCTGGCCATCACCGACGCTGGCTTTTCTCCCGTCCCACTCGCTCTCGATCCTGAGACTCACACTCTCCAAACCCCCGTTCCCGATATGGACCTTACCGTCCTCAATGCCCTCATCCGCTCTCTCAAAGGCCTTCCTCCCAACGTTGCCTTCCCACCTCCACCCAACGCCATCGCACCCCAACGCTCCATGGCCATCAACCAGGCCAAAGAAAACGGCAACACCGCATACCGCAACAAAGACTGGGCGGAAGCTATCAAAATGTACACGCTCGCTATTGACGTCGCGGCGTCCCGACCGCTTTGGGAAGCAAACCAAGTTGCCAGGGACGAACTCAGCTTGTGTCTAGCGAACCGATCAGCAGCGTTTGCAATGTGCGAGGATTGGATCGGCGCACTGTGCGATGCAGAGGCGGTGACAAAGTTGAAAAAGCCGTGGGCAAAGGGCCACTATAGGAAAGGGAAAGCTCTGGTGGGGTTGGAGAGATGGAAGGAGGCGAGAGAGTGTTTCGAGTTGGGATTGCAGTTTGATCCAGAGAATAAGGATTTGAAGAATGCGCTCAGTGAGTTGCCCAGTAATAAGAATCAGCTCTGAGGAGGAGCAGCGGCAGTTCACTCTATATGTACTTGTATCACTTGGTCAAGTAAGATCGTTGCTAGCAGAACAAGTGTGTGAGAACGTCGCAAGTGAAGCGAGACTGTGAGAATGTGATTCGGAAACAGGCCGGTCCAGCTCTCACAGTCTACGGACGCATGTCGGCTCTTCCGACCACTGAGTGATTCTCACTCTTTGCAACATTCACACGCTTCGGAACAGAAGCCGAAGTTTCCACTGACATACGCTCTATCTCACCGACGCAGCTGATAATCAGCATCACAAGCCCAAGTGAATCCTACAAACTAATCTTTCTGATTCTCAAGTAAAAGAAAAAGAAGGCCGACGATCCACAGTCTCATACCGGACCCAACTGCGAAGTCGCTATCGAAACAAAAGAGATATGATGCTTTGGAAAATCTTGAAACTAGCACTATTCGCGCTCTACGAAGACTCCTGCGAGTTGTTGGCACCGTGATAAGGGTGGTCTACCAAGTTGAACCATGGCAACGTGCTAAACTTCAACTGACTGAAAGCGCTGTTCCTGTGAGCTACACCTTGCATATACGGCGTCAGATCGCTCTTGCTTGCATCCGTACCGATAGGTTTGACTCCGGCATCCAGGAGCGCCTGGTTGGCCGCCTGTTCGACTTCGTTCTCCTTCCAACCCCAGAATCGGAACGAAGATCGTTGGTATGCGAACAAGAATCCACCGCAAAGGCCGAGGAACGACGAGAGACGCAGAGCCGAGCCGAGACCGCGCTTGGGTCGTGTTGGGTCAAACATCTCCATGAGGTAGATGGCGGAGGGGAAGGCAGCGGTGGCACCAGCCATGGCGGCATAGTCCGAGCCGCGGAAGGAACGAACTACGCGAGAGAAATGCGGGTCGGCATCGATGACCGGGTATGGAGTGTCGAGTTGCTTAACAGCTGCATGGGCAGTGAATGCGGGAGTGGTGTAATGGCGATAAAGTAGAGGCAGAGCCATAAAGGCAAGTGTGGTAAGTATAGCGTCCCTCTCTGCGACTATCGTCGCATCATATCTAGTCGCCGTCGTCGTCGTCGTCGTCGTCGCATCTGCTGTTGTCATTGCAATATGCGGTTGGAGGCGCCACGGTTGCTGTTGTGGTATCTATCGTTACTTACGCATCTTGAGTATATGTCGGTGCTGTTGCTGCAGCGAAAGAATGACCGAGACAGTGAAGAAGGTGAACGATGGTGTGGAGAGTGTTGGTCGACGACGAAATCTAGAACGTTGGTTGCGTTGCTTGCGATGTCAAATTCAACTTGGCTGCTGCGAGCATTCTCCAACAGCCTTGCTTCCAGTTCGTCGCTCGCCCGCCCATTTCCAATCGCACGGAATCCTTCGCGCAGGATCTGAACTCGTCAGGCTGACTAAGCATCACAAGTTGCAGCTAAAAGTCACTTTTTCCGAAGAAAGTGGAGCAAACTCAGCAATTTTGGAAGAAATCGTAAATCTGTGAACCCTGAACTGACCATCTTGATGCCTTTGTGACAGCTATCTGACTTGCCTCTACACCTCATCGGACCAGCTATACAAACATACATAAACGGCAACATGCTCGCAAGAGCTTCAAGATGGTCCACAAGGGCTGCAGGTAGCCTTGCAGCACCTGCGAGTCAGGTTGCTTCCACTTCATGCTTGAGTGCATCCACGGCACCTTGCACTACTGGTGCTCGATCCAGCCTGACCACCAGCAAGCGATTGCTCACTTCATCGACAGCACGAGCTTTCCCACGTCAACTGCCTGGCCGCGCGGTGCAGCGATCCGAGGAGGATGACGACGTGCGAACGTATGCTCCAGCGCAAGCTAGCAACGTCAGCGACGAGCTGAGTGGAACCGATCCTGCCATCCCTTGGTTCTTGCAGACCGAAACAATAGATCCTCCCGTCGACGACTCTGCTTCCACTTCAACACTAGATGCCTCGGCCGACGCCAATATGTTCTCCTACATTCCTGCCGCACCCAAGGTAGAAGAGCCAAAGGCAGTCAAAAAGCTCAAACAGCACCTTCTCTCCGGCTCCTCTGCCAACTTGATAGCAAGACCAAGTGAAGAAGAGGATCAACTCACACCCATCACCCTTATTCATCCCGCATCGCTCTCGAAAGATCCCAGTTCCGATGTATACGGCATGAATGATTGGATTGTGGTGGTCCAGGTCAAGAGCAGTGCTGCCGGTGCTGTCCGCAGGGTTGCAATGGACATTGGAAAGATGCTCAAACACACCCGTCCGCCGGCAACCGAAGACATGATCGATCTCGACGAGTTCCTCGGTCCTGGACCCTCTGCTCCCCGATATCAAAAGCAATCCTCGACGCCCAAGACGCCTGCAGTCCCCACAACCCCACGACCCAAGGGTATGTCTAGAATCGAACACGAGCTCGGCAAAAGGCTTCCCGAATGGGCGATTCACAGAATTGCACTCAAGAGGAAATTCCCTGATGGATGGCGACCTCCCAAGACTCTCTCGAGAGAAGCGCAAGAAGGTATCCGTCTCCTACATTCATCCGATCCGGAGCAGTTTGATGTCGTCGAATTGAGCCATCGCTTCCGCATCTCCGTCGAAGCCATCCGTCGCATCCTCGGCTCCGGAAAGCGCGCAGTATCAGGAGAAGTTAGGAGCAGACAAGACCGAAGAGCTGCCGAAAAAGCCGCCTCACGCGAAGACTCGGAATTGGCAGAAATCCGAAGGCTTCAAGAAGAGGACAACGAGTTGGTGGAGGATGACGAATCGCCTGTTATCGAAGAGGAGGAGCTCTTGGACGACATGGAAGAGGACGATACGCCTGGGATCCAACCTGTGCGATACGAGGGCTTGGTCATGTCTGCTTCAGATGCATCGGCGCTTGGCGTCACGAGCAAACTCAAGACAGGAGGCAAGAAGGGCGATGGCAACTGGTGTCTCGTCGATGCCGAATGGTGCATGGTCCACGTCATGACCGAACAAGCAAGATTCAATTACGATATTGAAGGCATCTGGCGTGAACTTGAAGCAGGTAAAGGATCGAAACCCAAACCATGGGAAGCTCAATTCTCCACCGCTGCCTCGACCACTGCTGTCAAACCCACACGGCTGAAGTCGAGGAAAGACATTTTCGGCGAAAGCTTGAACAACAAGAAGCGCACCACCACCGCTTCAGATGGCGATGGCGCTGCATGGAAATTCGGTAGCGGTTCCAGGTCGTTCACAACATCGACCAGGCAGGATTTTCGTAAAGAGGTGCCGGGATCACTTGCTCAGACCCTTTCCCGCGCATCCTCGACTTTTTCCTCTGGGTCCAACACTCCAGTCCCCGTCACTGTTTCTGGCTGGCTGAGGTCGACAAGAAAACAGAAATCGATCACCTTCCTCGAGCTTTCTGACGGCTCGCTTCCAGGCGGACTGACACTACAAGCCGTGGTCAAGAGCAACAAGGACTCTCCCTCGTCGGAGATCGATCGTCTTGCCGGGCTTACAGTCGGCACAGCGCTCCGTCTTTCGGGCAATCTCAAGCCGGGTAGAGGTACTAAAGCGGGACAGAATATCGAACTCGAAGCCACCTCGATCGAAGTCGTTTCCAGATGCGACTTGACCTACCCTCTCGCCGCGGTCTCTATGCAACAATCCAGCACCGCCACTGAAGAGGGAGGCTACTCTGCCTCCCTCGCCGAACGACGCAATCCGCACCTCCTCGGTCGTCTCCCTCGTTACGCTGCAGTTGCACGCACTCGTCAGCGCCTTGAATCCGGCATGTCGTCCTTCCTCTCCAATAATGACTTTGTCAAGATTGCCTGCCCTATCTTGACGTCGAGTGACTGCGAAGGGGCGGGGGAGACGTTCCAGGTTGTCTCGCATAGCGATGTGCGCTCCAAGCAGCCGCTTTCGTCGTTTTGGGGTGGGAATTCGGCCTACCTCACCGTTTCGAGTCAGTTGCATCTGGAGGCGGCAGGGTTGGGTTTGGGGAGGGTTTGGACAATGAATCCGGCATTTCGGGCGGAGGGGAGTGCGACGAATCGACACTTGTGTGAGTTCTGGATGTTGGAAGCCGAGATGTATTTTACAGATCTGGAGGGGATACTTGACGTGACGGAGGGGATGATCAAAAGCGGTATCACGGCAGCGTTGGGAGCAGGGGAGGATATGGACCTGCTCGGCGACGCGGGCCATCTCGAAAGCTTGAGCAAGGTGGTGCAGGGAGAGTGGAGGAGGATTACGTACCATGAAGCGCACGAGTTGCTTGGCGAGGCACCGGAGGGGAGGTTTGAGGTCAAGCCGAGCTTGCAAGATGGGTTGGCGAGCGAGCACGAAAAGTACCTAGCTTCGCTGCTGGGTCCGGTGTTTGTAACGCATTACCCGCTTAGTCAGAAGGCGTTTTACATGAAGCGTTCCGCGTCTACTTCTGCCTCGGGCGAGGTGTTGGTGGAATGCTTCGACTTGCTCATCCCGGGCTTGGGCGAATTGGTCGGCGGATCCGTTCGCGAACATCGTCCCGCCTCTCTCGCACAAACCTTACAAGATCTTGGTCTTGCAAGTCAGGACGACTTGAAGAACAAATTGGCGTGGTATCTAGACGATCTAAAGAAATACGGTGGAGCGGTGCAACATGCAGGATTTGGGATGGGCATGGAAAGGTTGTTGGCTTGGGTTAGTAATACCGTCAGTGTCAAGGATGTCGTGCCTTTCCCAAGGGTCAAAGGTCCCATCCGATTCTAAAAGCGTACAATCTCATGGTTGGGTTTGCAACAAAAAATCGTCATCTCCACTCACGCAATGCAATCACTTCAGACGA
The DNA here is from genome assembly GCA_023212835.1 of Pseudozyma thailandica. Classification (NCBI taxonomy): domain Eukaryota; kingdom Fungi; phylum Basidiomycota; class Ustilaginomycetes; order Ustilaginales; family Ustilaginaceae; genus Pseudozyma; species Pseudozyma thailandica. The sequence continues at coordinate 320,934 of JALCCH010000014.1, forward strand.
CAAACTTTCCAAATGAGATCATGGTCTTGTGATTGCTGCGGTCTACCTTCAGTCATCCACCTCGATCCTGCCCATCGTTTGAGCCTCGGCTTGCTTTCTCTCGGCCCTGCGTTTGCCCGTAGTTTCGATCCACCTGGCGTTCTTGACCTCGTACGTCTCTTCTCTTGCTCTCTGTTGGAGTGCGACATAGTTGGCTGCTCCCCTACCCGTGCCGTTGCCCAAGGGGATGATCCCACCTCTTCCTCCTTCTCTGTCTTCGTTTTCTTGTCTTTCTTGGTTAGGGATGGTGAAGGTGGGTAAGTGCGGGAATGAAGCGGAGCTAAAGTCGGTCCTACTCGGCAGAGTGCCCGTGTGGGGTGAAGGTGAAGCGAGGACAAAATGCCTTGTGAGTTCGGTAGAGATGGCGTGTTGCGTCCAGGCTTTGTGCACTCGGAGGAGACTGGATGACGCGGTATTCAGATTCTCTTGCGCTCCTTCCGGAGTGATCGAATCGAGCGACCCGTCGTACGATCCAACTCGCCACTCAATATCCGTGGGGAGAAATCCGCATTCCCAAAGCACAAGAGGTCGATCAGAGGCCATTTCGTAGTTGGGTTTGGTGGCATAGACTTCCAACGCTTCATCGGACGCAGCGTGCGAAGAGGGATCCGAATCCAAAGCCTGAGATATCCACATCGGCAACCCCTCCAAAGGCGTCGAAGAGCGGGTCGAAGAGGTGGCGTTAACGGGGAGCCACCACTTCATCCCACCTTCTTCCTCTTGAGAATTCGCACTTGCCCGAGGTGCAGACCCATTGGTTGCGGCGAGACGCATCTTGACCCTATCCGCCGCAATCTGCCCCTTCTCCGTGTTCATCAACTCCTCCACCACCGACGGATGTTCCAGCTTAGCACCAACGAGGAAGAGGATGGCCATAATGTTCCTCACCTGATGATAGAGGAATGCAGTTCCGCGAAGATTGAGCACGTACATATCTTCCCTCTCACCCTTCTGCCCCTCCTCTTCTCCTTTCATGTCTGGGATAGGAGCCGATGTAGATGGCCAATGCGAAGAAACTCGGTCGATCGAAACGCCGTCAATCCTCCTTCTGTAGTTGGTGATTTGTTTGGAAGCGTCGATCTTGCATAGGTTTCGGAAATCGTGCTCTCCCAGTAGCCTCTGGGCTGCATCCCGCATTAGAGGGATGTCTAATCGTGTGGCGCCCGAGTCTTGGCTATTGGCAGAATCACCAGGACAAGTGTTGGGAGGGAAGAAGATGCTCGGAGGACCGGAAGGGAAGAAATACTTGTAGTGACGGTAGGTGCAATCGAATCTGCTGGAGAAGTCCGGCCTAACGGGTGACCATGCTTGAATCCTAATCGTGGGTGGGAGGATTCTGTTGAGGATTTGGACGTAGGGGAGCTCGTTGTCTTCAAGTCGAGCGTTGCGCTTCGTCTCCAGCGCATCAAACTCTTCTCCTTCTGGCAGGGGAGAGGCGGGGTCGAATTTAGCTTGGTGGTGAAGCCTAGCTTTCCATTGGTTGACTTTCTTACTTCGGACCCAGAGGGCGACTACTTGTCCAGCGGCTGAGACGCCCCGATCAGTTCGACCGCAACGGGAGAATCCTGCACCGTCCATTCCCGTCGCAGGGTCGACGAGACGTGCTGTGCACATGGCGTCCCACAATACCGCCTCTACTGTGGGGAGTGTGGATCCGGACCCAGGGACGGTGGTGTTCTGTGCAGCTAAGCCCGAGTATCCTGCACCGTCGTAGCTAAACCGCAGCGCAATCTTGCGACATGGCGAAGAGGCAAAGTCGAATTCTTTCGGCTTCTTCTCCTTCTTTCCCTTCTTCGCCTTTCCGTCTGCATGCTTCGGGTTGACGGTGGCAGAAGAGGAGGAGGAGGGGAGAGAGGCAGCATGCTTCTCCGTATCAATCCTTGACTGGGCTGCACGAGACGCAGTGGCAGCGGCCTCGAGCTCAGCGATTCGGGAGAGAAGAGACTCTTTGGTCCAATCTGCGTAGCGCGACTTGAGCTCCATCTTGCGCTGCCAGATGTGAGTGAGCGTGTCAGCCTTCCGAAGACAAGCGGTAGTGTGGAGGAGTCGGTGTGCTCCTGTTCTCGAAAGTCCTTCGATGAGACGAAGCGAGGATCCAGAGAGGTTGAGTGTCGGTGCGAATACCATGCAGAGACGGCGATGTTACCTGCGAGGCTGTGGAATGGCGAAGGAGTGTTGGAAGTGCGGCAGACGAGGTGTAAGTCAGGATGATGGGAAGAAGAATCAGAGTGGAGTCAAGGTTACGAAGAAAATTCGCCGACATCCGAGAAGCAGAAAAGTGGCACAGAAAAGCGGGCTATCAAAACAAAACTCAAAATTGGACCCTGCAGAACACATCGTTGGCCATGATCACTACTGTACCAGCCCTTACACCCTCTCGCTTCTCATGGACCACAGTCATTGACGTCACGCACTCTTTGTTGAAACTTTCTTCTTTATTGTCCATCTTTCACTATGTGTGACTCAAATGATCAACAACCAACACCCCGTCGCTCTCCGCAAACGGATACGAGTAGCTGCTCAAGAACTGCTTGATGAATCCCCCGACTTTCACCCTTCTCTTATCCGTCTCCTTATTGCTATGCTTGCCCTTGCCAATCGCCAGATACGCCAATCCCTGCATTCCTTCTGCTTCCAGGCCCAGGAGGAACTCTTCTGTCAGCTCTACCGCTTCCTTGGCATGCAAGCCATGCAAGTCAAGCAGACATTCGGTGCGCTCGTCCACTGACAGGTTGGACGTGATGGAAGATGCAGCGTTGCCTTGCAACGATCCAGGGCGAACAACCCCAAGACACAAGCCAAGACCGTTGCCTACGACCTTGCCGCGAAGATTGCGTGCGCCAGCTTCGGTACTCTGGCAAGATGCATTCGAGCCTGAAGTGTTGGGATCGTTGAGCCGGAAACGCAGCTCACGCATCCTGTCTTTGACAATAGCATGGGCTGCAGTACGCGACTCGTCCTCATACTGATGATTGAGCGACGATGCTTCCTTGCTGAACTTTTTTGCTGAGGCAACATCACCTTTCCTATATGCCTCTGAAGCTCGCGCAAGTAGCTTGTTCCTCTGCTCGGCGAGCGAGAGGACGTCGCCTCGATGTGTCTGATACGTTTCTGCTGCGCTGCTTCCGGTCAAAAGGGTCGGCAGAAGGGCCGAAGGTCGCAATGGAATGCGAGCCGAAGTACGAGGAGCCGCGGCAGCAGGCTTCGCTGCCTTACTGTCTGCTGCGCCTGGAGGCGGTGGACGCATGGGACCTGCCTTGGAGTGGATGCTGATGACACCTTGCGAATCGCTCTGTGCGCGCGTTGCAGCATCTGCAGGTGCTTTCTTTTGCACCGTGGAAGCCCATCTGTTCCTGGACGCATCGGCTCCTGCGCCCAGTGTTGCTGCATACGAAGTCTTCGTCGGGCCGTTGCTGGATCCGCCTCCGAGCTCGGGGAAGTCCTCCTTGGCACCATTCCTAGCGCTACCGGCAACCCATGCTTCTGCTGATCCCGGAGTTGACGGTCCACCTTGGTTCTCATTGTCGCTGACGTGGAGGCCTGAAACGATACCCGCAGCCAACTGATTAAGTGCATCGTAATCATGCAAGAAGTTGCATGGGTTGTGAGCACAATGGCCCTTGAGCCAGTATCGGCAAACAGCACGATTGTCCAGATCGTGTGAGAAGCGGCAATCACTTCGTCGACATTCTCCCGCCAAGTAATAGCGGCAAACGCGATTGGCGCCCGGTGTTGCTGGCGAGACTTCGTATCGCTGAGAGAATTGCGACGATCCCGACCTGGACAAGGCCGGGCGTTGGCCACGAGCAGCAGCTAAGCCAAGAGCTTCTCTAGACATGACATTGACGCCAGCTTTGACCCCTGCAGTGGCTGGCACTTGCGCGGCAGACATGCGTGGCGAGTCTGATAAAGGCGGTGCAGCAGGCATGCGAGGTCCGGACGGACCACCTGACAACAACGATTTTGATCCGTCGCCCAAAGGCTTGCCGTCATTCTCCCAAATAGCATTGAGTGTCTTCTCGACATCATAGTTGTGCATGACGAGCGCTTCGTCAACCTGCTCTGGACTCCATTCGGATGATCCGGCCTTGGTGCCAGTGACAAGAATCGAGTAGAGCATGTCGAAAGGCGTGAGAGGGGCAGTAGGCTCAGCACCGAGTCCACCAGCCTCAGTCGGGTCGAAGGGGTTGCCAGGTTCGGAGCCAAACCAGCCAGGCTGAGACGGACTCTGGACACCACCTGCTTGAGCTGAAGTCCATCCTGCATCTGGGTCATAGCTTGTGAGGCCGGCAAAGCTGAGCGGCTGCTGCTGAGGCTGTGTCGTACCGAAAGGCGAAAACTCGTCATCGTCGTCATCGCCAGCACCTGCATGATTCTTGTTGGCGAGTGCTAGATTACTGCTACTGGCGTTGGAGCTGGGCCGACGAACAAGATAGGGTGCTGAGCGTGTGGGTGTGAGTGCTGGCGCAGCAGCGGTGCTTGTCGAGGGCCCGACTCGCGGCTTGAACTCAGTGGCGCCAATGTTGAGCTTGGGAGAGCCAAAGGGTGAAGGAGAGGCAGGACGGCTGGCGCTAGAAGTGTTGAGAACACCTGGTGGTAGCGATGTCATAGGCGATGCTAGGCTGGCAGTGGCACCGTTGGATGAGGCAAGACTGGCCGAGGAGAGATTGGAGAGGGTGCGGTTCCAAGGTCGAGGAGAAGCTCGGGGTGAGCCGGAGCCAATGATGCCTGGATGCGGACGGGGACTAGCACCTGGAGCGCTGGAGGTGGGCCATGCAGGACTAGGTGCAGAGTTGAGCGTGGCTAATGCACTTGAACCCAAATGAGGCGAACTAGGGTGTTGCAAGTTAGCGGATGCAGGAGCGGGAGCCTCTGTCGGGGTGCCGAAGGAAGATGCGGGCGAAAACGGAGGACGAGAGGGTGTCCACGGGCGAGAGGTGGAAAAGGAACGAATGCTAGCCGGTCGCCTGACAGGAGACTGATTCGGGTTGGAGGAGAAATGAATGCCTGTGGGTTGGACGTCCTCGCGATGGCGATGCATGAGGTCGAGCACTAGGTTGTCGATACGTGCTGAGGGAGAAGGAACGCCTTCGAGGGTATAAAGCGCGTTGGCGAGCGTGGCTCTGACCTTGTCAATTCGCTCTTCCTCGTCGAGACGCTCGTCATTGAGGATAGCGATAATGTCGGCAGTATAGTCGTTAGTAGGTGCAGAGGTGGATGTACGTCTACTGCTGGATGAAGAGAAGGTTCGGTGGTGCGAGAGAGCCTGAATGGAGAGCTGTGCGGCTTTGAAGGAAGACGACAATGGCGGCGAGGTAGCGATGGAAGAAGAGTCGTCTTGGTCAAGGTCATTGCTCACGATCTGCTCTTCCTCAGAGTCGGCGCCTGACAGAAGCGTCGAGGGCAGATATGCATCGTAGCCCGATGATTCCTTTTCGGCAGCACCATCCTCGGATGCCGAAGCTGATGCAGAGGAAGATAAGGAGGAAGGCTTATGAGGCTTGAACGCGGCAGTCAGAAGCGGAGCAGCGCCGAGTGATGTTGCCGCTGATGATGTGGCGGATGATGTTGCCGTGTTGGCAGTAGCTGTGGTCGAATTGGAAGAGAAGGATTGAGGATGGCTCGGCGTTCCATTCTTGGTCACCAAGATCGAATCGAGAAAGGACCTAGCGTAGGTGCTTTGTTTGGGAGCCATGGGTGCGCAGCAATATAGAGCAGCTCAACACCAGCCGATGTCGAGCATGCAAGAGTGCCTGGGAAAGGCTGTTAGGAACGAAGTTTATCAAGGATGCCGAAGTCTTTGGCGCGGGTGAATGAGGACAAATGAAGGAAGCATTGCAGTGAGGGTTGTGCCCCACTGAAGAGCCGTGAATACACCAGCACGTACGAGACGCTAAAGCTGAGCTACGAATTCAGAGTGGTGGGAGAAGATCAAGCCGAGGCGATCGAACGACTTTCGTATGGCTGTGCGGTGGATGATGTGATTGATATGGAAAGTTGATTTTGAGGATGAGGATGAGGATGAGGATGAGGATGAGGATGAGGATGCTATCGTGAGGCTGCGACTACTGTGAGCTCAAAATCCGCGCGTTGGCTGCACACAACGCAGAGAGCGACAGAGTGCCCAGACCAGCCTTTTTGAAATCACTCTTTTTTTGGAGTGAAATCACACAGAAATCACAAAAATATGGTTGAGCAGCGCGTCTCTTTTTGCTTTTGAGGCTTGTCAGGGGTCCCTCGACACAACACTCAGCAGCAGCACGTTCCTGTCTGCAAGTGCTTGACTCCACCTTGCCTATGGATTTTTGGATAAGAATTGTTACACCGCATCTTCCACACAGATCGAGATTCGGCTCCGAAACGCGTGTTGGAATTGGCAGCGCTCAGACGCAGAGTTGAACGGAATTGACCATCAACTCGATAAACGAGTTCTTCTCAATCTTCGCGTTCCTTCTCATTCTCACTAACCATCCACTCTACACCATCTCTACGCACATATATCGTCGCCATGTCATATGCTAACGGTAGCAGTGCCGGTACGGGTGCGAGCTCCTCAGGCTCCGGCTCGCGCTCCAAGCGAGAGCTCATCGACCGTGTCAAGTATCCCAACCCTATTCCTGTCCCACCTTACCCACCCAAGCTCGTCAAGATCCCAACAGAACCCTCTAGATATGCCAATCCACATTTTGCAGACCGGCTTGCAAGCCAGCAACCAATTCCCATGATCGTCGACGTCCATGCTGGTATGCCCATCGATCTCGCCAACTTTCAGAATCTCTGGGAAGGTGATCTTTCCGAAGTCGTCGTGCCTGCCTCGGCAAAACTGGACGCTGAAGATATCGACGATGCAGATGCCTTCCTGCTTCAAGACTTTGCCTCCACGCTTCCGCCTGCAGCTACCACCAATTCTGCGCCGGGCGCTATCGGTCTCATCACTTCCTTGAAGGCAACCGAGGATCCCTCTGCATCAGCCTCCTTGCAGGCAGCCATCCAGCAGCGTCACACTCAATCTCTTGGTCCCGGCGCCAAGGCAGCACTTGCAGCCGATGATGTCACATGGCTTCGTACCACACAATACCTCAGCGCGCAACAGAAGCAAGCTCAACAGCAAGTTCAGAAGCCCAAAGTCGCAGAACGCATCGATGTCTCCCGCGAAGCTCAGCTGGCCAAGATTGAAAAGTCTTTCAAAGATGCACAGAAGCCGCTCTCTGCTCTCAAACATCCGCACAAGAAGGGCGTCAAAGCTCTGCAGGTCTTCGACTTCCTCCCAGACCCAGAAACTTGGGCCACAGAATACCAGGTCGTTCGCTTCATCGACCACCCCGGTCGCATCGTCAATGGTGTTCCTCAAAGCGATCCTCGTCTTGACGTTGCTATCTTCCGTCCCGTCACTGCTGCAGATGGAGAGCAGCGTGTTTCTTACTACCTCCCTGCAGGCGAGGAGATCTCCGAAGACCCTGAGGCCCCAATGACGCTCATCGATAACCATGAGCTCGAAGAGAACAATGCGCGAAGACTTCGAAAGAGGAGAAGGACCGGCAAATACCCAGTTCCACCCGAGGCTGACGATGCGGACAACGCCGAGCAACCCGAATACAAGCTCCTCAAGAAGGATTATTCCACTGCATACAAGCTTTCGCGTGACTACGTGCCCAAAGACACAACAGAGACCGCTCATGATGTAGTCGTCCTGACTCTAGATGATGGCATTCCCGACCCAGATCCGGACACCGATGTCGACCCTATCAAGGGTGTCAAGACTGCTCCTAGCAAGCCTGCTGGCGAAGACGAAGATGACGATCTTTTCGGCGATGACGAGGACGCCGACGAGCAAAACGACGACGATGCATCCAACCAAGTCGATTCCACCCTTCCACCCCAATCCGAGTTCGAGCGTCAACAGCGATCCCGTCGCTCAGCCGCTACCAAGGGCAAAGAGCGCAGCGAGCAGCCCTCAGGCGAAGGTCTCACCTCCGAAAAACGTCCCAAAGCTCGCGCATACTACCACAAGGTTGACATGCGTTTCACTCTTCGCGTCTGGCGTTCTCGCTTTGCTAACAATGAGAAGCTGCGTACCAGGGACAGGAGGTATCCTGGAAAGTGGGATGCTATTGTCTTGTCGCACAGGGAGATGGACGAGAGGGAGAAGTTGAGGAGGTTGCATGCCCGTGCTCAGGTGGATGACGTAGGTGAGCTCGAGCCTTATGAGAGTGAGGAGGAGCTTGAGGTTATGCTTGAGGAGGATGGCGAGGCGGCGGCTAACGGAGATCTTGAGAGGGGCGCTGACGAGAGCCAGGAGGGCACGGCGCGTGCACACGCAGATGCTGATGCTGGTGGCGAGGCTGATGCCGTCGATGCTCAGGGCAGTGACGAGGACGCTGGCGACAAGGAGAATGGTGAAGACGATGATGATGATGATGAAGAAGGCAGTGACGACGAAGATGATGACGAGGACGGCACCGTCGATGGAGATGAGGAGCTCGCCGCTTTGCGTGCCGAAGCTGGAGAGGCAGGAGAGGACCTCGATGTCGAGGACGGTGGCAGGCGTTCCCGCAGCCGGAGGTCTGCTCCTAGCGCTTCAGAGGATCAGCCTCGGCCGTCTGCTGCTGCTGCTGCTGCTATGGAGGAAGACGACGACTGAGCCGATTCCTCTTCATACAATACAACCATATCGCAATCAAGAGATTCTGAGCAACTTCTTCTGTTCGATGTGAAAGCTACTGTGCGCTCTCTCCTCGGTGCGTGCTTCTGAATGGTCAATATCGTGGTGAAATTACAGCGATAGTCTGCTACTGGTACAGGATTCTTAGAAATGGTCCCCATTGATTTGATAGTCTACACGATGCGAAACGACAAGATATTTTCTCTGCGATGCTACTGCTGCTTTAGTCCGTCTCCATGTTGAGGAATTCCTCGGACATCATCTCGAAGCTTTCATCCGAGTCAAACTGCAGGCTCTCGTCGAGCGCCTCGCTCTGCGAAGCTTTCATCAAGACATCCGGCATACCTTCGTCCCAGCATTGATCAAGTAGCTTTTTCGCCATTTCGTACGAAGTCGAATCCAAGACGCTTGACGAAGGCGTGCTCGCGAGAGGTGTGGTCTGACAGAGGCAAGGAGAGTAGAGGGACAGGTCGAGGTGTTGTTGCCCTGCCCTCAGTTTGTATGGAAATTGCCGCTCGAATTGTGGGTCGAGCATGTCGAAGGAGAACTCCGGTTCTGATTCGGATGAGCCGTCTTCGATTGTCTTGTCGTTAGATCCAGCGGCTGCAGAGGCGAGCCCACTCGCGTTTTGAACTGTCTCTTTGAGCAGCACAGCTGCTGAGACGGGTATATTCGGCTGCTCGTCTTCTGCAGGCGATATAGTTGGCTCTTGCACATCGAAGTTGGGCAAAAGCGGTAGGTTCGCGCCTGCTACCGGCGCAGTGGGTATCATTCCGCGCTCCTCGTTCAGCGTTGAAGCGCTTTGGACGGCCGGATTGAACAAGGTACCAAAGTCGAAATCAACAGACAGCAGATGCGATGGGTCCGGCGAAGTTTCCATGTTATCAGCAATCGCCTTGAGGATCGCGAGCGCAAGGTTCTCGTTCATTCTGTCTGTGATTCGATTTGGTATGATGCATTCTATCTCGACTTCGGCTTCCAAGCTGTCCTTTGATCGTTTCTCTTCGTAAGCCTCCAGCGGCATTGCGTAGAGGAGGAGGTCGTGCTTGTCTGCGAGGGCAAGACACTCTTTGTACCATTCCAGCCTCTTTTTCTCAACCGTTTCCTGCGAGATCGCCTGACCTTGTGTCTGTCCACCTGATGCTTGAGTGAGTTTGTTGAAGAAAGACAGGAATTCCGGTGCGACGTCGCTAGGAGTGCTGAGCGGCTCGGGCTCGGGACTAGAGATAGACGTCGAGGACGACGGGGTTGGCGATGACGGCGGGCTCGACGACTCGGGCACAGGCGATGCACTGGATTGAGCGAATTTGGGCTGAGCGGCAGGGGAGGCAGGTGGACGCTTGATGTGGATTCGTTTAGCCTGGGGAGAAGCGGAAGCGGAGCGAGAGCGGGATCTGTCCTTGTACTCGTTCCAGGTACACTCTCTCTTGAACTGAATGCATCGTGCGCAGTCCTGCGACCCTGGAGATGGTCCAGGACATTTTCGATGCCCGCTGCCTAATGATCGAAACACAATGAGGTCAGCTTTGCGAAAAGATCTGAAAAAAACAAGCAAGACAAGTGATACTCACGACATTTGTCGCATGCTTGCGATGCTCTCACTCTCTTGGCCTTCTGGCCCGGACTTGAAGGCGACTCTTCGAGGTTTGGTGGAGGGGAAGAAGCTGAGCCAGGATAGCAGAGCTTCTGCTTAGACCGTGAGGGTGCTGAGGGCGCTGATCGTGGCATGCCGGTAGTGTTTAGATGTAGTATATGAGAGACAACCGGCGGATGCGGAAGCTGAAGCTACACGTTGACGTAGCGGATCGCCATTATGTAGGCAACGCAAATTGATGAGGAGGTGCGGAAGTGGACGAGAGTGCGGAAGAGGCCAACCTGAGCGGACGAAAGAAAGTAAGGACACTCTCATCCTAAACAAAGAAAAGTTGCCTGTCGCACAGCACGAAAGAAGACAAGGCTTGCTTAGCTTGTTGATCATTTGAACAAAGTCGAAGGACCCCTCGATGGTGAGGAGAGGGCGAAGGTTGTGCATTGTGTTGTGGGAAGGACAAGTGTCAACATCTATTCATTCCGCGACCAGATGGAAAGTGTCAAGAGCTTAATCATGCTGCAGACAACTTGTCGACACAGTACACAAAACAGTGATGAGCCCGGTGACACACGCACACTCGATCCGATTTCTCCGGAACCATGCAAGACCTTTGCTCGGCGCAGTTGAAACAGCTCGAGCGCAGGGAGCAGCGGAATCAGCTTGTCACACCCACACTTCAGTAATCGCTAGTCGAGTGAATTATTATAAGTGAATCGTTATCGTTCTTTGTTTCTGCATCATATTGGAACACATCGTACATTCGGTTTGCCTAACGATCCTCAGCCCATTCCTGTTCGATCGGCGCACAAGTGAGAAAGTTAAAAGGTCAGTGTCACGGTGTTAATCAGTGTGTAGGCACACAGGTCTTCTTCTGCGTGTATCGGAGGCACTTACGTTCTCCTTCCGGATCTGGGCCTCTTCCTCTGGTGAGAAGTCGTTCTGGATGTTGAAGAGCTTGCGGATCTCTTCAGGGGTTTTGCCCTTGATCATGTTGGCACTATTTGAGTCAAGCGAATGCGCCGATGGATTTGAGATCGTCACATCGTCAGTACTTAGCTTTCAACAAACGGCGCGTGTCCGTTGTAGGTGCATGCTCTACTTACACAGTCTTGCAGCCGACATCGAGAAGTGGCTTGATGTCGAGGTAGTTTGCCGCCAAGATGATCTCGAAGAGCATCTCCTGGTCGACCTGAATGAATTTGGCGTCCCAGTCCGAGATGTCAGTTGTACGTCTGCGCGACTCTTCGGCGTCGTCTGCAGGTGCGGGAGGGTCGCTGCGGTGGTGAGAGCAGTATTCGAGGACCTGTGCGATGACACGAGTCGAGGAGGCGGGTATGCCGTCAGAAGAAATTCAGTGGGTGCAGTCGCAAGGGCATCTAGCTCGGGCTTTCGTGGCTTACCTTCTTCAAGACGTTTGAGGAGACGTTGGGAAGAGGGATGGGCTGATCGGTGTCTCCAATGTCTGCAGTCCGAAGCAATTGGACGGGAGATTCAGACCTCAATGTCAGTATAGCTTCCATAAAGAACCCATGTACGGCGAGGCAAGACCACTCTCCGGCAGTGAACAGACTCGTTCTGAGCGCAAACTTACCTTCCAGCATCTGCTTGATGAGGACCGATCGCTCAGCGACATCGCGATCAACAGTGAACTGCTCGTTGTCGGAGGTGGTAAGGCTGACCATGCTTGCGAGAGTTGAGACTAGATCGGCTTCTGAGGTCGGGTGGTGTGATGAGCGTATAACGCAACGGTTTCCTCGTTCGATGCGAGTGTGTGAGATGGATGAGAATGATGACGCTCGACGGTGGCAGGTAAGAAGAGCGATGGAGGTACGAAATCCAAGGGTTCGAAGTGTCGACTGAGCAGCCGATTGTCAGTGCGCATTCAATTCCGCCACTAAGCAAAGGCGCCGTGTCCACCGTGAATTTAGACTTGGCACGCTGGCTGCGCGTTGATTAATTTGTGTGGAGTAGACGGAAATCGTGAAAAGGCCGATCCGCCGCCCGATATTTCATAAATTCTCCATCGAGGAAGTTGTGGCCGCGCTCGACTGCATATCAGAATGAAGGCTCGATGCACCTTGGAGGGAAAGCCGGCGTGCAGCAAGTAGATGCCCGCCTACATTCGCTGCAAAGCAGAACACAGGCTGCCGCTGTAAACATTTCACACGATTGACATTAGTCTGATTTGAGTAACCTTCTCTGATTGTATGAGTTGTGCGGGTGTTGAACAGCATTAGAGAGGAGACAAGGTTGAACTAGTCGTACAAGCAGATAGGAACGAGACGGATACAGAGTGCGGACGATAGTGTAGAATGCAAGAGAAGATGTTGAACCGAGGCTGGGAATAAGGTATCTGGAAGACGAATGCGTTGTTGAAAGCAAAAGACAGGATGCGTGACGTTACGTTGAGAAGCCCCGGGAGGATTGTCCGAACAAGAAAACAAAGACGATAGTTGTATGCAAGAAAAAAGTTGATGGGATCAAATCCCATTCAGATTTAAGGCACGCAGTTGATGCATGCCCCGGGTGGAGTGACACGGGATAAGAGCAGGTCTCTGCCGTGACGAAAATCAAGCTGCGGGTGCAGGCGAGGAAGCATGGCCGTTCGTGAGGCCGTTGGCTAGCGAAGAGACCGAGTTGGCGACATGTCCAGCTGCGTCGGTGACAGCTGAGCTGATGTCCGAGATTGTGCTGTTGGCGGCAGTGCTCTTGGACATGCTGAGGAATGGCTCAAAGATGGCATCGGCGGCCTTGAAGTCGTTGTGGACGACATTGACAAGGAAATACTTGTTGAACATGTCCTCGAGGAATTTGCGCGATGGCGATGTAGGCTCGTACACCTTGGCCCAGTTCCTGCCAATCTCGTATGCCTCGTCCTTCCATGCCAGGAACGAGATGGACTCGACAATGGTGGGCTGGATGATCTCGCAGTGCGGGAAGACACCCCATGTGACGGCATTGGGAGCTTCGGAGTTGGTGTTGGTGCGCATGTCACCTTGCGAGTTGACGGCGTGGTAAGTGATCTGAGGATCAGCCTCGATCCTGGCAATCAGAGCATCGAGGTCCTCAGGCGATACAAAGAACTCGAGGTAGGCTTTCTGGTAGACGTAGCCGTTCTTGGGACCCCAACCGTGGACCTTGTCGTCGCTGCGAGCGCCATCGACAGCTGGCTGAGAGTTGATGGTCAAGAAGCCGAGCTCATTCATTCTGGTGAGCTTTTCGCTGATGACCGAGGTCTCCCGCGCGACGGGCGTCTCAGACCATGGAAGTGCCTTGACCTTGCCGGCGCAGAAGCTCTGGAAGAGAGCCTTGACGTCCTCGAGCGAGGTGGGAGTGCCCCACATCTCCTTAGCCTCGTCGTTCGAGTATCGCAATTTGACACCGTAGGCATCAACATCGCCGTAAGCGGGCGAGCGAGCATCACCCCAACGACCGTTGGGGAATTCGTCCCAGGTCTCAGTACGGTTTACGTAACTCTTTGCACGATTGGCCCAGAAGATGGGGCGAATCTTCTCGTCTCGCCTCTTGGGCGTGAGACTGGGCGTCCATGGAAGCGGGCTGACCTGGTTGACGGAGGGGGTGAGTCCGAGGTAGTCAAGAAGCATGCGTGAACCCTTCTCGAGGTTCATGGTGTAGATATGCAGACCGCTGATGCCGAGACCGGTGCCGACGATCTTCTTGCACATGTCGCCGACGAGTCGGGTGCCGATCTCTCGTACTTTCTGGTCGTCGTCCTTGACGGGATCGAGTGCGTCGTGGAAGTACTGAGGCACGATGGTACCGAAGCGAGCAGTAGCACGCTGGAAGCCACCGTAGGTTTGAATAGGCATGACACCGGGAATGATGGGGCAAGTGATGCCCGCAGCTCTGACATCCTTGACCCACTTTGCGAAGATGTCAAAGTCGTAGAACATCTGGGTGAAGATAAAGTCGGCGCCGGCGTCGATCTTCTCCTTGAGGCGCTCGAGCTCCTTCTGTTCGCCATCGACAGCCTCAGGATGACCTTCGGGGAAACCGGCAACAGCGATGGCGAAGTAGTCGCCGTATTGCTCGCGTATATACTCTACGAGCTCCTTGGCTCGACTAAAGCCGGCAGCGTGAGGCTCCCACTCGGATTGACCGGCAGGAGGATCACCTCGAAGGGCGAGAATATTGCGACAGCCAAACTCCTTGGCTTCCTTGAGAGCAGTGTCGATCTTTTCGCGGGGCATGTTGGTGCACGTGAGGTGCATGCATGTCTCGAGACCGATGTAGGTGTGAACAGTCTTGACAAGGGAAGCTGTGAGATCCGAGGTTCTTCCACCTGCATTCCAGGTGATGTCGACAAACTCGGGGCCGAGATCAGCCATTCGCTCGATACGGTCATAGAGATTGGTGAGACCCTGTGCAGTACGAGGGGGGAAGTACTCGAAGCTCCACCAGATGCGGCCTTCCTTTTCGGCCTTGGCGATCTTGTTGGTGATCTTCCATGAGGTGTCTCCCTTGGGAGGGACGGTTGGTGTGTCGATGCCGTTGGCCATGATGGCTTAGGTAAGAAGTGTTGGTACCAGAACCTTGTGTGTGGATGGAAGCTGAAGTGGTGGAGGGAGTATCCTGATTCGAGGACGACGTCAAGCTGATACTGTGAAACGTGCCTATGAGCTCAGAACAGTGACCCGGACCGTCAGCGGTGGAAAGACGTGGTGAATATTTGCGAGTGGGCAGACAGATGTCTACTCAAGTACGGAGGCAACGGAATGGATGAGTGAAGGGCGAAATGGCTAGGTAAATGCAATATGGAAGAAGGGAAGTTGCAAGATTCTGATGTGGAAGAATAAGAGAAGAAGAACGTGCTGCGCGAATATGAGTGTGGCGGGTGCTTAGGACATGAAATGTGGATAATATGCAATTCCCGAAGATTGGCCGCTCCGTTCTTGCTGAAAGCCAAAATCAGTTCAGGGTCGTCTGCTGGTCTCAAAGTGTGTGTGTGACAGGGTGCCTGCCATCCTGCGAACCGTGCGTGGATAACCGTTATTCTGTATTTTGTCTTTTTCTTTTCCAATCACAAAGATGGGCTGACTCGCTCGCCGCCTGATTTTTGACTTGCTATTTTCCCAGAATTCTGATTGGCAGGCCAAGTGTTGTCTCGTTGATCTGATCAGATCTCTGTTGTGCTGTGCTTTCCCCCCCTTTTCAAAAGCAGGCTCATCATGCATACAGAATCTTTACTTGGCGGAACGTGCCTCAGACATGTTAGACCTTATAGTAAACCTCTTGCACGAATTGCAAAATCAAAATATCTTGTCTCCCCGCACAGACTTTGGGGTGTTGTTCTTCGGCCACTTTGTTCACCGTGCATATCCTTACTCTGCCAAACGCAGCTTCCGGTGAACTTGCCGAACCTGTCATCTTCTCACAGCTTGCATTCGACGACCCCCATCATCAAGTTGTCTCTAGACACTATTCAATTGCTCAAGAAGCTGTTTTTGCACTCGCTATCAAGACTCGCAGCCTACGTTCAAAACTCAAGGCAAGAGTTCTTCGAGCGGATCGGGCAGCAGAGTCATGAAAGTTGTCTCACCCGACTTCTAGACGTCTCGCACTTCTCATATTCAATCGTCCATCCTCGATGAGCGAAAATGATCAAAGCTATCCTCGCAAATCTCAGGAGCGTTCCAGCATGACCGGCCTCCGTATTCGCAGTAGGGCTGGCTCTCTTCTTACCTCAAGCGTCGACTATCTCGCTACTCGCGACTGGCAAGCCGTTGCTGGTTCAGCTCGCTCCAAACTTCAGCTCCCTTCCACATCTCCAACACAATCCAGACATGTACGAGGGCAAGCCAGCAATTTCTCGTCCACTTCTACCGTCCCTCGCATCCGTGACCTCTCAGCTCGTTCCGGCCAAGAGAACATCGTCCTTCTTCCAGGATGGGCTCAACGCAAGGTAGCCAGAGATCGACACCCACAAGGCTGGGCGACGGTCGACGCTCCCGAAGATCTCGAAGATGGTGAGATAGAGCTCCATGTCTCGTTGCATGGCTTCGTAACAAAGACGCTTGACGCTCCCAGCAGGAGTCAGAGGATCTTCAATCAGATGGCTCGCCAGCTTGCCGGTCTGCCCCGCATTCGAGCTCAACCTTCAGACTCTGCTATGTTGCAGTCTCCTGGCGGCCCCTTTGTCGACGAGCCTCAAGAGATAGATTACGGGTCCGCAGCGCCACCAGAAGGTCAACAGCCAGATCACGAACACGCAACCGAAAGATTTGCTCGTAAAGTCATTGAGAACGCCGACGATCAGACCCTCGTCCGATTAATGGAAAATCTCAACGCTTTTCCTACCGACTCTGCCGCCAGAGACGCCGCGAACGAGGCCAGTGAGAGGTCGTCTACCAACAGTCGCTCCTCATCACTCAGGGAGCCGCCCAAGAGGACCGACACCATGCTGACGGGCGGCTCGGCACAGTGGCTGAACAGAAGCTTAGATGAAGTCTCTGTCTTCCACCAGAATCTGTCTCGTCGATTGGCAGCATATTGGGTCTATCGCTCTCCGCACAGAGATATACACCTAGAAGTTTCTCCAGTCATCAACGGCCAAGTCGCATCCGACGAACAGGGAGATCGTCTCGTCTTGGCCTCGACTCGCCTCACAGCCGACTCTACCGGTCAATTTGAGCATCGCCTCATCATTCCCTGGCACAAACTTTCAGCTTTCTGTCGTCATTACGCCGAGCTACTTCAGGCCTCGCCCGATGAGATCGAAGCGATCGAGATCAAGGCTAAGCTGCTCACATCCAAAACAGATGCCCTCACAGCCACTGGACCTGAGTCTCCGTGGCGTCGCTGCGCCATACATGAGGACCATGCACGCCGCGTCAGGATCATCTCGGATATCGATGACACGGTCAAGCACACTGGAGTCGTTCAGGGCGCCAAACAGATTTTGCGCAATGTCTTTGTGCTTCCTTACCATGAAGCTGAAGTCAAAGGTATCTCGTCTTGGTATCATGCCATGACCGACCTCGGCGCAGGCTTGCACTACGTGACCAATGCGCCCCTCGAGCTTCACAGCCTTGTCCTCGACTTCTTGGAGACAGTTCGGCTACCTGTCAGCCATCTCGTTCTCAAACATTATCCCAGCGGTGCCCGCAGCTTGCTGTCTAGCTGGCTCGAGCCAGCAGGAGAGAGAAAACGAGCTAACGTCGCCAAGATCCTTGATGATTTCCGTTCATCACAGTTCTTGTTGATTGGAGATTCTGGCGAGCTCGACCTGGAGCTGTACTGCGCCCTAGCAGCTGAGCGTCCTGATCAGGTTCGTGGTATCTTCATTCGTGACGTCAGTAGCCCGGCCACTTCTGGCACCCCAACATCCACTTTTTCAGCAGCATCATCCGTAGACACACTTTCACTCGCATCTAGCAGTACAGGCGAGAGCATGCCGCAGGCCCCTGTCAGTGCGTTGAAGCAGCCCGCGTCGGCACATCGTGCCGAAGCTGCACAGCCTGCCTTCTTTGACACATCCTATCCGCCAAAAGCTCCCACAACTCTGGATCTGCCCACGGCAAGGTATACTAATCAAAGTACTGAGGCAGCGACAAAATCTCGCGCCCTCTCTGAGCAAGAGATCAGGCAGGCGCAGGTCTTCCAGGCGCGCCTCAACAAGGCCACAAGCATGCTCCCTCGCTCCACTGTCTTCAGGCTTTTCAAGGAGGGCGGTGATGTAGAGAAGCTGGCTTGCCAGCTCATCCGTGAGCTACAGCATGGTACCAGGCCGGCAGACCGGTTCGCATAAGTACTTGAGTACGAGGCGCATTCCATGCTGATTCGGTCAAGTAGGTTTGATCAGCTCATTTTGCTTTTGTGTAACCTTCTCGTAACGTCTGTCTTTTACCTTCCTCTACGCGTTGAGCCTATGTTGATTTCTGGCCCGACTGCTCGCGCGACTTCAACCGCAAAGCTCCGAGCAGATAGCATTCAGAGTCGTCGTCAAGATTCACCCTGTGTTCTGCACATGGTGTTCACTCGGGCATGCTGACTGACTCATATCGTAAAGAACGACCAGTTACATTCGCGAGGCCACCCGGTGAAGCACCCTAGGTGGCTCAAAGTCCATGCCACCATGGAAACCACACCCGAATGGTGGCCTCTAGGGCGGCTTTTCACTCGAATTACCTTGGGTGGCTTCCCACTCGAGCCACCCAAGGTGGCTAGAGGGTGGCTTCGCAATTATAACTTCGATTTTTCCAGAACACGAGTCTGTTCAATCGCCGGTCGGGTTCGTGAGTAAGGGTCCCTCAACCTGGACTTCCTGCAACTTGGCGTTTGACGTGGTTAGGGTGGTACACTGATCGTCATCATTGTGAGAGATGGACTTGACTTGCTGTGTACTGAGAAGACAAGACATCCTCGGCCGGCAGGACGTCAGCCTGAATGCCGGAGGTTCCACATCACTCATATCCTAATCAACGTCAAGCTACAGGAGCCAAGCCAGCCGACATGCCAAACGGGATGGCTTGACGGCCAGGCCAGCCGTTGAGCCAACCCCGATTGGCTGGCTTTGCAATAATGCCATCCCAGCTGGTTTCACGGCTGGCTTGGCTCAAGATCCACCCTGGCTGGCATGCGGGTGGCGTAGCTCACGTAATTTGACGTAGTTCAGGATGAGACTTCGATGGTGAGGCTGAATTTGTATCATAAAAAAGGGAGAGTTGCATCCTGGAAACGGGTGGTTGCTTGGGGGGAACCCGCAGGGAACCAGCCCCGATTGGGTGGTTCCTCAAAGCGGGGTCCGTACTGAACCTACCCCAGGTGGTTGCTTTTGGGTGGTTCCCGCGATATTCCACCCGGGGTGGCTGCTGGGGTGGTTTCCCCTGTCGTGACTTTCCGTTTTTTTACGACAAATTATGAGTTTGAACAAGAATGAAATGAAAAAAGGGACAGCAAATCGAGAGAAAAGCAATGTCTTACAGCTATCCTTTGGCGAATAACTTAGTCTTCTCGGCCTGAGAATTGAATCATAACCAGATCACATTTTTGATTGCATCCGATCAATTACTTAATTGAGGAGAGTGAAATGCGGGCGATCAGTATATTAGTCACTTCTCGTCATTGTCGATCAAATTACGAGGGTGTCGGGTGATTTGAGCAGATTTGACCAGCTAAGTTAATTAATCACGGAAGAAGCATGCGAATAGTCAATATAAACTTATCACGACTTGAGGTGGTTGAAGCATTCGTATGATGAACAAGAGAAAGTTAGAGTCGCAAAGCCACCCTTGAGCCACCCAGGGTGGCTCACCGGGTGGCTCACCGAAAGTAGCTTGTCTCTTTTCAGGATAAGGTAGAATTAGTGAAGCAAGCCCTCAGCTTACTCGAGTTGAATGAAGCATGAAAAAAGTTATCAAATAACTTAGCGCAGGGTTTGTGATGACCTACTTACTCGCAAACATGTCTGAAAGGGTGCAATTTGCTTTGTCATTTACGTTCAAATGACTTTAATTGATGGGCTCGTTCCACTCTCGTGATTTCCGGATGATACTCATCGAATAACAATTAACATGGCTGAACTTCCGGTGAAACGCGCCTGTGGGCGAAACCTGATTTGTAATCTATTGTAGAAAATGACAAGTTGCGTCCGGGAACCCACCCAAGCAACCACCCCGGGTGGATGCTAGGGGGGTCCCTGCAGGTAACTTAACCAACCCCGACCGGGTGGTTGCGCATTGAGTCCATCCGGAGTCATGTCCTGAAAAGATTCAAATTACATTCGCTTAGCCACCCTCGAGCTACCCCGGGTGGCTTGTATCTCTTGCCAACCAATCGGGTTTGGCTAAGCGGGTGGTTCACCAAATGTAACTCGCGTTTTTTCAGGATATGAGTAGTTGTTTGATGCGAATGGCCCAGACCCGATTCTCCGTTTTGTACATTAACTTAACCAAGTTAACTTGTCAGACATGTCAATTTAGATTGACTTACGACTCTCGGTCATCCGCCTCGGTCGCCTTCATTAATGGAATCACTCTTCTCCGAAAATCGTCATCAGACCATCGTCTGTGACCTGGTTGGTCATGGGCATTGGCGTGACCGAGTGATGGCCTGAGCGCTTGTTCGGGATAAGTTAAACTGAGTTCTATTAATCTAGTAGAAAGGAGGCTCCAGTCAATCTTGAATCGACATAAGTTACCGACTTATGAATGTAATTTGTTGAACCGGTTTATCGTGATGCTTTAAATCCAAGTCCTGTAACGACCATAAAATTTGGCAACATGGTCCATCGTGACAAAAGAAGCAAGTTTTGGCTGGATTCTCGTCCGTTCAGCGAAGAAAACGAGGGTTTGTAGATTGACTGAGTGGACACAACCGTATCCAAAATCTGGGAGGCAAAGCCACTTGCAGTTAAGTGAAGGCGCCCACAATAGGATTCATATCTTAAAAAACGGAAAGTTACATGCGCAAAGCCACCCAATAAGCCACCGCAGGTGGCAACCAGCTGGCTTAGAAAATTGCCAGCCGGTCTGGCTTATATGCTTAGCCACCCACAAGCCAGCCAGGGTGGCTTCCAGGATTGCCGCCCAATTGGGAATGCCCTACGAGTGGCTTTTCGCCAGTAACTTTCAATCGTTGGGGTTATGCACAGAATGTGCACAGAGTCCGGGACGACGTCGCCAAAACACCGTGAACTTAGCAAGAAGTTGGGCAGAAGTCGTTCTGAAGCACTCGCATCTTCCGACAAGCCGGCGCACAGCGCCAAGGCTCAGACCCGAATCTGCATTTGCCGAAGTCCCTTCTCAGATGCACGAAGTGAACGCCGTTGTGATCGACGAAGCAGCCGCAGGGAGTGGCACTAAGAGCGTGATTGGCACCCTTTCGACAAGGATCGGCAGAGACACGTGGTGTGTGGGTGAGCAGAGCAGCGGACGAGCTTCAGGAATACTTGTGCGATACTCTGCAGACGGAGTGTCAAGCCGCTCGGTGATACTGAAACTCACCTTGAAGGCCTGTGGCAAATGTCGCCTCGCCACGCTATTTTCGCATCAGTCGATGCCGCCAGACTGACTTGCGACTCTTTCGAGCTCAGCTTGTCACGCCAGAGCAGCCAAGTATTTGCAGCAAGCATGTGACGCGGTACGATTGAGTCCCATCTTGACAATCCGAGCCATGTTCGGCGATCGACGATTGACAAAGGGCAACTCGAGCTGCGAGTCACTGTGCTTGCGGCTTAGGAATGGGACCGCTTAAGCTGGCCGAGGAGGTCGAGTGACGACTGGTAGCCGGGCGGAAGATGGGCTTTACTGATCACGATCGCCGCTCACATCGCAAAAATGGTCGTTACAGGAGCTCACCGAGTCTCAAAGTCGTTCAGCTGCAATTTTCAGGTCATACTGCACTGATCAGGATGAACCACATTCACACAGAGACGTAGCAGATCTACCTTTTCACTTTCCACCGGTGTCTCAATCCGAACCAAAGTCCTGTCATGCTGTTATCCACAAGCACAGCATCGTTGACATTCAACGCACCATTTGAAACAATTGGCTTAAATTTCATGGCTGGCAAGCACAGACGAAAAGGAGATGAAAAGACATTGCATAGCTTCGATGTACAGCAGTCGAAGATGTAGTTGCAGATGAGCGTACATGCATGGCGACATCGTCGGCACCTTCCCTTCTAGTGTCCGACAGGGTGAGAAGCATACCCACTAGAGCCGCCAATGTTCATATTGCCCATCTGCTGGTTGAGAGCTCCGGCATCAGGTTGACCCTGGTATCCTCCAGCATATCCGCTACCTCCCGCATGATTCTGACCCTGAAAATGCTGCTGCTGGAACGCCTCGCTCTCTGCTCTGGCCCTCTCGAAGAGACGGCGCTTCTCATCGTCTTGCGGTACACCATTGTACTGCGGCTGCTGCGACATTCCAGGATAGCTCGAGGTTGGCTGCGCGCCGGCGTGACTGCTCTGGGCATAGCTAGGATCAACAACTCCAGGCTGAGGGTAGCCGTGCTGTGGCTGTTGCTGCTGTTGCGGATTGTACGAGTACTGATTTGGGTCATGAGGTGTCGAGATCGCAGGTGCTGGCTGAGGTGCGTACTGTTGCTGATTAGACCAGCCAGGGTGCTGACCGTATTCGGCTGACGACGCAGAAGCTTGATGCTGAAGATCAGGACGAGCTCGAAGATAATCCTGACTGGAATGACCGCCTGGATTGTACCTGGAAAGGCTTTGCTCCATCATCTCGTCGAACGAGCCTCTAGCGTGAACGAACTTGTCATTCATGGCCTTGAGCTCAGTGATCTTGTTGCTGTATCGGTCGATGAGCTTGACAATCTTGGGTCGCATCGCGAGCGACTTTTGGTATAGCTCTTGCAGTTCCTCGTCTTCGGCGAGATTGTCGCGTGCTGGATCAAGACTTCGCAGCTTGCTGAGAAGCCTGTCAATGTCGGCAGCCTGCGAGAAGATGCGTGCTTCCATCTCAGCTTCTCGTTGCAGCTCTTCGGGAGTTGGATCCGGTAGGACCTCGACGTAATTGACGGGAAAAATTCCAGCCTCGCCTCGTACTTCGCCTCTCCACCAATGCTCGTATACGCTATCGAGGACGCGAATGATCTCTCCGCGGGAGAAGGCAAGCTCGCCAGGTTCATTTGGCGAAAAGTCGTACAAAGCACGGACACGAGAGGCGACGGAAGGTGCTGTCGATGCGGGTGGGGGTGCTTGTGCGCTCACACCTGGAGCGGCTGCGACGCTGCCGTATTGCTGGGCTGCTGGTGCTGCATTGTGGGTTGACTGGTGCTGGTGTTGTTGCGAGTACGAGCTGGATGCGGCTGGAGCAGACGAGCCAGATGCCTCAGCTTGCTGCGTGTTGTAGGAAGAGTAGTTGTTACGGCCACCTTGATCCTGAATCGAAATCTCAAGCGCCCTCCTCAGCTCCTCATCCTCGGCACGTAGCTGCTCTGATGTTGGCTCGCGTGGCTCCTTGGGGGTAGCGTCATCCTCTGCAACTACATCTTGCGACCTGAGCGACTCGTAGGTCTCCTTCATCAACCCCAGACTCTCGTCGTCAAACTCTCCGGCCCATTCTTTGACTAGGCTGTAGCATCGCTTCTTGACGGTGGAGTGGGTATTGCGGTCGAGACAGATCCTGGCGAGCGTCTGAGTGAAAGATCTGCTGGCAATCTCCTGATGCGCAGTGAGGCCGCAGTTCTTGGCTACAGCATCGGCGAGGGTGAGCGAATACAGCTGAACATTGGCGTTACGGTGTACGAGTCTCTTCTGGATGGCTCCTACGCAGTTGCGAGCCCTACGAGCATGTAGCGCGAGAGAGCTGAGACGTTAGTCATACATGACCAGTAGCTTTTGTGACATGAGTAGAGAGGACTTACGCTGTTTCTCCACCAGAAGAGACCTTGTCGCAAATGTCGAGATTGAGCTCCCAATTTTCGGCGGTAAGCTCATCGGAAGTGGCTTTGGTGACAATGTCCTCGAGGGGATTTTTCGCTGCAAACATACTGGCTCGCTACGGTCAGAGTGACACTGTGGGGAGTCAAGGTCAATGGTGCGGTGATGAAGGAAGAGAAGGGATAGCGGAGTTACAGCACTGCAATCACAGGCTCAATCATGAAGTCATGGACTCGAGTGGACCGACGCTGGTCCGTGGGTTGTCGAACACAGTTCAGTTTGGCCGGGGCACCGCCACGAAATGCACGCTCTCCTGGAAATTCGCAGCTCAAGTCGGGCTCATGCAGGTTCAGGCCCTGACTCGCACTCTAACACTGCAGAACAGCTTATTATTCCTGATTACGTGGGGTTTGAGAAACTCAAATGGACCGAACGCTGAGTGAAATGCCAAATTGTGCCAAATGCTTGCTGCTGCGCTTCATGCAACAACATACGACATCCCCTTCCTTGTTCTGATCACGATTGATTGCCAGTCAGTCGCCAAAAGGGAAGCATGACCGCAACGCCAAGATCTGCAGGCGAGCTTTCAGCTGTAAATCTCGACAATATTAGCATTTCTACCGTCAACGATGACGTTAGCAACGACAGTGGATCAGAAGAGGAAAGCTTCCATGACACTGTTATCTCTGTCGACGACATCGATGCGCCACCAGCATTTCCAAGCTTGAACAGCGCACAGAGGCAGAGCTCAGCGTCCAAAGATAACTCCGGCAAAGCGCCATCCAAAACTGCTTCATTTCTACAGTCCGTTGCGCCACGTTCGTCAGGATCAAGCTCACTGACGGCTCCACCCTCCGGTTTAACACCCCCTCGCGGCGGCGGACTTGCTGCACCACCATCAACGTCAGCGCTTACTGCACCCATGGGCGTAGGAGGAGCTTCGGGAGTCCAAGGCGCAGGAGGCAAACGTCGCAAAAAAGTTGCGCTAGCGCCAGGTTGTAGCCCCCTCGACTGGGCGAGGCTCAAGAACAGCACGGATCTCCGAGGTGGCGTCACAACATTGTTGAGGGTGACACCTTCCGAGCTCAAGAAGCACAATACGCGCGAGGATGCCTGGTCAGCTTTCTATGGAAAGGTCTACAACATTACACCGTACCTTCCCTTCCATCCAGGCGGAGAGGACGAATTGATGCGTTGCGCTGGTCGCGACGGCACAAGACTGTTTGGTAAGTTAGCAGTTTTCGACATTGGCGCTCGAGAAACGATATTGACAGCAAGCTTTCTGTGCTTTCTTCGCTCGAACACTTACAGCCCTGACGCATTCGTGGGTAAACATCGACCCCATGCTCGATACTTCTATGGTTGGCATCTTGACCAGCGAGCATTAAGGGACTTTGCATCACACACATACCATCGCAAAGCGTAGCTCTTGGAAACGAGCATGACACATTACATTTCATACGATACCCGCGAATTATACAAATCGCAGCTACTTCCACTGCATGGCTTGTGTGGACTTTACTGCGTGCGTTGGACTGCGAATCTAAGCGAATCCGACGAGACCGACACCCTTCTGTCGCTTGATGGCAAACAGCTGTTTCGAAATCATTCCGTACGTGGCCTTCCTGGCCAAATTCTGACCGTCCTCAAATGCCTCAATACTGCCTGGTACGTCATTGTCGTCGTGCGATCGAGCGTGAAGCCAGACCTGCATCCCAGATGTGGACCACCAGTCGTGGCCGCGAATCTTGAGCTCGTCGATGTTCATTCGGTGAGGCTCTTCGGAGACCAGCATTTGGAAAATTACGAACGCCGTCATGAGGACTTCGGGTGTGAGCTGTGCCGAGACGGCAGCGGAAGCTTCGCTCGTGGCCGTAGAGAGGGTAGAAGAGGTCTGCACTGAGCCAACAGAGTAGTCGCCAGCATTGGGTCTGTCACCACCGGTCATGAGAGCTTTCAGCACTTCGAGAGTGTCGTAGTAGTCGGCACTCTCACGCTCTGGCGCTACGCTTCGGAGAGCATCTCCGAAAACTTGCCAGACTTTCTGTGTGACTCTCTCGAGCTCCTCGGAGCTTTGCCTGGTGGACGCGAGGAGACGCGAAGTTGAAGGCTCCTGGGGTGGCACGGGCGCCGGTTCTGGGGTGGGCTCCTCAGCGACCTCGACAGGGTCGATAGCTGCAGAAGTGTCGGGCGCGTCGCTTCGAGACTCATACGCCTCGGGCTCGCGATGTTGCTGAATGGTGAGGTCAGCGGCATTGTCATCCTCATCGACAGATTGCGAGATGGACGCGTCGTGATGTGCTCTGACCCCTGATGTGTCATGCTGCGGCTCTTGTTCTTCGGTGTAGTGCGGCTCTGAGGAGTGTGCAACTTGCTGCACTTGCTCCTCTGCCTCCTCCATCTTGTGAGCGACATCCACCTTACTGTCCAGCAGTTCTTCGCCATCGTCGTCGACAGGGAGGCTTTCCTCGTGCGCGTCTGCTTGTGGGGCGAGCTCGATCGGGTCTGGTCTGGCCAAGGACATGCGCACAAGAGAGCGTCGAGGTGCTTGTTGCTTCGGCTGTGATCTTTCGGCTTCAAGCGCTGCTTCAGCCTTTTGTTGCCTTTCTAGCTCCTGCTTCTGCCAATCGAGGCGTGCTTGACGCAGCTCGTTGATCATTTCATCCAGAGCAAGAATCTCAAGCTCCTCCTTTTGGATGCTCTCCTCGACCTCCAAAAGTTGCGCCTGCACTTGACTGCCAGCAGACGCGGTGCCGTCTGAGTGGGGGACATCTGAGTCTAAGGAGGAGAGCTGGGCAGCGCCTGAAGACTTGGCGTCGGTAGTAGCGCGAAGCTCGGCCTCAGATTGACGAATCTGCTGCTCGTATCGCTTTACATCCTGGTTGAGGGTAGTGTGGACCTTCATGAGACCCTTGATGTACTTGCGCGTTCTGGGAGCTCTACCGCAAGTATCATTCAGACGCTGCGCTGCAGTAAGCAAGACGCGAGGATCGACGCTCTGGTCGTTCTGGGACTGAAAGCCTTGCTGTGTAGAGGCGGTGTTGCGAAGGGGCGTCGGAGGTGCCACATGTCGAGGCTCGGGCAGACGCGGGGCGAGGAGGTCCGCTTCGTTGGCATCGTCGGTCATGTGGCTGACACCATTAGCTCGTCCAGATGCGGCATTGGTGGACCTGTGATTAGACGAGCTGGGTCCAGCACGCGAGGAGGAAGCCGACTGGGGAAGCGGAGGGTACCAGAAGAGGTTTGCTTCTGTCTGTGGATCGGCATCGCGGATGTAGGTGTAGATGTCGAGTCTCTCGCGATTGAGGACGGCGGATGTGAACGGAGTGGCGTCCCCACCCTTTCTGGCTCGCTTCCGAGCAGCAGCCTGTCGCCCGTTGATGGCGTCGAGCGTGTTTGTAAGAGATTGCAAGGCGTTCTCCATGTCGGGCGATTTGACGACGGAAGGTCAAGGTGGTAGTAGAAAGGTGAAAGCTTGATCTGCAATGCACTGCTTGACGACGATCAAAATGATGCGCGCGCAGATGTCACTTTGCTCAAGTGTTGTTCTTTCTGCCCGATTTGTCACTGTCGCTGAATCGGACAGGTGCTTTCTCGTGTTGTTCGCACAAAACTGAAGTCCGGCGCGTGGCTGGATGAGATGCAAGACGCGTCTCGAGACCCTCTTAGCTCACTCGACCGAGAGAGAAATGCACCAAAAGCGATTTCGGCCATGTCCGAAGTCCCGAGCGTCCGTGCCTTTCTCTGTATGCCTCTGTGCTCAGCAGCTGCACAGAACGCTCCGTATCTCTGCGGATGTCCAAAAAATTGCTCTGCAGCAATCACAATGAAAAATTGGACGCACAGTCACAGAAAGAGATATAAGATACCTATGAACCCTATCTCGTCCTTGCCCTCTCTCGTCGTTGTCGTTTGAATTAAACCTTTTCGTGCTCCATATTGCCCAGTCCGTCCAAGTCGGTGCTGCTTCACTTGCCTGGCTTGCACGCATCCACTAACTTATCCTCTTTTCTTGTTGTCTTGACTGCGCTCCTTCAGTGTCTAGGCACTCACCCTGCGCACCAATGTGCGGTACTAGGAGGCCTAACGGCGCCGACGGCGATCTCTCGGCTATGGCTCGCACTCTGTCCATGCACTCTTCCACTCGAGACTCCTCGCCTGCGTCCAGCGACAGGAACCCTTTCGAAGCTGACGGCGCCTCGCCTGGCACTCCACCTGCTACTCGAGCGGACGCTTCTCACTATTCCGAAGCTGATGAGAAGCGTCTCCACGAGTCTGATGGCCACTACTGGGCTCACCGACGTATCTCTTCTTCGCATCAAAATTCTCCCGCTATCGATATTCCCACTCGTCTCCAAGGCTCTTTCACTGCTTCTTCTCAGCATGAGCTAGAACCTACGCTCGCTTCCACTTCTCTCGCAGAGAGGTCTTCCGTTTTCTCCGCTGGCTCGCTCACAGACGATAGAAGATCCAACGCGGACCTCGACTTCTCCGGAGATGGCACCCACGTGCCTCCGCCGAACGTCGCTACCATCTTCCACGATGCTGCACCAACCGCAGGATCCCTCCCCAAGCACAGCAATATCCAGACCGCTAAGAATCAGTCCCACTTTGCTGCTTCGCCTGCTGAAGCTGCAGCTGCCTCAGCTGGTCTCGGTGCCGCTCCTCACGCCCCTGTGACTGATTCCAATCACTTGCATGCTTCAAACGTCGCTGTTCACCCAGAACTGTCTAGCGAGTTACGAGCTCTGTACGAAAGCTTACAGACTTGTCTTGAGCTTAGGGACAAGTACATGGGTGCTTCTCTGCAGGGCACCATGGAGGATAACCCCAAGAATTGGGACGCTGAGTACTGTGCCCGTCAAGCGACTGTCAACGGCGACAACGCTCCACAGATGACTGCTGGACCTGTTGCCGAGGGCTCCATCAAGATCGATGGCTCTTCCTGGGACGCCGAGTCTGGCAAGCCCAAGCCGTGGCGCATCTATCCCGCCCCTCCTCGTCCCCACTGGGAGCTCTTCAACCCTCCTCCCGAGTCTTCTTTCGTTGTCCGTCCCACCTCGGTCAACCCGCTTCCACCACCTATCCCGCCCGCCAGTCCAGCGAATGCCCAGGCCGCTCAAGCTCTTCTCGAAAGCACCGGCGGAAGGCCCGGACTCTACCGCGAAGAAGACATTGTCATTCCTGGCAAGCACGCACACGACGGCTCCGAGACCACCTGGCACATGGACGAGACTGGTGTCATTCAGGTCTACCGAGGCGAAGCTCCCGCTGCGCTTTCCACCCCATCGTCGAGCGTTGATGAGCCTGTGTCTGCCACTACGCCTACGGGTCCCAGAAAGAGTCCACTCTTCTCGATCCCCACCATTCGCGAGTATTTCAGAGACCTCGACTATCTACTCGGCGTCATCTCCGACGGTCCCGTCAAGAGCTTCGCCTGGCGTCGACTCAAGTACCTCGAGAGCAAATGGAACCTCTACTTCCTCCTTAATGAATACCGCGAGCTTGCCGACATGAAGCGCGTGCCTCATCGTGACTTTTACAACGTTCGTAAAGTCGATACCCACATTCACCACAGTGCGTCTATGAACCAGAAGCATCTGCTCCGCTTCATCAAGGCAAAGATCAAGCGCTTCCCTGACGACGTTGTCATCAACCGTGATGGAAAGTCACTCACGCTGCAGCAAGTGTTCGAGTCGCTCAAGCTTACCGCTTATGATCTGAGCATCGACACGCTTGACATGCATGCTCATCAGGATGCTTTCCACCGGTTCGACAAGTTCAACCTCAAGTACAATCCCATGGGCGAATCGCGTCTCCGTGAAATTTTCCTCAAAACTGACAACCTCATCAAAGGTCGATACCTTGCCGAGTTGACCAAGGAGATCATGACGGATCTGGAGCAGAGCAAGTATCAAATGGCAGAGTACCGTGTTTCGATCTACGGTCGAACCAAGGGTGAATGGGATAAGCTTGCTGGTTGGGTGGTTGACAATGGTTTGTTCAGCCCCAATGTCCGCTGGCTCATTCAGGTGCCTCGGTTGTACGATGTCTACAAGGCGAACGGAACGGTGGACAACTTTGAGCAGATCATTCGGAACGTCTTTGAGCCGCTCTTTGAAGTCACTCAGAACCCACAGAGCCACCCCAAGCTGCACGTCTTCCTGCAGCGTGTGGTCGGATTCGATCTGGTCGACGACGAGAGCAAGCCCGAACGTCGTATTCACAAAAAGTTCCCCGTCCCCAAGCTGTGGGATTTCAAGGACAGTCCGCCGTACAACTACTGGTTGTACTATATGTTTGCCAACATCTCGAGTCTCAATCAGTGGAGGAAGTTGAGAGGATTCAATACATTTGTGTTGCGTCCTCATGCCGGTGAGGCGGGAGATACGGATCATATGGCAGCGGCCTTTCTCACTTCGCAGTCGATCTCGCACGGGATTCTTCTGCGCAAAGTGCCCGCTTTGCAATATCTCTACTACCTCAAGCAGATCGGACTCGCCATGTCGCCTCTTTCCAACAACGCGCTCTTCCTCTCGTATGAGAGGAATCCTTTCCCCAACTTCCTCAAGTTGGGAATGAACGTCTCCATCTCCACGGATGACCCTCTGCAGTTCCATCTGTCCAAAGAGCCGTTGCTGGAGGAGTACTCGGTGGCGACGCAGATTTACAAGTTGACGCCAGCGGATATGTGCGAGTTGGCGAGAAACTCGGTGTTGCAGTCAGGATGGGAGATGGAGATCAAGAGGCATTGGTTGGGTCCAAACTTCCAGCTGCCGGGACCGAGGGGAAACGTGGTGGCAAAGAGCAATGTGCCTGATATCAGATTGAGGTTTAGAGAGGAGACGTTGAGGGAGGAGCTGGATTTGGTTTGGCAAAGTCAATTGCCCGCGACTGGTTAGTGTAACGTTAGAGGATGATTTGAGCTCAATCACAGACCTGTTCACTTGGCACAATGACTGGTTGTGATGCATGAGTGGGTGTGAATTGAACCAAAATGCGAGGATTTTATGCTTGGGAAAGCTCAACGGCCACCTTTACTGCACCCAAAAGAGCCGTGAGTTGAATCTTTTCCGAGCCACCGGTACTCAACCTATGCTCTGTATCCGCCAGATGATCCAACAAGTAGATTCTCGACTTTGCTGGGAGTTTGATGGTGGTTAACAAGTCGTAGACTTCGCTGATCATGTCTGCCAATGCAATACCCTTGCTCGTTTTGAGGGAAGAGATGGTTTTGTAAGCGGTAGTGAATTCGTCCTCCATCATGCTCTTCATGACGGCTTCGATGTCGGATGGGTGTGGGTTGCCTGTGCAATTGTAAACGGCGGTTTCGTCGATGCTATCGGATGCGGCATGGCAGGCTTGGAGGATGTTGAGTGCTCTCCTCATGTCTCCCCTCGACAACTTGAGAAGCGCCTCTTTGCCATCTTGGGTGATCTTGCAGCCCTCGGTTTCAATGACGTGATTGAGTCTGTCTTCCACCTGATCCAGCTCGAGCGGGTTGAAGCGGAATCGGGTGCAGCGCGATTGGATGGCGGGGATGATCTTGTTGACATAGTTGCAGATGATGCAGAACCTGACGTTCTTAGTGTACTGTTCGATAACGCGACGCAGGGCTCCTTGGGCGGCTTGAGTCATGGCATCGGCTTCGTCAAGGACGATGAGTTTGAAGCCACCTTTCGAGCTGAAGACACTCTTGGTGCTAGCAAAGGACTTGATCTGTTCGCGAACGACTTCGATACCTCGATCGTCGGAGGCATTGAGCTCGAGAACCGAGTTGCGGAATTGTGGACCGTAGATCTTTCTCGCCATGGCAAGGATGGTGGAGGTCTTACCAGTACCAGGAGGACCGTAGAAGAGAAGATGCGGGAGTCGATTTTTATCGATGAAATTTTGGATGGTTGAGGTGATGTCTTTGTGCGAGACGAGATCGTCTAGTGTAGCTGGACGGTACTTCTCGACCCAGGGGAGGAGGTCGAGATCGGTTGCCGGAGGAGGGACGGCATCATCCGCCTTGCCTTTGCCTTTGGCGCTCATTGTGGCAGTAGGTAGCAGCAGAGAGGAATGGGTGAGTCGAGCAGCGGTGGCGATGAGATGGAGAAGGAGCAAGTTGGAAGGTTGGCGGAAGTGCAAAGAGCGAAAGTAGCACGAAACTGTTGCTTTCTCGAAGTGTGTCACCTTGCGCAGCATTTCATTCAATCTACGCGACTCGCTCAGTAGAGTCGCGCGTCTGTCTTCAGAAATTCGTGACAGCAGCTTTCACTCAGCAACCGCGCGCCTTTTTTGCAGCGATCAGCTTCGTTTCAGCTAGAGACCCTCCACACTTGCACAGACCATGCTCACTCTCACCTGAATCACAGTCACAAGCAGACCCAATCAATCGCAGGTAGCCGCTCCTTTGTATACGGTATAAGTTTTGCATTGCGCTTTCAAAGACTTCAAGCAATGCCAACTTGCATCACACCCACTCGCGCCAGATTGCGCGCCAACGACAACCTCACAGCATCGAGCTTGTCTGATGCCTTGACCGAATACGCCTGAGCCTTGACTCCGGCCGCCTTCCTTTGTTCCTGCTCTTGAGAGCTTGCCACACCGAGAAGCTGGTTCAGATATCCAAGGAAATGCTCCGACATGTCCGGATGCATCGAAACGGCACTCGTGATGCGTTCGACGATGCGAATCAACTCGAACGTCTGAGAGCGATCGAACCACGTCGCCTGTCCATCCTCTAGCAGAGGGATAGCATCGACGAGAAGGACAGCCAGGAATCGCTCAGGTGCGGCTTCAGTAGTCACCAGCTCGACAAGAAGCCCAGCAGCGGCAGCCCATTGACCGTCAGCATAGAGACGGTGGAAGTCGCGGAAGCGTGCGAGGAATGCGAGTCGCTTGGAGAAGAAGCCACGTGCTTGCTTGCTGATTGCGACATTTTGTTCGTTGGAGAAGTTGTCGCCGTTGAGGTCGAGTCCGTCAGCGGGAGAAACGAGGGAGGATGGGAAAGAATCCACGATCTGGTTGAAAGCTTCAGCTCCTTTCGTAACATATTCGCCCAAGATGCGATCCGCAATGGTGCGAATAAGGACGGTATCCGAGGCTCGAACACAGTATGCGATAGCGACACCGTATTCGCCCTTGTCCATCAGCGATCGCGACATTCTGCGGCAGACGACCCGGGCCTCTGCTTCCAGCGCATGTTCCGAGCATGCTCTAAGCACCTGCTCTGCCCTTGCCAAACCCGATGCTTTCTTGGGTACATCGCTTCCGTCCACAGCTTCATCCATTGCATCTCCTCCATCTTCCTTGTCTTGATCTTCCTCTGTCGGATCCGGCCCATCCAACGGCACGGACAAGATGACATGCGACATCTTCTTCCTGCCTTGCAATCCACATGCTGCCAAATAATCGATGCTGATCCTCCACAATCCTTGCTCGTCCAACAAGTTCTGAGCATACTTGAGCAAAAGCTCCTGGCGCAGATCGTTTGCTTCAGGATGCAGCTCATCTTCCAGCAGCCCAGCTTTTTCCGACAAGTCTCCAAGATGGGCACCTAGCCAGATGTCGACATCTTGCGCTTTTTGAACAGCATGACGCACTTCGCCCTTGATCAGATGCTGC
This sequence comes from Pseudozyma thailandica, assembly GCA_023212835.1. Taxonomy (NCBI): domain Eukaryota; kingdom Fungi; phylum Basidiomycota; class Ustilaginomycetes; order Ustilaginales; family Ustilaginaceae; genus Pseudozyma; species Pseudozyma thailandica. The sequence goes on from JALCCH010000014.1 coordinate 354,206, forward strand.
TGCACCACCTCGCTCGGGATGGTTCCGTCGATGGGGAACTTTTCCAGGATGATCGCAGCCGTTGCCGGTACATCATCTCGTTTGAGAGTTGGATGAACGAGGGTGCCCCAAGCACCGAGAGCTTCGCGCCAGTCTTCACAAGCCTCGAAGATGCGGTCCTTGACACCGGCCATGAGCTCGAGCAAGCATCTGAACTGCGCTTCATATTCGAGACGCTCATCCTCAATCTCCTCCGTGTTGCCTCCTTCGACCTCCATTTCATCCATCTCTTGCTCGAGACCGCTGATGAGCTTGCGCACAGAGGCGAGCCAGTTTCGATGTGCGGCAACGAACTCGTGCTCCATGGAGAAGTTGGTGGAGCGGGGAAGAGTGGACAAAAGTTTTGCCGCTTTCTGTGCTACCCTGCGGATGACGGCTGAAGAGTGAGAGTCGAGTGATTTGAGGACGGAAGCTGCTGAAGTGTGAAAGCCTCGAAGAACGCAACGGAGAACATAGTCCCAGTAGGAAGGATGCTCGTGTGGGACGGCTGACTCTGCGATCTCTTGGCCCTCTTCAGTGGTAGGTGCGACATCGAACGAGTTGAGCCAGTGCAAAAGCTCTTCACCAACAACACTGATTCCGCGTCCATCTTTGGGGTAGTAGAGCACCTCTGCAAGCCTAAGGATCGTCTGCGAATCTCGCCATGTCTGGAATTGTGCCGTGTCTACCGAGTCGTCGAGTTGTATTCTTTCGAGATAGTCCTGAATGGCACGTGCGTAGTGTTCGCTGATTCTGTTATAGTACTGGATGGTTTCTGCGGATGGCAAGACGGATGAGCCTGCTGCTCCGCGACCTGTGCGATCTGTGAGGAGCGCTTCTTGGTGGATGCGCTGCAAGGATGTGAAGATGGTGTAGGTCTGTGTATAGAGCGCCTTGAGATCGGACGAAGTGCCCCAGTCATAGCTGACAATGGGCGCTGAAGATCCGCTCGCTGACATCTTGGATGAGGTTCGCCAGCACTGCCAGCGGATTGGTGTTGTGTGGTGTATGTGATGAGGCTGCTGACAAGGGAGAAGGAGCGGAAAAGCGCGTTTGTTGAACTTCGTGTTGGTTGATCTTTTGGCAACACTTCGGGATTCGGCCTACTCCACTTCTGTCAAAAAACTGAGTTTTGGTGGATTCGCGAAGAGCTGAACGGCCAAAAACGATACTTTTTCGATTCGCCAACACCGCGATCCTATATAGTACGTTGGGGCAAAATCTCTGGGAGCAGCATCTCGTGCTACGAGAGCTGACAATCACACAATATCGGCCTCGTGAAGCAGAGGGCTGGGGTATGATCTGAGCTTCATATACACAGACAAGGGAGACAGGCAAGAAACAACGTGCGGTCACAGATATGATAAAGATTGCATAGAAATACAGAATTGCGGGACAGATACGATGTTGAATGGGTATATTTGACAGCCCCGAGGCTGCCAGCAGGACAGTGAAGTTGCAAAAGGCAGCTCGACGTCGACACGGGAGTAGGTTCGGACCGAGCAACGTTGGAGAACAGGATGAGGCAGCCTAGCCTTATAGGATGTGTAGAGATTGTGATTGCATCCACAGCGCCGCTGCTGATCAGAGAACTCTTGAGGAGGATAGGCCAAGCATGGAGGTGAAGAGCATGCTGAGTGAATGGAAGAACGCCGGATTCCTGAAAGCACGTCGTGACCGGATTGAGAGAAGTGTACAAGCATGATGAGTCTGCTGAACGAAGTATGCGCTCAGGCCATCTCCTTAGCAGGATCAGCCTTGGCTCGCTGCTTGTTGTCGATACCGATACCGACAGCCCTCAAGCTCTCCTCGATAGTATAAGCGGGCTCCTGAGTGATCTTCTTAGCCTTGCGCTTATGCAGCTTGGACGCAATGTGTGTCAGCTGGTCCTTCTGCGAAGGGAAATTGCGATCGCACTCGACACAGTAGAAGAGACCGAGACCGGCCTTGTCAACATCGAGCTCCTTGGGGTTCTGAGCTTCGTCGAGCTTCTTTGGATCGTTGAGAATGGCCTGGATCTGATCGGGGTCGAGCTTTCGGGCCCTTGTGCGCATGCCACGCTTGACATCGCGACGAGCGTGGTGGGTCTTTTTGCCGTGTCGTGTGCGCGTCATTGTGAAATATATGCAACAAAGAGGGTTAGGTGCGAGATAGTGATCCGATCAGATGTAGAGCTACAACTGATGAAAGGTGATGATGGTTGTGGCGATGACACCGTGCTACAGGGAACACGTCAGTGGCTGTCACGACCAGAAGACCAAAAAAGTTGGCCTGCAGCAAGGGTCCTTCCTCAAGCAATCAAGTCCGAAAATTTCGAACTCACAGAGGATCCAACTCTTTCTTCACTGATCGGGACATCGGCAATTTTGCGCAAATTTGATCGATCGATTGAAGGACAATTTGTTCCGACTTGTCTTGCAGCCGAATTCCAATATTGGGCTACACGTGACCTCGGCCGTAAAACGAATTTCACCACCTTTGTGCAATAAAGCAGAGGGCCGCGAGGCTGGGCAGACAGCTACCTTGGAAGCCTGCGAAGGTTGAACGGCTATGCCTGAAGCAGCACGACCTTACACTCGCAAGTCTTGGCCAAATCTCGAGCAGCTCAAATCGATTTCATTCACGCCAGCCCAGCGCAACTCAGTTGGATCAATCCAGATTGTTGAGCGGAGAGCCTAGCACGTCAAGCAGCGTTAATCGACCTCCTTCTACTCCACCGTCAAGACCATCAACACATCACATATCGTCAAAATGGTAAGATATCATCGACACATACAGAGCATATCAGCAACGCAGTCAGCCACATCCCCAGAACCGTACAGCCCCGACATTGTCACCATGACCTGACCGCCCAGGATCAGCCAACGAAACCACCGCACAAATATCGATCATGTAGTTCCAACGACGACGACAATGAAGGATCCACCTCGGATTATCCAACATGCGCAGTACCTATGATCATCACCTATTGTCTCGTTGTAAGACCAGTTGGCACAGACAAGAAAGGCGATCTCGGAAGAAGTTGTTGATATGGTAGGATGACTAGACCGGACGCAGACCAGGGCAGCAATACAGACAAACAGGAAACAGGTGCAACAGATAGCAGCGGTTGCATTCACCGAACCCATGGCATAGGTGCTGCGAGAATCGAGGTCTTCAACATTCCGGAAGAATGGCAAAACAGGTCGGATGATTCGAAGATTCAGGGAATTGCATTCTTATGGGTGGTAGATGGCAGAGGTTCCGACCACCTTTTTGTTGCGGTCGACCGTACAAGAGGACGGGTTCAGGTAACCTTCCTAGGGAGGCTGTGCAGGCTTGCTAGGGAGGTGCATCACTTACAGCAGATTATGGCGGGTGGTCACTGGAGTCGACAGCAAAGATCGATATGGTACAGCGTCAACATTGCCGCACCACCTGCAAAGCCGTCAATCGATCCAAGGCAGCGTCAGCATACCCCGGCAATATCGGCACATCTGCGTTGCTGGCTCTCAGTTCTCAGCTTTAACCGGCAACAGCATCACTGACCCTTTCCCCCACTCCATTTACTTGCTTTTTACTACCATTAGTCTCGTCTTTACGTCAAGGGAAGGATCATGGGCCACAAGCGCTCTCAGCGCGTTGCCAAGTGCCACACCTCCCTCATCAAGATCGAGGGTGTCGAGAAGACCGACGAGGCCAAGTTCTACCTCGGCAAGCGTGTCGCTTACGTCTACAAGGCCACCAAGGAGGTCCGCGGCACCAAGATCCGCGTCATCTGGGGCCGCATCACCCGCCCTCACGGTAACTCTGGTGTTGTCCGTGCCAAGTTCGCCCACAACATCCCTCCCCAGGCTTTCGCCGCTCGCGTCCGCATCATGCTCTACCCCTCCAGCATCTAAGCTCGCCAGCCTTGTCTCAATAACAACCATCTCATACACCACACACCAAAAATGGCGATGATCGGTTTCTGTGGAACAGTAGAGAGAAGGTAGTGTTGGATTTCGACAATTCCGAGGAGGGTTTTGGGGAGTTCCATGTGTTTTTAGCATCGTTACTTCTTCCCTTTCAGCGTCTCATTTCTTTTGTCGATTCTGCTCCCCGCCCTATCCAAGAACGACAGTCCAACAACTCGTCTCACTACAACCCATGCTGAAGGACTCGATCAGCAACTCGCCGCCCCCTCTTTCCACTTCATCCACACCACCCATGCATGCCGTTCGCATATCGACACGAACGGATCCACACACACACACATTATACACTTTCTTGAACAAAAGAAATGCAGAACATACGAAAACCACCCCGCCACGCCAACCGTGGTCGCTTGTGATTGCTATTCTGCCGTTTCTTGGTGGATTCTATGGTTTCGGTTGAGATACTACTACTACTAGTACTACTACTACTACCCCTGTATTATCTAGTTGCGGACCTCAAAATCTACCCACGGTTCGCGACTTAAACTAACAGGGAAGATTGATCGCTCCCCCTTTTTTTTGGCCTCTTAACCTCAATCCTGTACTTTGCCTGTTGTTTGGTAATGTGGGGGATTGAGGGAGGTAAAAAAGGGGGGGGGAGGCGGTTCTTGCAGATCGTCGCTGAATCTATCAACATGAGGACAGACGTTTTGAAGGAATCGCACATTTCCTACTCCCCTACCTGCCTGACACTCTACCAACTTTTGCACCGGAAGTCATTGAAACTTATTATTGATTGTGGTACAAATACATATATGTCAATCCTTTTTCAAAAGCTACCTTTGGACTCAAGATTGCGAGGTCGTGTCGGATGCCACGCGAGTGTATTGGGATCTATCGGGAGGAGCGTGGTTCAACGGTCTGCCGAAGCGCGAGGTGATGGTGTTGCGTATTGAGTTGAAGCCTAGCGAGGGGAGGCGCGATTCGCCGCCAATCATGTTGCGCGCTAGGACGAGCCACATTGGTGGCCACGAGTCGTCTGCCGAGACCGGACCTAAGCCTTGCGTCACCCTCTCCTGCGCTTGTGTAGGCGCGTTACGAGAGCGTCGAGAGAAGCTTCGAAGACGACTGGTATCTGGTCTATCCGCAGTCACCAGAGAAGGTTCGGACGGCGGCGGCGGCTGGGAAGCGGGGCGATCTTCTGCAGCTTCAGAAGCTTCATCTGGTAACTTCGGCAGGAATCGCCGCGAAGCAATCTGATCAAAGATCGGTCGCAAACGTATGACCGCAATATGATGGGTCAAGCTCGTCTTTCGGCGCTTGCTTTCTTCGTCCTCGTCCAAACCGAACAGCACGGCTTCTTCATCGCGTACATCCCATCCCTGCCCATGGTCTTCCTCCTCAAGCATGTTCGTCACATCGTCCAATTCGCTCGGTTCGCCTTCCGGCCTTACGTCGTCCTCACCCGTCTCGAATGCAACCACCGTCATGAGCAGTTGAGCGAAGCAAACGAATGCATCGAGGGCCAACATATGCAGTCTTCCTGGGACATGATTCTGACCCACAAAATCGATAAAGATGCCCCCGCCGCTAGCCGTGAGTGCTGGTGGAGCCCAGAGATGTGCGAGTGCGAGGATAGCGTTGAGGCAGAGGAGGAAGACGACAAAGAATGGAAGGGACCAGGTGGGGTGCATCTGAACTGGGTTGCAGAATTGCACTTGAAGGGCGGCTTTGATGAGGAGAAGAAGGGTTCGATTATCGAGAAGCCAGGTGTAGACAAAGAGGATGAAGCAGAGCAGATCCAGCTGTTGACAGCAATGAGTCAAGACGTGTGTGTGTGTATGTGTCAGCGAATGAGTGCATGAACATAGCAAATGGTGCCATGGTGGGACGAGACTTACGGATTGGATGAGCTCCTTCCTCTCGAAGTACATCATGGTGGTGGTCTCGAACGGGGTGGCAACGCGCACATGCCTACAACTCAAACATTCGTTGTGCCTTGAAGGAAGGAGGAAGAAGCCTCGTAGCGATAATCACGTTTCGATGAGAAGGCTGAGGAGGTGTCGAGAGGAGGCAGTGTACGGCAGCAGGCCCATGGACAGTGGGCAACGCACAAGGCCTTGTGTGGAGCTGTGATCCCTCTCTGATCGGGCCCTTGATCGGGGTATGATTTCCCGAAAAGTGTTTCTTTTGGACCCTGAATTCCACGCCAACGCGCATGCACTCTGTGACTGTGACTTGTCGGCGTTCACGTCTTCGCGTGCAGCTATTCACTCTATACTTCCTTCCAACATCAACATTCGCATCGCCTTGGACCATCATGTACCGTCCTGCTCTACCGGACCAATTCAACGCAGAAGCAGGCCCATCTCGTCAATCTCTACCACAAAAGCCAAAGAAGAAACGCCGTCTTCAATTCACATCGCAACTCCGCAGCAGCATCCAACGTTACAACCCGGACGGTAGCGAAACCGTCGAATATCTCCACCAACAATCAACACAACGTCTCAAACGCAAATGGGATTCGATATTCGAGCGGTTTAAAGACGCACACCTTCAAGAGCAAGATGAGATCTACTTGGGTAACAGGGCGAATGGAGAGCCGATAGTGGTGGTCAAGGATAGGGGCAGTTTGAGGAGTTTACGTCAGAGTATGGAGTTTGGTGTTTTCATCAAGGACGAGGAGCTGCAGGGTTGGAAGGAGCGGCCTGAAGCTATGGAGATGGAAGAGGAGGAAGAGGAGGAAGATATAGATCCAAGTCATGGAATGATGATGCAGAGGAGAGGGAGGGAGATGATAGGCGCGTCCAGTAGTGAGGAAGAGGAAGAAGAGGAGGATCCGGCTGCGAATGATCCGGATCTGAGAGAGTTCTTGGAAGCTGAGGCGAGGCGAAAGGCCACGCTCGGCCAGGACGGGGAGGAAGAAGAGGAAGACGAAGAGATTGTGGACTTTCGTGATCCCATGTGGGCAGCCGCTGCTCCTCTTTCCAGCAACGAACCATCACGGCCCAAGCCACCTCCACCCATACCTCGCATGAAGGCTCCGATGGCGATCGCTACAAGCTCACCTCAACCCGACTTTGTCGTATCTTCTTCCGATGAAGAAGACTCCTCAGATGCAGACGTAGTCACAATCTACAGCGACTCTGACGAAGAATTGATCGACTCAATCCGCACCAAACGGCAAAACATCGAGGAACTTCTCCAATGCACCACACCCTTCGAGACATTACCCTACAATGACATCTTTGGCCTTGCGGACCTGCTCAAGATCAGCGATAACACTTCGCGGCTGTACATTGATCTTGTTTCCGACGATGAAGAAACGGCAGGACCACAAGCAGCAGCGAAAGTGGTGAGGGCCACAAGTCCATACGCATCCTCGTTGATGGTTGGTCCCGGGTCGTCGCAACATAGCGATCCGGCAACATCTCAAGCGTCGGAAGCGATGCCGCCGCCGCAGAGTACGCCGATTCGGGCGCCAGTGTCTTCCCCTACACCTATGCGTATGACTGCGGTGAAGTTGGAACCGATCACGCCGGAAAGAGTGCCTTTGAGAGCTCCTTCGACTCCACGCACAACACAAGCAGGAACAGAGCAGCCTCGAACACCGCGCGTAGAAGAGCCCATTCAACCGGAGCAGTTCTTTGCTTCGCCTACACGCAGATCAGCTACCCCGCAAGTATCCGTTTCCCCTGCGGTACAGTCCGCTCAGGAACGGCAGAATTCTATCGCTTCGCTCCCGTTGAGACTGCCACGAGTTGTAGCCGACGGTGAGGATAGTCTCACTGTCGCGATGCCAGTAGAAGAAGAAGCGACGGCAGAAGGGACGACATTTGAGCAGGAGACGGCACAAGTAAATCTCGTATCTACAGGCATACGGACGCCATCTCCACCAGCACCAACAACAACTGCAGAACCCCTAGCGGAGCCATCATCACCCCCGACGGAAGGTCCACCGCGTGTATCTGTCGAAGTGATTCCAAGCGAGTCTATCGAAGAGCCTATCCGTCCCACTCGTTCGGAGCCGGAAGCATCTCTCGATCCTCCACTGTCGCAGCCAAGCAGAGCCACACCTGAAGAAGAGCCTATCGCCCAAGTGCGATCCACACCAGCACGTCCACCGTTCGTCGCTAGAGCCAGTTTGACGCCCAAATCAAGTTCGAGCAAGAAAGGCCCCTCTTACACGCCTCCCAACAATCCTTATCTCCTCTCTGGCTCTCCTCTGCGCAAGCCTTCTTCATCGCACAAAAAGAAGGAAAAGAGAAGGCGATCTTTCCCACGCTTCACACCTTCGTCTTACTTCGAAGCAGCCCGGGATGGAGATGAAAGACAAGGCGAGGAGAAAGGAGAGAGAATGGGGTTGCCAAAGTGTGGTGGGCCGGAAAAGTGTAAAAAGACGTTTTGTTTCGAGTGTGGGTCGTTGTCAAGGTCTTGATCTCTTCATGTTTTGGAGGCAGGGTAATAGGAAACATCATAGCATGCATTATGGATATACAGTAGTTGTGTTGTGTGGAAGCGGTATGGCTGGTTGCGCAAGTGTGTGACAGTCGGAGCGCATCTTTTGGCGTGATCTCTGAGATGAAGATGGCACGGACAGGCTGACACCAATGCGCTGTTTCGGACAAAATAAATGTGATTCTAGAAGGCGTTACCTACCCGAGAAAAAAAAAAGGCTTGGCGTTTCCGAACACAGACCTTTGCTTTGCTTTGCTTTGGGGCATCATCTCTCTTTGCATTCGGGTGACTTTTCTGTCACGTCAAACCACTTGTTCACCATCCCCTGCTGGGTCCTACGCACGTTTTGCCCCCCCGGACCCGACCAAATGCAGGTGTGGGAATGTTTATCGAAGCTGGCGGGTGAAGCTTGGCTCGGCTACTATACCACCGTGGTGTATGTTGGGTTACTGGTGGTTGTGGCGATCCCATACGTGCTCGCGGGAGTGTTTTGGACGGCGACAGAGGTGCTGATTGCGTACAGGAGGGTCAGAGCTCGATACTGGAACGAATCTTCAAAGCGTCAGTCAAGTTGAAGGAGTTAGTACATGTCGAAGCTTCACACGGAAGTGGTGCGATCCGGTCGGAGTTGGGAGCGATGCTAATACACGCCTGAGCTTGGGGGAAGGAGAAAGGGCCGAGACGCAGATCCTGACCGACGTCGCGGCTAGTAGTGGGATTCGGTCTTGAAAGTCTCATCGCAAAACCACACACGCTCTAGCTGCCATTCACGACGGAAGAGGAGAGAACGGGTGGGAACAAGACAAGTTTCATAGGCGCATCGGTCGCAGACGCGGCGCCTCCTCACAGCGTTGAGCTGTCTCCACACACGCCGTGCCGAGTGCGCAACGATAACCTTGAGTTCTTCTCACACACCAGCGCTCACAGAAACAACGACATCAGCCGACGCTCGTGCGCGCATCCCAAGCAACTCACTCTCACGTTCATACTCTCACGCTGTCAGTCTTGCAATCGGGCTCTTGATCTTTGATTCAACATTTCGAGCGTTTCTACACTCCATCTTGTGTTTGTCCGAGTATCCTCCTCAACACTCGTTCAACGCATGCACATCCGAACCCAGGGACGGCTCCGATTGTCATCGATAATCTTGAGCGCTAGCGAGTCGCATGCCTCCTCCTTGCCCTCCTTGATACTTCCCGTTGAAACAGAAGTAGCGGTAAAGTTGCCAACAGTGACGGTGACTTGGAACTTCCTCAAGTGCCTATTCCCCAACATCAAACGGTGTGAAAGTTATCGTCAGTCGAGGAAGCAAAAGAGGGAAGCGTAAGGGTTTGTGGGAGGGAAACTCACGGAGGGCCAGAAGCAATGTGTGTAAAGATGGGGTCTGGGTAGCTGAGTTGACTCGTGTATTCTGTCGCCCGTCAATAAGACATTGTCAGTATATCAGTGTAGCACATGAATGCAACAGTGAGGTATACGTACCGTAGATCTGAGCAACGCTCGACTTATCCCAATCAAACATGACGGGTTTTCCTTTGCCTTTACCTTTGGCTTTGATGTAGAGCGGGGTCTGCCTGTTTTCCTCCAGGATCTTCGGGTCATTCAGTTCGGGTCGTCTTATAGCGTCAAAGATGGTTTTCTCCGCAGTGACGGGGTCCGAGAGAGCGGGTTTGTCCACATCGATCCAAGTAGGTGCAGAATCAGGCAGAGTGACGACCTCTTTTTCCTGAGGAAAGCGTTCTTGCACAAAGTCAGCATTGAGCCTTCCGCCAGCTGCGGTAAGGTTGGCCGAAGTGCGGGCGTGATTGTTCCTGTTTTCCATGTTGCTAAAGATGGAACGAATCCGCAGGAGGTGGTGTGATGGAACACGTATCCAACCAAGCGGCAGAAGGGAGTCGTGTGAAGGAGCAAGTAGCTGAAGCAGCTCAAGCTTGGGTGTATACGAAGGAGGAAGTGTGCTTAGTATCGAACTACGGAAGCGGGATGTACGAGCAGGTCCACGAGTCGGTACTGAGCTTATATGCTGCAAGGACACCCGGTCCAGCCCTCCTAAACGTTATGTCTCCTCCCACCGTATGAAAAAGCGGAAGCGCCTCCGCTCTTACCCGCGCTATCCGCCCTGTATACCAGCAGCTACACCTAGGAAGATTCCGCACAAAGCATTGTACGAAGCCTCTCCACACAGATGCGGAAAGATACACAAGGGGCGCAAAGATGATTGTCGGACAGGAAAACCTGCACAGCCAATTCAGGTCAGCTTCGACGAGCGGCGCCGGCGCTTAATTTGACAGCTCGCCCAGATGTTCCTGTCACAACCCTTATCATTCTTTTCATTTTTTCTCAATTCCGTCGCACACCATCACAATCACATTTCGCTGCTTCGATTCAGGCGCACCACAAAGATACCAAGGCAGATGAAGAAGAGAGACAAGAAAATCGTTCGAATCATTGACAGAATCTATACGGTGAACAAAGACCAAAGCACATAGAGTAGAGACCAAATTGCATCGCTGCCTGCTTTAAGTATGCTTCGACGGGAAACAACCCCTCAGTCGTCCCCCTTCCGACACCTTTCAGCATTGGTAGTGATGCGTGTGAAGCCAAGTACTGAGTCCGAGACATGCGCATTGTTGGCACTGTTTACGTTGCGAAGGGAGTAGATCCCTCAATCCACCCCATCACACCGCCTTACACAGCGCTGTGAAACGATGCATCCGTCCGAACCCTTTCCTCGACTTCAGAGAAGAAGTAAAAGAGGCTCTTACTGCTGCAAAGAGGCAGCAAGTTGAGCCTTGAGCTCGGGATCAAGCGTCGAGATCTGAGCCAAAATGTACTGCGCCTTCAACTGCTTGGTCGCTGTCAACAACGAGCCAGCCGCAGCCTCCATATGCTCAGCCACCGCCTTGTCATCATCGCTCTCCGCCGCACCCACAAACTGCCTCAAGGCAGCCACCCTCTCCACGTGCTTCATCAAAGGGTTCGCCTCGGCAATCGTCTTCTCCGCAGCGACCTCCGTCAACCTTCTCCTCAACCTCCAGTAGAAGTACCTCCTAGCGTTCTCCCATGGCAAAGCACTTCTCAAGACGCCAGTGGCAAGCATACGGCCCGCCCTGTCGTGCGCATCTGCATACTCGGTCGCAATGGCAGTGAAGATAGGAGCCAACTGCTTCTCGCGGTCAGCCATCGCCTTGCGAGCGGCAGTCTGAGCAGTGAAGTCGGTCGCCTCAGCAGCCTCCTTGCTAAGCTTGGCGTAAACAGCGTCCAACCTCTCCATGGTAGCGCGCTGCTTGTCAGCCCTGTACTTGATCTCGACGAGACCAGAAGCCTCGAGCACACCACCACGAGCGCTGTTGACATCGGCAGACATCTCGATCATACCGTTGTCGTTGATGGCAGAGTCGACGACGACCCACGAACCACCACGCAGCTCACCCATGGGTGGAATGTGAACAAAGACGGGCTGCTTGTACGAGGAAAGACCGTCGACGATCTTGGAACCCTGCTTGAGGATCTCGTCGTACATGTCTTGCTGACCACCGGAGAATCCACGCCAGTTGGCAAGGATGACGAGAGGAAGGCCCTCCTTGTCAAAGTCCCAGATCGCCTGTGCGGTCTTGTACGCCGAGTTGGGGTACCAAACCTGACCAGCCTCCATGATGCGCTGCTCGGTCGAGTTGGGGTTGGCAGGGTCGGCAGGAACGACACGCTCCAGAGTGCGGGTCTCGACAGCAATGACACCAACGGGGATACCGCCAAGACGAGCACGACCGGTGACAACGGAAGTGGCCCAGCCGCCGAGGGTCTCGACGAACGAGTCCTTGTCGAAAAGACCAGTGAGGTTCTCGTCCTTCTTGCCGTTGATGAGCCATCGTGGGTCGTAAGGACCACGAGGAGGCGAGTAGGTCACGGCACGGTCCCAAGTGTCGGTGGTGGGCATGATGGGCAGAGGACCGCCACGCTGAGCAGGGACGAACGACATCCAATTGACGAAAGTCTTGACGGCGTCGAGGTCATCCTGAGCAGTCATGTGCGAGACACCGTTCTTGTACATGATCTGAGGACCACCAAGCTGCAAGTTGGAAGTGTAAACCTCACGACCAAGAAGCTTGTTGAGAGCCTGGTAACCGGTGAGGATCAAAGGCGAGCCCTCGACCTGGATCACACGCTCACCAAGACGAGCAAGGTAGGCACCGATACCAACACTGCGACCGGTGACAATGGTAGCAGTGAAAATCTGGTCCTTGGCACGGCTGGTCTCACCAGCAATGAGACCACTGCCCGAGAGACACTCGACACCCAAGCCATCCTGGGGCTTGCCGATGATGTCGGTGATGAGGTTGTGAGTGGTGCCATCAGTAGCCTGGTGGGGCTTGGTCACGACACTGCCGGGAGCCTTGGCCTGAACGGCATGGAGAGCCTCATCGTCCAAGTAGATGTACTCGAAGCCCTTGGCGGGGTCATCGCCGACGAACTTGACCTTGAAGAGGTCCATGACCTCGGTAGCCAAGCCGATACGAGCACCAGAGTTGGCCGAGATGTAGAGACGAGGCACGCCGAGCTCACGAGCGAGCTTGGAGGCAGCAGCGAAGAAGCGGTCCTCAACAGGACCAAACGAACCGGCCTGGATGGTGACATCATTTCCGATGACAACGAGCTTGCGGCCGGCAGGGTACTCGGGAGTGACAACCTCGACGAGCCAAGCGACCATGCCGATGTTGTTCATACCAGGGGCACGCTTGACCTCACGAAGGTTCTCCTGCTCGTCGAAGACGAGCTCGACGGCCGACTTGACCACCTCAGAGGGGATCTTGCTGGCAGCGACCTTCCTCCACGAGGCACGAACGGCCTGACCGAGGACATCGATGAAGTCGTAGACGAAGGTGGTCTGAAGAGCGTGAGCACGCGATCGGCGCGATTGGAGGGCGACCTTGGTGGTGTAGGGGAAGTGAGCGCTCTGAGCGTTGAGAGTGGCCTCCTTACCCTGGGGCTCGATGCCACGGAGAACAACAGAGCCGTCGTCGGCAGCGATCTCCTCGTAGGTCTCGTAACGAACGACGAGACCCGTCTCATTGGTGACGAAGGCACGGATGGGACGGGGCTCACCGCTGGGGTCGCTGAGCACCATTCGGATCTCGGCACCAGTGATGCGGAGACGGAAGAAGCGGGTACCGTGACGCTCAAGGAAGCCAGCGATGGCCTTCTGGACGTCCTCCAGGCTGACATCGAGCTGGTAGATGAACGACATGAAGATGTGCGAAGCATCAGCAGTGCGGTATTCGGGCTGACCAAGAGCAACTTCGATCACGTTGAGGATGTCGTTGACGATACGGTCCGACTCAGAGATGAGGTAGGCAGCCATGTCGCCCTGAACGCGGCCGGGACGAACCAGCGATCGGACGAAGAATCGAGTGTCGGCAGAGTTCTGGATACCACGAGCAAAGTACAAGTGGATCGTGGAAGACGAGACCGGCACAGGAGTGAGCTCGAAGTTCTTGCTGACTCTGTCGAGCTCAAGCTGGTAGGCAAGAGCGGGCTCGATGTTGCGAATGGCCTTCTCCTCGGCCCAGATGCCGGACTCGCTTGGGCGGAAGGTGGCGAAGAAGGGGTACATGCCGGGCTGGCAGAGGAGGTAAGTGACTCGGCGGACACGAGCAGCGGCGAACTGCTTGGCGCAAGCGTTGGTGTACTGGGCGAGCTTGCTGCGAACCTCGGCGTCAACAAAGTCGGATTGGTCAACAACAGCAACGTTGAGAACGTTGATGGGGGAGCCACCGTTGGACGAGCCAAAGAACTTGAGCACCTTGGGGAGGAGCTCAGGGATGTCCGAGACATCAGCGCAGCTGGTCATGGCACCAGTGCGGAGCTCAGGAGCGGCACGGGCCTTCTTGTTGTCCATCATGTTGAGATCGCTGATGGAAACCTGGCGCTCGCGCTCCTTGAGCGAAGAGGCGCTGCGAGGCAGCTGGAACTGCCAAGTGAGGACTGCACGCTCCTCGACATCAAAGTCCTCGACAGCGTAATCGAAGTTGACGATCTCGTAGGCACGGTAAGCACGGACAACGTAGGTGCAGAGCGCGGCGAAAGCGACATGGTGCTCACGGTGACCGAAGAAGCTGTGCAAGACGTCGTAGACGCTGTACTGCGAGTCGCTGAGCTGACGCAGGACCTCGAGCGAGGGAGCGTGGTACTCGTCGTCACCACCGTAGGTGGAAGCAGTGACGGAGCTGCGGAGGATGGACTGCATCTGAGCCGAACGGTCTGCAAGGCTGGGCATGTCGGCGTCAAGCGAGACCTCACGAGCCTTGAGAGCAACAGGGGCGGTCGACTTGCCCTGAAGTGAGGCGAGGTTGCGGAGAGCCTCGATCATCTGAGCACCGCTAGTACGCGAAACGAGCGAAGTGCCCTTGATGTGCTTGTCGAGTAGGTTGAGGAGGAGGGCGTTCTTGCGGTTGATACCGTTTCGCGAGGTCTGGAGAGCGACGACCTTGTCGAGGTCACCGTCGGCCTGGAGACGAAGCTCAAGAACAACGTCAGCCTCACCGGTGAACTTTGACTCGATCTCGTAGTACTTCTGGAGGAACGAAGCAAGAACGTTGCCTTCGTGGACCTTGAGACCTCCCTGGTAGGCCTCGAAGAGCTGGTAGAGAGGAGCAATGGTGTTCTGCACCTGGACGCGGATGGCAGGGTCAACGCTGTCACGGAGGAAGTTTTCGGTGAGCTTGCGAAGACGAGCGGCAGGGAACTCGACGTGCTTCGAGTGACCCATCTCAATGGTGTTGCGGACAACATCCTCAAGCCTAGCAGGGATACGGCCACCCAAGCTGGACAGAATCTGAGAAGCCTGTCCGTAGGGAAGCTCAGGGTCGCGAAGAGTCTCGATGAGCTCCTTGATGACAGCCTGCATGCGGAAGGACTGGTCGTAACCGTCGAGAATGTCGTTGAGAACCTCGAGGAGGTAGGTGTAGCGCTGGTGGGGCTTGCTTCCGATGATGATGGGAAGACCGAAGTCAGGCAGCTGACCAGCGAAGGGCTTGGCGTGCTGAACACGGCTGGGGTCGTCGAGCGAAAGAATACCGATAATGTCACCGGGGCTGAGGGCGACACCTGCAGTCTTGACGAACGAGACAACACCATCCTCGGCGGCAACAAGGGGAAGGTACATCTTCATGACCTCAATCTCGGCAATAGCCTGACCGGCCTTGACGTGGTCACCAGACTCGACAAGGAAGCGAACAAGCTTACCGGGCGAAGGAGAACGAATCTGAGTGGGGTCGTTCTCCTGCTCGATGAGGCAGGTCTTGGAGTCGACCATGAGACGGGTCATACCGACCTCCTCACGCCAGTAGACGGGGTGCGACTTGCCTGCAAGTCCGATAAGGAGACCACCATCGGTAAGAGGGCGGAGCTGCACAAGGGTACGGCCACCGTTGAGGTAGAGAACCCAGCCGGAGACGGAGCTGCGAGTGGCAGTGAAGTTGTACTTGACGTTCTCGTAGATGAAGTCGATCGAGAAGACAGTCTTGATGGTGTCGCGAGGAGGAACCTGACCCTTGTTCAAGATGCGCTTGTACTCATCCTCGCACTCGCGAGCAAGGAGGTGAGCCTTGACGGCAGCACCGCAGATGACCGCGAGGTCCGCGGGAGGACGCTCAGCAGTGAGACGATCCTGAATCAGGCCATCGAGCCAGCCAGTGGTGATCTTGTTGGACTCGAAAGCGTCGGTCTCGAGCAACTTGATGAGGTACTCGACGGTGGTACGGAAGTCACCACGAATGGACAACTCCTTGAGCGAGATGACCATCTGCTTTCGAGCCTCGGAACGGTCAGCGCCGTAAGCGAAGATGTGACCGAACTGAGAATCGGCGTACTCGTGGAGAGCACCACTGGTACCGACGGAGAAGTAGCCCCAGGTCGAGGTACTGGAACGGAAGTTGAGCTCAGTGAGCGCACCCATGCCGGGCTTGAAACCGGTGTCGGGGTTCTCGGCGGTGATACGACAGGCAACGACGTGACCCTGGGGCTGGGGCTTGCGCTGCGTCTTGAAAGACTCGGGGCTGGAGAAGTCAAAGTCGATGACCTCGGTACCGCGAGGGTCCATACCGTAGAGAGTTCGGATATCGCGGATCGAGTAGAGGGGGATACCCATGGCGACCTGGAGCTGAGCAGCCGGGATGTTGACACCAGAGACCATCTCGGTGGTGGGATGCTCGACCTGGAGACGAGGGTTGAGCTCGAGGAAAGCGAACTCGCCCGAGTCGGGAGAGTAGAGCCACTCGACGGTACCGGCAGAGACGTAACCGACGAGCTTGGCGAGACGCACGGCAGCCTTCTCCATGGACTCACGAGCATCCTCGGGAGCAATGGTTACGGGAGCCTCTTCGATAATCTTCTGGTGGCGACGCTGAACGGAACAGTCACGACCGAAGATGGAAATGGCATTACCGTACTGATCGGCAAGCAGCTGGACCTCGAGGTGGCGAGCCTGACCAGCGAGCTTCATGACGAAAACGGGCGAGCCAGGAACCTCACCGAGAACAGCGTTGTAGAGGAGCTTGAAGTCTTCGCCGTTGGTGCACTTTCGGATACCCTTTCCTCCACCACCCTCGGAGGCCTTGATCATGACAGGGTAACCGATCTTCTCGGCCTTCTCGAGACCCTCCTCGGCAGTGTGAATACAGGCCTGCTGGTAGACGTCATCAGAGACGGTGAGGAAACCCTGTTCGGACATCATGGTCTCCTTGATACCGGTACCGGACCAGGGCATGCATGGAACATCGGCGTGCTGAGCAACGATTGTGGACGAAATCTTGTCACCGAGCGAACGCATGGCGGAGCCAGGGGGACCGATGAAGATGATCTTGTGCTTGGAAGCAGCAAGCATTTCGGGAAGACGAGGGTTCTCGGAGGCGTGACCCCAACCAGCCCAGACGGCGTGAACACCGGCACGCTCGGCGACATCAACGATCAAATCGACGTTGGCGTAATTGTTGTTGTTGGATCCACCGGGGACCTCGACGTACTGGTCAGCCATACGAATGTAATCGGCGTTGACCTTGAGATCTTCAGGAGTGGCCATGACGGTGAATTCGATGGCACGCTCATCGCCGAAAGTTTCGTAAGCCCATTTTCGGATGGAGCGGATCTCCTTGACGGCAGCGATACCGTTGTTGCAAATGAGCACCTTGGTAATGACACTGTGACCGCCCTGCTTGCGGATGAAGTCGGCGACGGGGCCAGCAGGAGCAGTCTCGAGCGGGTTACCGCCTGTGAATGTGGAAGGAAGAGGGAAATAAGGGAAATTGTCAGTTGAGTCCGATCCTCGGATCAGCCGTTGAGCTGGATACTGGCTCGATGTTCGGAGCAGCCGCCTGTGAATCAGGTTTTCGGGGACATACCGATGAAGTGGCTGACAGCCTTGTGGTCAGGAGTCGGCATTGTAGCAAAAGGAAGCGAGTCTAGCGCCGCGAGAGAATCTGTCGGGTTTGTGTGTTGGAAACCAAGCGAATACTAGCAATGCTGATCTAGGCTCGTGGGAAATGAGCTTTTGACGTTCAGGTGAAGCAGCTGTTGCAATCTGAGCGAGGGAGCCCTAGCTTAGCAAAAGCGATTCGGCGAATGGGGAGAGCTATGGCTAGAGAGGGGATCTGGACTGCGCTTCTTCCAAGTTGGGAGGGTAGCCAGGAGGGGAACAGCTACGTTTAAAGAGCTTTCGTTTCGACAGGAGCTCGAGGTGAGGATGGTTGGGCAGCGAGGGATCAAGGGTGAGGGAGACCTTGATGACGTTGCAGGCGAGAGAGAGAAAGGAGGAGGGTCGCTGAGGAAGTGACCGTGTCGAGCCGGAGAATGGTGAGGTAGATGCAAAGGTAAGATGGAGGTAGTATACCAATGGCGACGAGGGAGGGTGATGGTGAGAAGGCAAGAGAGGTGGACGGTGCAGAACTGCGGATGAGATCGTAATCCGTTATACAGCGTGAGCGCAAGATGGCCAAGACAGTTTCGGAAAGCCAAAGCAGAGACACACACACACCCTCTCTCTCTCTCCCACCCAAAGTGGGGAAATCTCCAAACGGCGGCGATACAATAGAACTTGGGCTGCACCTCAAAAAAAGTGACAGAGAGAGCAACAGTATTGGCCGATGGACCACGAACGGCGGCTCTAACGGCGCTCACCACTCCACTCCTTCCTTCTTCTGCAGCAGCAGCAGCAGCAACTCGAGAAGAAGTAGTTGGCAAGTGCGCGCCGACTTGATCTCAGTTTGCGTTTGTTTCCAATCTGTCGGACGTCGGTCTCTGGTGGACACTTTTTTTTTCCCTATTCTCGTTGTTCCTTTCCGAGAGCTGAGCTGAAGAGGCTGAATTCGTATCAAGATGCATACAATCTCTTTGCATGGCATATTTCCTCTTCTCTCTCTCGCTTCTTAGAGAAGTTCTTTGGTCTTGCCGGTACTGTATCCAGGATATCTGTCGGTATCAGCTGTAGAATAGCAAAGCAAAGCACTGGCCATCATAAATTCGAAAACGCAAGGGAAAAAAATAAGATGCGGAGAGCCAAAAGTTGATGACAGCCCGTCCGGCTCAATCCAACAAAAAAAAAACCAAAATCATCCACTTCGCTTATGTCTGGCAGCGAGGAAGACCCTTGCCCTGTCTGCATCTTCGAAAGCAGCACCACAACAACACTTTCTTCGCTCATCACACCGCGCTGTCCTGGCTCGTTTTACTGCCCCCACTCGCATTCGTCACCCAAATTCGAATAATGGGCGTCGGTCTCATCTTTTCTTCGAATTTGCCGCTGCTGCTGCTGTTGATCTTTTTGCCTTACTTTTATTTTTCCTTATTTTTGAATTTCTTGCGTCGCCCCTCCACCGCCTTCCTGTTTTGCCGAAGAAACCGAGACAAGAGTGGATCTGTGCGCAAAGCTCTACCCACAAATTTCTGCCCCAACGTGACAGAAAGGGACAGCGTGTCGCGGCCTTCATCGACATCACCATCATCATCGACATCATCAGCAGCAGCAGCACCATCGATTTGCCTCTCCACGTTTCGAGCTTGGCAGGCCCTACCTGGGCAGCTATCCATATCATCGCATCTGACCTTTGAGGCGGCTGTGTTTTAAGAAATTGACCTTACCAGCTGTCTAGCTTCGATCTGGAAGACGTTGCTCCTTCGAACAGTGGTCATAAAGGAGCAACCTTAACATCCCCAGAAAGAGTGTCGCCTAGCAAACCCACCAAGCGCTGCGCAAAACGCTTTTTTTTTTTTGAGGTATTTTTGAGAACGCAGAGACGCGTTCAAATTTGGGCGGCCTCTGGTCGTGTGCCTGATATCTCGGTTACTTTCGGTCGCGAATGGTGAGCAAATCTGACAGATTCGATAAGCTGCTGCTGCTCGTCCTTCTTGACGCTCTGAAGCGTGGTGGTATTTGGCGATAGTGCAATGCTTCCATCATCGCTGCCGCTGTAAGGTCTCATATCGACTGATGCTATCAACACAAACCGGCGCTTGTGCCAAGTCCAAGCTTGAAGCAGAGAAGCGAGATGAAGCAAACGCCCAATTCTGTACAGTCAGTGGGTGATAGCCAGACGCAGAAGAATCGATTCCCAGGCGCCTAGCTGTCGCCATCTCGTGTCCCTTTTTTCATTCTCGAATTTCAACCGGAATTGTTGGCTACTGGTGGGGTCAACCAGTTACCGAAATCTCGTCCATCAGCCCTTCTTCTTCTTCTTCGACAGCAATACTGCGCTTTATGCATCTTTATTTCGCTCTATATTGGTGTTGTCGAAGATTGAACAACGTTGAATAGCATGCAGCTCGTATGATCCTCGATCTGGGTCCATCATCGGCAGCTGCCCGTCTATCTGCAAGACATGAATCAAACGAAGGCTCTTCTTGGAGGCTAAATTTATGCTCGCAGTCGAGATGTTGGGAAGAAATGAGGGCAAAAATTCAAAATTCTGCTGTACCGGGTGGCAGATCGGGGTTTACTTCCCGATGGTCTACCTTCCCTTTTTTCCGTCTTCTTCTTGCGGACTGTTTCGGAAAGCTAGAAGATAGCAAACCTTGATTAGAACTTGATGCAAACCCGTACCGTACTGTGCAGAGCAGTGGTGATGAGATGGAAGTTCGAAATAGAAAAGAACTTGAAGGTCAAGATTTCTGTCCTCTTGATTGTTGGGGATCTTGCGCATTTGGGCAGGTGGTCGGCTGGCTGGCGGCGTGTAAGTCTGGGCAAGCCACGCGGGCCAAACGAAGTTTCCTCACCAAAATCTCAAAAAATAAAAAATAAAAATAATGTTAAAAAAATTAATAAAAAATGAAAGCACAAAATAAGAATTTCGATCCCGTCAAAGACCACGCTTTGCTTGGTCGCTGATGCAGAGACGGACGGCGAATGCTTCTGCATACCCTCCAAGACTGCCAGACGTCCCTGCTGCTGCCGGTTGCTCCTCATAGCTGTGTGCTGGAATCCGAGTCTCTGAAGGAACAGAGATTGACAAGCAGAGTCCGTTTTGTATGCTCAAATGCCGAAGCATGTCGTGTCCACACCGCGAATTTAGTGGGATGGTGGCCGGCCCCGTGCTCGAGCGAGCTTGGGCTTATGCGGCACCTAGCGTCGACTCGTATCGATAGCTAAGTAAACCCAAATCAGCCCTCAGCCCAGATGGTACTGCATTCCGATATCGACCCGAAGAGTCGATCCGATGGCCTCCGATGCGTTCTGGAGGTGGTTTTCCAGGAGCCGAGTTCCGGGCTTGACAAGCCTCTTTCTTCTCGCTCTGTGAATTCAGATCTTTCCTTGTGAGAGCGATGGTGTCAAGGATCGACGGCAATCGTATGTACACCTCCTGAAGCCCATCCAGTGAACCGTACCCAAGCCTGCTATCGAACATGTCTGCGAAGGTCTGTTTCATAGGTGCCCAGTGGAAGTATGATAACCTGAATGGCCTGTTCGAAACCACGAGTACAGGCGGTTTCTCGTTGCTAGAAAATGCAGCAAAATGAAGGACGAGAAAAGCAAGTCGAAAAGCAAGCTGTTGCGTGTCGCAGGCTGGCGCACTTGGCGTATCGCGGGCAGGTGATACTTCTGCAGGCGAGTGTTGTTCTGCACTGCAGCAACGCCTCCACACGCATAGCGCGTCACAAGTGACACTTTTTTTGCGCAAGCCGTTAATCTCGTACAGTACTGTGCGACTCAGCCCTATCAACCCACCACCTGCGCAGCCGTTCAAGCGCTGGCGTCTTTTCTCGACCGCAGCACTCGACCGTACTACGCTCACACTTCGATGACGTGCCTCCAATTGGCATAGCGACAAAGTCTCTGAACGCCAGCTGAGGCCGTCACTATGACTTCGGACGCGTCCAGTACCGCTGGGGGTAATACTCTTTGGCTCACGTTTCTCGCCGCCTGGACGGAAGAAGCGCAGGCGAAAGGGTCCAAAGTCGCCCGAACCTACCGCAAAGCGCATCAGTCTCTTGCGGCCTGCCCGATCGAGTTTCAACATCCATGCCAGACCACTCAACTCGCCGGAATCGGCCCGACCATCGCGAATAAGCTCGAACAGGAGCTGCAAAAATGGTGCGAGGAGAATGGGCGGGCGATGCCGGAGAGGCCGTCGAGGCAGGCTGCGACTTCAAAGAGCGCGTCGAAACCAGCAACAGGAGGAGAGGGAACGGACGCGGATGCAGAGAGAGATGAAGGGGGAACGGCGGCAAAGAGGAAGAAGGCGGGAGCATCGGAAAGGCCGGTGAAGAAGCGGGCGTATGTGCCTCAGAACAGATCAGGTGCTTACGGCCTGCTTGTGGGTCTATATGTTCTCACAAGGGCTAGCGGATCAATGCGAGAGGAGAAAGTCTCGAAAACGCAGCTCATCAACGCAGCCAAACCATACTCGGATACCGAGTACGAGTATACCGGATCCTCGTCGCGATCGTCAGCTGCGGTTCCGCTCTCAAGTCAATATGGCACATCCGGTAGCGCGGGCGGCGCGCGATCGTTCTACACAGGCTGGACAAGCATCAAGACTCTCATCGCGAAGGGATACGTTCTGCAGTCCGGCAATCCGGCTCGGTACAGCTTGAGTGATGAGGGTGCGACAATAGCCGAAACATTGGCAAGAGATGCAGGCATAGAGGAGACTGCACTGCGAGCCGAGGCAGCAGTGGGTGAAGAAGAAGCCGATAATGCTGATTATGAGGATGACTGGTCCGACGACGAACAGGAAGGCTCTCTCAAGGATCATGTCTCAACACTCAGGCCAGAGGTGCTCGAAGCGGGCAGCTACACAATTCATATGGTCATCGACAACCGTGAGCGACACAGGGCAGGTCGACGCCATGAGAAGGAGCCGATTGCTACCTTGCTGGTGGAGCGTGGAGTCGATGCCGAGACTCGTGCGCTAGAAGTGGGGGATGCTGTATGGATTGCACGCCGTAAGGATCGAACTGGGCTAGAGGCAGACGAGGTAGTGCTCGACCATATTGTCGAAAGGAAGCGATTGGACGACTTGACCAGCTCCATTCTGGATGGACGCTGGAGGGATCAGAAGGTATGTCATGCATCTCCACACATGATTGTTATGCGGCAGGCAGGACATTCTGACGAGTCTGCTCTTACTTCAATGCTCCAATATTGCTGTTCGAAAACAGTTTCGTCTATCTTCCTCTGGCCTCTCCAAAGTGCTTTACCTTATCGAAGACTACGATGTAGAGAACCAAATGCGGAAGTTCGGACCCCAGATCCAGACAGCACTCAGCAGCTCGCAAGTAGTCGACGGCTTTTTTGTCGAACGAACCTCAAGCCTCTCGGCCAGCATTGATTACCTCGCTTCGATGGACGCCATGATTCGCAAAATCTACTCGAACCAAGACCTCTCCGTGATCCCTTCCTCCGTCATTTCCCGCTCAAGCTTCTTAGATACCCGATCTGAGCTTCAGCGCAAATCGCCGTCTGCATCGATCCTGACGTCGTTCGAAGCATTCCAAGCGCTCAACAGCAAAAGCGGCGGTCTGACATCAAAGGAGATTTTCGGCAAAATGCTGTTGTGTATCAAAGGCATGAGTGCGGAGAAGGTGAGAGAAGTGATGGCTCTACACAGCACACTGAGAGAGTTGACGGATGCGTTCAAAGAGGCGGAGGACGAGGGGGACGCGAAGGAGGTCGAGGGGATGCTGGCGAGCTGTACGGATGGTATGGATCAGAGGAAGAAGATTGGTCCGGCACTCAGTCGTAAGGTGGCTGAAGTCTTTCTGCAAAGCAGATATCCTCAGGAATGATAGTCACCCACTCATTTCACCTCAAAGTCCAGCACCGATAGCAATATAATGGGTCATTCGAAGAAGTAGTCGCCATCATTCTACACCAAGAGGAAGTCAAGAGTGACATGTTGATGAGAGCCTGTCGTGCGAAAGAAAGCGCAAGGGTCGACTTCGGGTGTTTTCGAAAGACCCTGATTGGCTAATCTCTCCCTTTGACGCGCTCCCCGCCAGCCGCTTGGCAGCCCTGGCAAGCTTGGATTACAAATGCGTAGGTGCACACGGCTACGCCGGTAAATTGATGGCCGTCCCATTTGAAATCAAGCAAGCTCAAATCGAGTTCAAGTGTAGATCTAGGAAGCATCAGATTTGAATTCTGTCTAGAATTCTGAATTGATTTGAGCTGAAAGTCACAAGTCAGAAAAACAGAAAAAACAGGCTTGCAGAGTGGCACAATCCCCTCGAGACTGGCGCGCAAGGGAGCGAAAATTCCCGTAGAAGACAAGGCTCGGAATGGCGTTGCGACGTGGTTGGATTTCAAGAGATTCTCAAATCGGCTTTGGCTTTGGCTTGCTTGGAAGGAACGCTCGCTCGCTCGTCTCTCAGACTGGCAGCCACAGCACAGAATAATTAGAGACAGAGTGTGAGCGTGCGATCACTGCAAAGTGCGGATTCCAGTTGCAACCTTCTCATCTTCTCTCACTCTCGTCACCTTCATCCTACAACTTCTCCCTACCTCCTAGGCTGCCATTGTAGACAAAATGGCCAATTTGTTCAACAGCGCGAGGACCGCTTTCCGCGCCGCCGTTAACGGCTCGGCTGCTTCGGTAGGTATCGATTGCGACAGAACAGCAAAACAGCATAATCGAGTTGTTGAAGAGCTATGGGATCAATGTTCGGGGTATACATATCGCATCCGACGTTACGCCAATTCTCGATCCTGCATCATATAGGCACGCATTCGACAACCAATTCAGCACGGAAACAGTGTGGCATACCGACCATAACATCACAGTTAGCAAGGCGAACTGATTTCATAGTCGAGCAACGTGGCGATGCATCTCATGCAAGGCCATACCAGGATCGTGCGATGACAAGCATGACAGCATCGCCGCAATGGCTTCCGATAGTCGTCTGCTGCAGGAAAAAGATAAGGACAGTGTACAGCGTCTCAATAGCGCCACAGCGATTCGACATTTGCCTTCCGTGGTGCATTGAGCTCAAGCCAGCTTCCACGCCTTTCGAGCTCGGCAAGAGCTTCTCTAGAGATCAAACACCTACGGGTAGAGAGGATCGAATCTCACGGTTGCCACTCATGTTGCTTCCGTCGCCAACACCGTCCTCCCCCGACCATACCGGAACGCTCCGAACCGCATCCCATTGCTCTCAACCGGATGTGCATTGCATCTGATCATTCCCGAAATCAACACCGACACTGACTCCAAGTTTCTTATACTCTTTTCACTCATCAGGTCCGCAATGCCTCCACACAGGCTGGCACCAACGCTTCGCAGTCGTTCTTGACCTCGCGATCCTCCGCCATCGCCGCCACCGCCGTCGCTGCCGGCTCCGTCGCTTGGTACAACCAGCTTTACGGTACCCTCCCCTTCTTGGACACCGCCTCCGCCAACATGGCTGACGAGGGTCTCCACCCACCCAAGTACCCCTGGTCCCACTCTGGTCCTTTCGAGACCTTCGACCACGCTTCCATTCGTCGTGGTTACCAGGTCTACCGCGAGGTCTGCTCCTCGTGCCACTCGCTCGACCGCATCGCTTGGCGTAACCTTGTTGGTCAGTCGCACACTGTTGACGAGGTCAAGGCTATGGCTGAGGAGGTCGAGTACGAGGATGGTCCCGACGACGAGGGCGCAATGTTCCAGCGTCCCGGTAAGCTCGCTGACTACATGCCCCGCCCTTACGCCAACGACGAGGCTGCCCGTGCTGCCAACGCTGGTGCTCTTCCTCCCGATCTTTCGCTCATGGTCAAGGCCCGTCACGGCGGTGCCGACTACATCTTTGCCCTCCTTACCGGTTACACCGACCCTCCCGCCGGTGTCAAGGTGCAGGACGGCCTGAACTACAACTCTTACTTCCCCGGTACTCAGATCGCCATGGCTCGTGTCCTCTACGACGGTCTGGTTGACTACGAAGATGGCACCCCCGCCACCACCTCGCAGATGGCCAAGGATGTTGTCACCTTCTTGCACTTCTGCGCGGAGCCAGAGCACGACACGAGGAAGAAGATGGGTATGCAGGCAGTTATCATCCTCAGCAGTTTGACCGCATTGAGCATCTGGGTCAAGAGGTTCAAGTGGGCAGGTATCAAGTCGAGGAAGATCATGTACAACCCCCCTAGCGCTCACTAAATCCTGTTTGCTCGTGTGTAAGCAAGTTGATTAAGCTCGGCTTGCTTGTTGCTCATTTCATCTACTTTGTTCTTTGCGTGTTTCTTTCTTTGGGGTCTGTGTGGGTTTGTGTTGCTGTATGTGGCTCTTGGGTCTTGAGAGAGTGAGTAGCTAAAAGGATACGTTTTTACTGTGTGTTTCGACTGAAGATGAGGCTAAGCTTGGAGGTTTGAGCCGGGGAGGGGTTGGTTGATCTGGTAGCGCAGATTCAGACAAGTTGTTGTTGGGGCCTTTGGAAGAAGGTGACGGTAGGTAGATGGACAAGGTTCCCGATTGGCGATTGGGTTGATCCCTAATGACTCCAACACGTTAAACTCGCCGATTGTCTATCGGTCATATTCACCGACCGACCGCCTCATTTTCATCTCGAGCATCCAAACGTGCTTGAAAAACACAGTCTCTCATCTTTTCACCCACAACGAAACGACCAGCACAACTAACTGCCATATCAAGACGCCAAGACTAGTCATTTCCCATCAGGGGTACACACAAGAGGAAAAAGTACAAATACATGCGCGTCTTGCAACAGTCGGACAACGACGTCCAGGCCCCGCCAGATGACGCTAGACGAGTCAACTTCTCAACGTCAAACCAAAGACGGGCCAACGAATTTTGGGGGTGTGTGAAGAGTGTGCAATTAGAGAGCAGAGAAGAAACCAGATCGTTCTTGAGACGATCTGTTTAGTCGAAGAGACCGAAGCCCATGTCGTCATCGGACTCCTCCTTCTCCTCCTCCTTCTTCTCCTCAGCAGCGGGGGCGGCAGCACCACCAGCGGCAGCGGCACCACCAGCAGCAGCGGCGGGGGCAGCGCCACCCGAGGGGACCGAGGCGAGCTTCTCGGATCCTTCGGCAATCAAAGTGTTGATGTCCTTGCCGTTGAGCTCCTCAATGAGCTTGTCAAGACGCTCGGCGTCAGCCTCAACACCAACAGTCTCGAGGAGAGCCTTGATGTCGGCGGCAGAGGGAGACTCCTTACCACCGAGGGTGAGGAGGAGGTAGGCTGCAATGTGCTTCATTTTGTTTTCTGAAAGAAACGGTTGTTGATAAGGGGGAAAAAAAGTGCCGGCCGCAAATCCGCTAGGGCTTTGATCCAATTGGAAGACTTGTGGACTGTAGGTACGAGCACCGAAAGATTTTTCCCGAAACAACAACGAGTGGTAAGTATTTGGTGCAAGAGATGCGAGATGGTAGTGTTGGAGCAAAGAACGAAACGTTGGTTGAGGAGATGGGCAGCATCTTGCATGCAAGACAATCCTTCCGTCGAGCTGTTTCATAGCCTGCTGCTTGCCTGCTTTCCTGAACCTGCCAAGAATTCCGGCTTCATGAATCTCCCCACCAAATCGCGACGAGTGTAGCCCATCAAGCATGTATGTTGCTCTTTCTTGATATCTTCGACCCTCCTTGCTGAACCCGCTGACCCTTTGCCGATCTCTTTGCATCTTTGCTTGGACCCACGATATCCACGATGATCACGTCTACATTCCTCCACTGCTTATTCGAAGATGTCCTCAAATGTCCTGCTGCTGTCGATGCCATCCATCATCCTCGTATCGTTGTTGTTGTCGATGCTCTTGTGCTTGGGATGTCGAGCAACTTACCTAGGTACTTTGAAGAAAGTGTCGTGGGTGTAAGACAAGAATGTCGACTTGACTTGCAGCTTGACATTCTGCTCGCTCGCTCGCTCGCACGCTCAGCCGGCAGGCCAAAATCTGAGGTTCAGGCATCCAAGTCTGCGCTCTGCGTTCACCTTTCTCCTCCGTGAAGCGGTGTGCAGAGCCCCAATTTTGACGCTCGCTGAAAAAGCGACTTGGAAAATGTATCGGCACCGAAGGTCAGCCTAAATTTGGCTGGTTCCGACAAGACAGGTGAGGTGAGCGAAAAAAGCGTGGGAACTTTCGCGGATTTCAGGCCAAATTGAACGAGAGATGAGAATTTTACTCGGCAGCAAATGGGTCAATGCAAATTTGGCGCGGGATTTTGCTCACCCTCACGGTCAGAGTCTGCGCAGGACTTACCTTTTGGTGCGGCTAACCCAGCCCAGACTTTGAGGATTTGGAAGAGACTCGAATGCAAAGCCAGGCTGTGTGTGTCGAATTCCACACAGACCGGCTGGTCAGTCTGTCAATTTCAGAGTGCACAGAGAGCCGTGTGCTGCTGCTGATTTTCGATCGAGTGCGTAACAGAGTCAACTGACAGAACTGACAGAGAGAGAGAGAGAGAGAGAGAGAGAGAGAGAGAGAGAGAGAGAGAGAGGTAGAGGGTATCCAAGTTGGCTCGGCGTCATTCTACCTTCCTTTTCCTCACCATCAAGATTGCCCAACATGTAAGTAGCAACATGCTGCTCCAATCATGGCATGCTTCTGGAATCGATACACGGCACATCACCACGACACAACACACGACATACAGCACAGCACAGCACATGTTTACACCACAGCAGGCAGTATTCGACCACCGAAGATGATCGTCATTCACAAAACAGTCAGAGAAACTGTGGAGCTAGCAGATGGACAAACCGCTCATGCAAACCAAAAGGATATTATTCACCAGGCAAGACCTCCAGCTTGTACGATCTTGTGCGGCGCGGAACAATTGTCATCAGCTCACTGGAGGAGGATATGCGAAACACCATTTGGGAATGACATGGAGATCTGGGGTTGACAGACGACACATAAAGTCACATACATTGATCGAATATGATTATTCAGTCCCAAGCAAGCATCAGCCCAGCATCACAGTGAATGCCATCGACTGCCTCCGACGGACATCGACATAACTCGAGACGTCAGTCTCAATACGAAAGTTGGCTCCTCTCAGCCTAGTGTTGGGGACAAGGATTGCGCCATCAATCTACACCTCGACTTTTGCAAACACATTCGACTCCAGAAGCATGCACATCCCTCTTCTACAACCACCATTTTCCGCGAATCGACAACTGACTGTACTCTCTCATATCTGTTGACCTCGACTTCCCACAATGAATCAGGGATGACTACGACGCCGCCGCCGCTGCCGAGCTCAAGCGCAAGCGAACTTTCCGCAAGTTCACCTACCGAGGAATCGAGCTCGATGCTCTCCTCGACATGTCCAACGAGGACTTTATGGGACTCGTTCACGCTCGTGCCCGCAGAAAGTTCCAGCGTGGTCTTAAGCGCAAGCCCATGGGTTTGATCAAGCGCCTTCGTAAGGCCAAGGCCGAGTGCCAGCCCAACGAGAAGCCCGCCACTGTCAAGACCCACCTCCGTGACATGATCATTGTGCCCGAGATGATTGGCTCTATGATTGGTATCTACACTGGTCGCTTCTTTGTCAACACCGAGATCAAGCCCGAGATGGTGGGACACTACCTTGGCGAGTTTGCCATGACCTACATCCCCACGCGTCACGGTGCCAAGGGTAAGGGCGCTACCGTTGACCGTTTCCTGCCTATCCGATAAATAATATCTTTGCGCGATCAGGTTTGGTACGGTTTCTCGGTTCTTCACTTTTTCTCTTCCAACACTGGATTCAGATGGCTACTATGTCGTCGGATCCCATATGTACTTTTCTCGGCTCACCATAAACTTGTCCAGAGCTTTGTGGGCAGCTCAACCCCGACCTTCCAACCCACCCCCCAAAAAACGAATCTCAACTCGAGCATAGCATCCTATCTTTTTTCGTGGTTGTGAATCGTGAATTGTGTCTGTGGCATTGCGGTTTGTTTCGAAGGAGTGTTTGTGAGTTGTTAGTGTACCGGGGCAGTACGCTCGCTGAAGACCGACTGCCACGGTCGAAGTTGAGGAGCGGCGCTTTGTGCAGGCAGGCAAAAAAACACTTCGTCCTTCGGGGAACATTACGCCCCCCCAATCTGCATTTGTGTTGTTACTGTAACTTATCAATCTCTTTAATTCTCACCCCAAAAGGGACATCATACACATACGGTCACGAAAGAAAGGCAAGGAGATGGTACAAACGAACGGACGCCCGAGATGCGGGGGCGCGGCGACGGTTGATGGTATTGCAAATGCATAGAAAGTAAGAGCTTGTACGCAGTCTTTGAAAAACTAAAAGACTATTGCACAATTTTTGGGGTGTGTGTGTGGATGATAGATGTATGTGTGTGATCCGATCCGATCTTGACTATAGCCTCTTCAACGGACTACCAGTATCCAAAAGCTTGCCCATGATCGGCTGGAAAACCACGGAATGCTGTAATGCAGTGTGTGTGCGAGCGGGGGGGAACAAATTGTTGAAGCCTTTGAAAACAACCTGTGCCTGCGCTTTTCACCAACAAGACTCCCGACGCTTAGAGCTCGGCACCGGCCTTGAAGGCGGCGATCTTGTCGGCAATCTTGGCCTTGCGCTGCTCGTAAGTAAGCTTGGTAGCCTTGTACTTCTTGGACTCGGCCGCCCAGTTCTTAGCGCTCTTGTCGGTAGGGGTGAACGAAGGGTCCTCACGGATCTTTTCGAAAGCCTCGGTCCACATGTCCTCAAGGTCCTCGGATCCAACCTCCTGCTCGAGAGCGGTCGAGAACTGCTTCTTGAATCGCTCGTCATCTTCCTCCTCGAGCGACTCCATGTACTCGGCAACGTGACCGCCGTAGATGTAAGAACGCAGGAGTTCGGCGTCGAGCTCCTTGGCTTCGGGGTCGTAACCGGGGAATCGCTTCTCAGAGTGGGGCACAAAGATTCCACCGTCCGAGGCACCCTTGAGGGCACCAAAGACACGCGAACCGGTCGAGGTGCGCTTCAAACCAACATCGAGGAAACACTTGAAGGGACGGGGCTCGTCATCACCGAGGGGCTCAACCTCGGCCATCTCACCATCGGGCTCGGTAACACCCTCGTACTTGTCAGCAAGACCGAGGATGGTCAACGCACGACGAGCGACAAGGAGACCAGTGGCGTAGGCAGCGGTCCAGTTGGAGAGACCAGTCTTGACACCGTAACGCGGGAGCTCCTTGGAGGAGGCCTGGGTGAGGACGTAGTCACCGTTGATCTTGGCGTGGACAACCTGGCAGGTGACGTAGCGGTTGGAGAAACGAACGACAAGGCGGTACTTGGGAGCGTTGTACTTGTTCTTGGCCTGCGAAACGAGACGCTTGCGGGCGTAGTAGTCGGTACGTCCCTCGCGACGACGACGGTACTTGACCTGGTAACGAGAGAAGTAGGAGCTAGACTTGACAGTCTTGACGAAAGGCTGTTGTTGTTGTCGTTGGTGGTATGGCGGTGGAATGCAGTGTGTCGGTGTAAGCTTGGCTTGTTCATCATCGTAACTGATGCTGGGTGAAGTTCCATATCGACAACATCGAGTAGTCATTCCGCCATCATCATCCTTCCGGCCCTACAATATCGGCCCTCAGCTGGTGAGGCATGGCACTCGTTCCTAAAATGCATGGATGGCACAATGGCGCATCACAACGACGCTTGTGGTGTAGATCTGCTCGATGGTGTCGACATGTTGTGGATATGCTACTCACCATCTTGGATAATCTTGAGGCTGATGCTTCAGGCTTGGTGATCAAGAAGGAGGATGGATTCCAAGTATCCGACTATGGGCACCTGGCTGGCTGCGAAGCGTTGCGCTGGGCTGGGCTGGGCTGCGCTGTCTAGGCACGCTCGCCTGGCTCGGCTGCCTCAAAAGTCTGAGTGGGCTACTAACATTTGACTTTGCTCGAAAAATCCAATCTTGGCGGGATTTGAGCGTCGTTTGCAGCCTGCCTTGGCTGCTTCCAGCTGAGATACTCTTCTTGTTGCCGCAAATTTCTCAAAGTCTTTGCTTCCTGGTCTCGTCTCTGAAGAAAAAGGGCAAAATTCTGGCAAAGTGGGCGATTCAAAGTGAAAATCGACTTCGGCCGGACGTCACGTGTATCCAAGCTTGCTGTCCATTTGCGGTTGCCTCCCAGCGCGTATAGGGTTGGAGATCCACAGGGTCAAGAAGGTTGGATCTCGCTGGCTGCAGCGAAACGAAAAAGGCCAGAATTCCATGTTAGCAGCAGCTGCCTGTCTCTGCTTGAAGGGTTGCACTCGCATTGCATTCCTGGCTCAGAGTTCCAAGCTCGACCAAGTGAGAGAGTCGGTTACCAGTTGGTCGTCGTCGTTGCTTCTCCTTCTCGACACCCTACGACTTCGTCATCAAGAATCATTCAAGGTAAGATTTCAATACCATTCTCGACCTCAGATCCACAACAAAACCTACCAGCAACGTAGCACAGCACGCCTGCCATACACATATACGCATTACCACCACCACCAACAACAAGGAGTTGGATAACATCGAGATGTAAGGATGAATATGGACGCAGATGGAACATGATGGCATGCAAACTCTGGGAAGCAAAAAAACATACCGCAGGACGATCGCAGTGATAGCAACGCATTGCTAGCACCCACCATCACAATCACCAACACATCGACATCCACCGACACTTTCGCTCGCTACGTTTCTGGGACGTTTAGTACCCTCGCTCTCCTTCCACTCTCGAGTTGTAGTAGCATTCCCCTTTAACCCAGAGGAACATGCGAACCGCTCAAGAGTGCGAATGAGACGAGGCGTCGACCTTTGAGTCCCCTCTTGTTGTTCACGATTGCTTGAAAGCTCGTGCTAACCCATCCTCTTTCTTCCATCTTTCTACTACCTTTGCTACAACTACGACAGATGGGTGCCTACAAATACGTCGAGGAGCTCTACAAGAAGAAGCAGTCCGATGTGCTGCGATTCCTTCTCCGAGTTCGGTTAGTATTTCTCAACCACAACACCTTTCGACTCTCGGTGTCGCAATCATCTATCGCCTATTGTCGCTGGTCAAAAATGCTCGAGCGGGGTGTACCTTGACGTCGTTGCTGCCGGTTCGAGTATCCTTGTTGAGGACCAAGACGAGCTGGAACGTTTGGAGTTCGAAATTGGATGATGTTGTCAGGACTGGTGACACAGTCGACTATCAGCAGATGGAGCCTGAGCTGGATGGCACGATGCGTCTGATTTTGCTGCTGCTTGCACGCATGTCAGACATATCGATGCCATGGCTGAGTCCACACTGCTTATTGTCGAGCTATACCCAGCTCCTGGCTCGTCTCTTCTCTCGATACATACGCTTCCTACCGTTGTTTGCCTCTCATGCTCTATTCTGACCGACGTCGGCGAGATTCGTCTTCGACTGCCGATCAAGGAACCGCGTTTCTGTTTTGCAGTCAGATCGACGATCAACAACAAGAGGCGATAGATGCACGCGATATCGAAGTTGACCTTGATCTTGCTCGACAAAACATGCTAACCTTTGCATCACCTTTACTTGCTATTATGTCACGCAAACAGATGCTGGGAGTACCGTCAGCTCAACGTGATCCACCGTGCTTCGCGCCCTTCGCGTCTTGACAAGGCGCACCGTCTCGGCTACAAGGCCAAGCAGGGCTACGTCATCTACCGTATCCGCGTTCGTCGTGGTAACCGCAAGAAGCCCGTCCCCAAGGGTGCCACTTACGGCAAGCCCGTTCGTCAGGGTGTTAACCACCTCAAGTACCAGCGATCGCTGCGCGCTACGGCTGAGGAGCGTGTGGGACGCAAGTGCTCGAACCTTCGTATCCTCAACTCGTACTGGATCAACCAGGATGGTGTGTACAAGTACTTTGAGGTGATTGCCGTGGACCCTCAGCACAAGGCGGTTCGTAGGGATGCTAGGATCAACTGGATCGCCAAGGCGGTTCACAAGCGTAGGGAGTGCCGCGGTCTTACCGCCACCGGAAAGAAGAGCAGAGGTCAGGGTAAGGGTCACAGGTACAACAAGACCCAGGGTGGTGGAAAGAACTCGACCATCCGAAAGCGCGACACGCTTCAGCTCCGTCGTTACCGTTAAACGGCATCGCGCACGCAGAGTCGCCGTCAAGACCGTGGTGCGAGACTGCGTCAAGACTTCTCTTTGCGTTTACGGTTTCCAACTTGGCTCGTCGCATTTCCATTCCTTCAGCCTTACGCCCATTTACTCCGTGTATTCTTTACTTCCCATCCCAACATGCACACCCACACACACACCCAAAATTTTTACACACTGGCCACAGCATGGTCAGAGATTCCTATACACCCAACCCCCGTTTTAGATTGTTTGAAAAAACCGTTTGTGAGAGCATGCATGCATGGCTTTGAGGATGCAAAATCGTTGCCCATTTGAAGTTGGTGAAAGGGGAGGGTATTTGAGGTCAATCGATGATTTTGGCCATACTGTTTTTGGGATGCGGAATG
Source organism: Pseudozyma thailandica (assembly GCA_023212835.1). Classification (NCBI taxonomy): domain Eukaryota; kingdom Fungi; phylum Basidiomycota; class Ustilaginomycetes; order Ustilaginales; family Ustilaginaceae; genus Pseudozyma; species Pseudozyma thailandica. The sequence goes on from JALCCH010000014.1 coordinate 388,451, forward strand.
TGAATGTTTGAGTTAGGTTTTGCTCCTCGGCTTTTCCATCATTCTGTGAGCGTCGGAACTTACAGTGCGGCAATAGCTTGCTGTCTCTTTCTTTTCTTGTGTGAAGTTTGGATGGATGGGGTGCGTTTGGAAGCAGAAGAGGATGAGGAGGAGGAGGGAGAGGCGGAGATGTTGGAGAGGATGGGTGAGAGGTGTTGGATGCTTTTCTTTTCAGTCTTGGGAGCTGCGGGAGGGGGTAGGAGTTGTCGCGCTAGAAGCGTCTCGCGTACACCACATGGTCGCTTGTCCTCGCTTGATGGAGGTGGCAATCGCTCTTCAGGACGAAGGGGGGGTGCATCATCGTCACGAATCCCCCTTTGGCTAACTGCCACGTTGTCCATTACTTCGTCACTTGCGCACTTTCGCAGCGAAACGTCCATCTCATCGTCAATCATACCACCACAATCCTTGATCATCTTGCTTTGCACATTGTCCCGTTTCTCGACCATGGGATTTCGCTCCTCCTCCTCTCGCTGACGCTTGCTCACCGCCTCACACTGACTCCTCCTCTGGGAACAATTCATCGTCTCGTCGGCAGGCTTGCCGTAGTTCGCATCCTCGATCAGCTCCTTCAACTCGTCCGCTTCCACCTCCAACGCATGCGCATCGGCAGCTTGGTGCATGCAGCCAACATGGGCATCGTGCGAGGCGGGCAGGCCGATACGCGCACGTTGAGCACGCCAATCCAGCTCGTGCGCTCCAAAATCCGTTGAAGATTGGAAGCCGGAGTGGTAGGAGGCGTCGTCATCGTCGTCCTCACCGAGATTGAGAGGAGAGCGAGATGGGGGACGATTGCGCAGGGCAGAAGAGAGACGGGCGGAGCGTTCGTAGTCCGACAGACCCGATTCGTACGGGCCGAGATCTTGCGCTTGGGTCTGGGTTTGGGTTTGGGTTGGTGTCTGCGACTGCGAGTCTTGCATCCGATTCTGCTCCGCTTCGTCGTTGGGGGCTGATATGGGATGTTTGATCGCCGGTTGTGATGGAGTGGGCGCGCTATCTGCATTCGGGAGTGTCGACGCAGCTGGTGGACGGGCTTGCTTCTCGATTTCTGCTGCTTCAGGAGCCGCTGCTGGAGACTTGGGCACATCCCACTGATCCGAGATTCCCATGTCGTCGAGATGGATCTCTGTATCCAAGTCAAAGTCTGCCCAATCTGCCGCTGGTTGGGTTGCAAGTGAGGGTTGCAAAAAACTACAAGTGGGGTTTGGGAGCGACTGGCTTTGGCTCTGACTTTCCTTGTCGCCTCGCTCGTTCCCATTTATCGAAACCAGGGGATGGGGTTGGGTGTTCTGCACCTGACTCGAGCTCAACACCAGTACGCCCTTGCCTCTCTGGGCTGGAGTTGGCAGACCTCCGCTGGCACATTCCTTTTCCTCGTCCTTTCCCCCGGTGGTCGAACTCGAAGCTGGGTTTGGTTGCAGCCTAGCTCTACGGAGAAGACTTTTATATCGGATCCACTTTTTCACAAACTCCTTGACCCTCTTGGCCCCCTCCTCGTTTCCTTGCGGCACACCGTTGGCGCTCGTAACCAGCCGTACGCCACTGAACCACACGGGCTCTTGGAGCGAAGACACCACTTGAAACCCGCGCACATCCATCACCAGTGCGTACTGTCCATCTCGATAAGGTCCCCCCCTCGCCCCCTCCACCTTCACCCGTCCAACAGTCACCCGCACATTCGTCAAAGTCACCAAGGCACCCTTTAAAGAAGTGAAAGAGAGAGGATGGAGCGACTGAAAGCGGTCCACGCAGGAAGAGGCGAAGCGCGCGGCAACGCAGTGCGTCCGATCCCCAACTAGCGCAAAGATGTCCGAACAGGAATCGGCGGTACGCCGGAAGGTGAGAAATCGTAAAACCTGAACTCGATTGCCGCTCGTGTAGGGGAGGTCGCAGAGATCGTAGTTGCCAGCCAAGGCGCAAGTGGCAGTGGAGGCGCAGTGGGAGAAGAGCCAGGATTGAACAGATTCACTCATCTTGAAACGAGTCGAGTCAGTTAGATGGATCGGCGGATGAGGAGGGAGATGACATCAGCGGTCCGGTGAGGAGTGTGGCCCTGCGATTTACAGGCAGGCGAGCGGGGAATCTATGCCGTCCATGTCCCGAGTTGATGGTGATGCGGGTGATCGTTGAATGAAATGTCACAAGAGTCTCTTGTCGTCCTCATCTCATCCTTCCAAGCGATAAGTGGGGGGAGGTGTCACAAAAATGCAGAGATCAACACTCACAACTCGTTGCTTTAACCTTGTTGGCGCGACACGTCTCCCGTAAAGTGGCTCGCGTTCAGGGTCCACTTGCGGCCGCACAACACCAAACAAGAAAAAAATAACTAAAAAGAAAGAGCGCCCTGTGGGGGTCGAACCCACGACCTCGTCTTTGAATCCTAAGAAAGGCTTGCTTTACATGAATAGGAGAGACACGCGCTACCACTACGCCAAGAGCGCCTGTGTGAGCCACTTTGGTGTAATGCATATATGATGCTTTTTAACATGCTTTGATATCGTGTTGTGCATAGGCGGAGGGAGGATTGTGAAAGTAGGCTGGCTTCACTACATGTGCGAGCTAGCACGTATTGCGTACATTGCAGCAAGAGGGAGTGCTATGGATCTGGCGCCGAACCTGATGATCTATTCGGTAGTGCTGGTGGCTCCACATTGCCTCCCAAAGCAGCAATGACTTGAGTGCTCTGCCAGCGTTCCAACTCTTCCCTCGTGTTGGGTGGGACGTCATTCCACCCCGTTCCATTCCCTCTTGCTCTTCCACTTCCTGTGCCTTCTCCCACGCCGTCGACTGCCAGGATCGCTGCGCCTTGCCCTCTCTGCTGCACCACCCCTGGCGATCCCTGTCCCGTCCTCCTTCGGATCAAACTTGCAATCCTCGGCATCCCCAACCCACCCACTGTGCCCCTGTTCACATTTGCGACTGCCGCGTTGTGCTCCGCTATCCTCGCTTCTCTCGCTGCCAACGTTCGTCGTTCCGGATACTCGGGTCGCCAGCTCCGTTGTGGAAGGCGAGTGTGACCGATCCATGGTGAAAGCAGTAGACTTAGGATGCGGTAGAGTCGGAGAGGTAGGCGGTAGGATTGGAGGCGAGTAGAGGATCGATACATTGCAGAAATGAAAATCGCAACGAGTGCCGAGAGGATCGTCGAAGGTGGCTGAGAGAAGACGAGGAGAAGTGCGAGAGAATAGGTCTGGATGTGCTTGTCGGTAAGCTCGAGCTCTCCAACACGGATAGACCAGAGGTGCGGGATGATGCAGTGATACTGGTAGAGGGTAGCAAAAAGCGGACCCCAGGGGCCAGCAGGTGCGGTGCCGTTCGCAAGCCAGCTCCTACCAAGACTCTTCTCTGCTTTCGTTGCTTCACCGTTCGACGTAGGTTGATACTTCATAAAGACAAAGGATGCCGTTGGGAGAACGACGAGTTGCACCGCGGTGAACAGCGCTGTAGTTAGGGCCAAGAATCCAGCGAATTTGAACGTTCCAAAAGTCCTTTCCACTTTGACTCCAGCATTGTAAAATATCAAAAGGGCCAGAAAGAGTTCTGAAGAGTTGGTGAATGCGAAATGTTGTGATATCAGTCGATACCAATGATGATGAACGATGAGATGTGGATAGACCTGGAGGTGAACAAAAGGTTTGAGTTGGAAGAGCGAGATGAGGACCGAGGTTATGGAGATGATGATGAGGATGCCTTTCGTGATTGGAGCGTGGGCAAAGCCGGCAACCATGGTTTGAAGGTTGACCGCGGTCCAGCCGACGGTGACGGACAGCCTAAGAGGAGTAGACTCGAAGCGGTGAGGATATCGTCAAGGCAAGAAGCACAGGTGCGAAAGACGCAGGGACCATCAAATAGTGCCAATTCCAGCCCAGCGTGCCCAACTTTTTCGCGGAAATCGGAGCTGCAACTCTCAACACTCAACCGTGCACCCTTGAAATGTGGAGTTCCCGCACCATCTTATCTGCTTTCACCTTTACATCACTCCGCCCTCTCTACCTTCTTATCTACCGGTGTCAGCTTCATCTCGAACAGATCCATACAAGACAGATCGTCAAAATGCGTCGCGGTCCCGGTCTAGCCGCCTTGGACCGCTCCCTCCACTCCTCCTCAGCCTACAACACCCTCGGTAACGACCTTACAGCTTCCCAACTCAACGAGCTTCGTCAACAACTCGATCTCTTTTCCACCTCGCTTCGTCAATTCTCTTCGCAGCATCGTAACGAGATTCGCAAGAATGCCGAGTTCCGACATGCCTTTCAGAAGATGTGCTACAGTATCGGTGTCGACCCGCTCTCCTCCTCCACTCCAGGTCGATCTGGAGGTGGAATTGCTGGGCTTTGGAGCGATATGCTTGGACTCGGAGATTGGCAGTACGAGCTCGGAGTGCAGATCATCGATGTTTGCGTGAGTACAAGAGGCAGCAATGGAGGCGTGATTGCGATGGACGATCTCATTAGGAGGGTCACGAGATTACGGACCGGTGGAGCAGCCACGTCATCATCTCGACCAAACACTTCGTCAGGCAAAACAAGAGGATCGAACGAAGCGGTGCCAGAAATTACAGAAGAAGACATCGTCAGGAGCATCAAGATGCTTGCGCCGCTAGGGTGTGGATATGAGGTGTTTTCGCTGGGTGATGGGGGGCAAAAGATGGTCAGGAGTGTACCGAGGGAGTTGGATACCGATACGATGGTCGTGCTGGGCATGCTTCTCTCTGCAGCGTCATCACTGTCGAATACCAGGGATGTAGAGCTGCCATATTTGACCGAGGATCTGCTGGTGGCAGGCCAAAAAGCACGTGGGTGGTCGAGAGATCGAGCGCGGGCAGTGTTGGAAAATATGTCGTTGAGAGAAGGCATGCTTTGGATCGACGAATCGGCTTTCCCACCACGATACTATTCTTTGACCTCGCTGCCGACTGCCTGATCTCAGAACACCTCAACACCCGGCCGCAGAAGGGCGAGTCGACTCAGCGTGATTCTAACAGCTGTTCTTTCAAGGTCGTCGGGTCCCCTTTGTATTTGTACCTCACTCCTGTAATCGTATCCGCAACTAGGTTTAAGATCCTGTTTGTGTCCTCGGGCTGACCCGTAGGTGAGCCAGTACGCGTCTGAAGGGGACACATGGCCAGGGCTCCTACGTTGGATTGGTCGTCATAGAGTGTTGCATTCCCTGAATGGTCCCAATCGACTGGACGAAGACATGCCGTGATATCCATCCACATAGGAATCAGGCGGAGCGCAATCAGGCTGAATTAGCATCGCTTGGCAGCCGAGACCTGCAACACAACAGGCACACCGCATGGATCAAAAACCCACTGCGAATCGAAGCTAGATGTGTGGGAGGAACATTCCTTCTCTTACATGAGAGAAGGAAATTGGCCGCATGGAGGGTATTGAAAGCCGGCGAACTCAGGACCGCGATCGGCCTAAGAAATTGACCGACTATTCTGTTTTGTGTGAAGGAGAAATCTGCTTTTTGGAGAGCTCCTCGATTGGTCCGCATGTGGGTTTGCATATTTAGAGCCTCGCTTGTCAAGATGCGAAGGATGCAAGATCTTTGCCGAAGTCACCGCTCTCCACCCCCACTATGTGCAGAGTCACAGGCTCAGACTGGATCTCTCACACCGCATGGTCTGCTCGACCGGCGACTTGCTCCGTAGCCAAGCTTCGAAGCGCGCTGTGGTCACTTTACAGCTCGGAACGGCTCGCAGAGCTCGTGGTAGGGCTTGAGCGCGGACATGCAGTCTTTCCCCATGGGGCAGGCAGAGTCCTGCACCTTTGCAGAAAGGCATATATACGGCGGCTTGAACTGCGACAAAGCTGATGTGGATCCACAGCTTCCCCATTTTGCATGGCCCAAGATGAAGTTGACGCACAAGCTGACACCTGTCCTCGCGGCACTGACCCTGGCAGTCTCCGGACTGTCTAACGCCCTTCCCTCCATCTCTTCGGGCGAGGTCGCTTCCGTCCTTCTAGCTCGGCAGATGACCTCTGACAACGCGAACAACACTACCCAACCTTCGATCAACACGAACAACACCGCTGACTGCACCAACTGCACCAACCTGGGCAACTTCGACAACCCTGTGCCTATTTCCCCCTCCGACCCGGTGGTCAAGCTCACCAACGGCTCCTACGCCGGTATCACCATCGATCCCATCCCCGGCTCAGCGACTCTGTCCGGTTTCGGCACAAACCGTACGCAAGAGGCTTTCTTGGGCATCCCCTACGCCCGACAACCGGTAGATGACCTTCGCTTCCGCAAGCCGCAATCTTTGAATGAGAGCTGGCAAGATACGCGTTCGGCCAAACGCTATTCCGAGCTCTGCTTCGGTGTTGGAACCGATGACGACTACAATCCGCCCTACGTGACGTACAAGCTGGGAGAGAAGTGTCTGACGCTCAATGTTGTAAGGCCTGCTGGTGCTGAGCAGAACGAGGACGAGAAGTTGCCAGTCTTTGTCTGGGTCCACGGCGGCGGATTCGCATTCGGCGGTAGCGGCGACCATCGCTACAATGGCAGTTTCATTGTGGACAAGTCGGTCGAGTTGGGCCAACCACTCATCTTCGTCTCGATCAACTACCGAGTGAATTTGCTCGGCTTCCCGGTGGGAGATGAAGCTGAGGAGGCAGGCATCCAAAATCTGGGATTGTACGATCAGCGACTGGCACTACACTGGATCCGGGAGAACATCGAGGCTTTCGGTGGTGACAAGAACAAGGTGACAATCGTGGGCGAATCTGCGGGAGGCGCAAGCATGTTCTTCCATCTTTCGGCTTATCGTGGTCGCAACGACAATCTCTTCCGTGGTGCAGTGGTGGAGAGCGGATACTGGGCTACTCAGTTGCCTACGGAAATGAACAAGATGCAGTGGAATACGCAGTGGAAGAACTTCACCCAATATGCCGGATGCGGTACGGAGAACACCCTCGACTGCCTGCGCAAGGTGCCGCTGGAAACGATCAAGCAATGGAGCGTCGACAATTCGGCAGAGTTGAGGACCTTCAACCCCGTTGTTGATGGAGACTTGGTAGCGAAGGACTTGCAAAAGTCGTTCCTGGATAACGAGTTCGTCAAGGACGTACCGGTTCTGCTTAACGCGAACATGGACGAAGGCATCTCGTTCGGTGTCTATGGTGTCAACAACACCGATGATATCGTCAAAGCCCTGAACGACTCGCAAGATTTCCCTGATGGATGGTTGACAGATGAGTCCAAGTCCGACTTGGCACGAATCTACCCTAACAACGAGGATATCTATCCACCCTACCAGGCCGGTGCCGGCCTCTTACCGCCGCAGAAGGTGTCGGGAAAGAACGACCGCCGCTCCGCCGCCATCTTTGGCGATCTGATCATGATCGGACCTCGACGACAGGCGGCTGAACAGCTCGCTCGCGCCTCGAGCCAGCCCATCTACGTCTCGCGTTTCGACCAGCTTGCCTTCAAGCAGTACATCACAACTGGCGCTCAACACTTCCAGGAAGTTGCCTTTGTCTTCCGCAACGCTCTTGACACGCAAAACGCTCTTGGACCGCTGGAGAAGGACGTTGATCTGGCCAACGAGATGTCGAGCTACTGGATCAGCTTTGTGGCGAGCGGCGACCCGAATACGGCGCGAAACCAGGGGAAGCTGAAGGACGGAAAGTCGCCTTACTGGTCCAAGTATGATGCTGATGGTGATCGCAGCAGCATTGCATGGGTTCATAATGGGTTGGGACAGCGCAGCTTTGTTACTCCGGACACGTACCGAGCGGAGGGTATGAATCTGCTGATGGACCTGAGGAGTGGTCGCTACAATCACGACAAGTACAAGTCGAATTGGAACAAGAGGGAGGAGCTTTGAAATCCCGAAATCGATGCTGATGTCCATAACCCACGTTTATCAATCGGAAAGCAACGGTGTAAGTCAAACTACACCCGCCTATGATCGTGATCTCTAGAAGAGAAGAAACGACTGTGAGTGATGGCCTCATGAGGTGTGAGACATGTTTGAATCGCCTTTGGAAGGCTGAAGAAGGCCCCGGTGCTTGGTCTTGGTGTTGCCAAGTGTCGGCGTAGATGGCCCAGACGACAAGACTTCCGCCCCTGAATCTTGTGCTCTCTGCCACCGAAACACCTTCTCGGCCGCCGAAAACGCCGAAAGCAGGTCAGTGATATGAATTCATATCCTGCCCATACATGCTACAGCATGGAGTGGTCTAGTCTGATCAGACCATACGAATGATTCGATCAGGTGGATACGGCCTATCGCAACCGCAAGCGCAAGCGCAAGCGCATAGCATGCCAATCAGGTATCAAAGCCACCGACCGTCTGTCTGACTGTAGCCGCCTCGTCGTCCCTATGACCGACGTAAGCGAGACATGCGGACAGGCGCAAGGTGAAAGAGGGTTCAAGCGATTATGATTTTACGCGCGGCCTGACGGGTACATATTCAGCAGTAGTGAGTGTCTGCGCGCTTTGGGTCGTGTGGGTGGAGGAGGACTTCAGTCTGGGCACGAGATCAGTCTGATGCGGCTTGACAGCACCACACTGAGAATTGACCCTATCCTGTGCAGCGGCGGGGGCTGGCTGAGGCGGAGAGGACCCTAAATTTCCGATTCAGCTGAGCGGAGTGTGCGCGTTGTCAATGCGAAATATTTCAAGTTAGCAAGCTACATATCAGGAATCTGGTTCGTTCGATCTTGAGCCTTTCCTTCTCCTTCATCATCTCCGAGTTCGCTGCTTTTCTTCAGGGCGACGACGCTGGAAGCAACACGAAGTTCAAGTCTTGATAGGCTAATCCGAAACGCCGACGATCATTCGAAAGCTATCCCGACAGTACGCTCGACGCTGATTCCGACGGATCAGAGTTTTATCGGCTCTTGCGACGTGCTCTTCAGACCACCTCGGAGCGACCTCTTTCATCTCATCGTCCAACTCTTTCTCCCCACGCTCCTCGCCGTGAAAGCCTCAGCTCTCCCACAGCGAGCATTTGGATCTTCAGCGACGTGTGGCATCGACCTCGCAACACCTCCGACTTCAGCAGATCTCCTACATCCACACACTCACCACTTGCTCAGCATGGCGCTCCTCCTCCTCCACCTGCCGACGCTGGCACTCAACGCCACAGCCACCCTAGTCTACCCACTCTATTCCTCGTACAAAGCCGTCACATCCTCTTCCACCTCGCTTGCGGATATGGAAGTGTGGCTGGTCTACTGGTCCGTCTTCGCATGCTGGACGCTCATCGAATCTCTCTTTGGCTTCCTCTGGTCTTGGATCCCCTTCTACTACGAAATTCGACTCATCTTCAACATCTGGCTCGTCGCACCGCAGACTCGTGGCGCTACCTACATCTATACCAATCACCTCCATCCATTCTTGCAGAAGAATCAGGAACAGATTGATGAGTGGATTGAGGATGGCAAGAAGAGTCTTCGGGGCAAGGTGGATGCGACGCTGGGCGGACTTTGGAGTGCGAGTTTGGGTGGAGGCTCTGCAGAGGCACAGCAACCCATGCCAGCTGCAGCGGCGGGAGGAGGTAAGGAGGCGAGGCACAAGCCGCCCGGAATGGGAAGTGCGCCTGCACCGCCTACACAGCATAATCCGGTTCAAGCACCAGTGTCGATGTTTGGGAATCTGCTCAAGACGTATGCGCCGGTAGCCATTGCGAGTGCAAAGACGTTTTTGGAGTCCAAGGCGCCTCCGCCTACCACGACGGCGTATAGCATCCCTGCTTCGAGCTCGGGAAACCCCGCGGATCAGCGGAAGAGGGAGGAAGCCATGCAGCGGAGGCGTCAACTCGAGAGCCAGCTGGCTGCGCTCGACGCCGCCGGTGTCACCAGCAGTACGTCGAGCAGTAGCAACAGTAGCGATGATGATGCAAACGCGGCTGGAATGGCGCCAGTGACAATGATGAATCCTCCCAAGAATCCGAGAGGATCGTTTGGAGCTCAGGGCAGTCTGAGAAGCAGGATTGTAAGTGGAGGGAGGACGGTTAAGGCAGGCCAGGCGATGGGAGAGAGTTATGATCTGTTGGATCAGAACGAGTTACCCCCGCTCCATCCTGGAGGAAGTCCAGCCAGAGGCGCAGCGAGGAGTTGGATCCCTTGGAGTCCCAATTCCAACCAGCATCCAGGCAACTGAAAACTTGGTCACTTGTATCTTAATCCTGAGCGGGCACGATTTCATGTCTTCGGTTCTTTGGCTTTGCAAAATCGTTTCAGTCGCATTCACATTTCGAGTCTGTTACTTTCGGCTGTATGGAAAGAAAGGTGTGAATTGGCTTTGGTCTGGTTTAGGCACTGCTGGCGCCGCCGGTGAGCAATTTCCAAGCCTCTGCTTGCCTAGTACCTGCTAGGACGTAGCCTAGGAATCCCATCTCTTTGGCCATTTCGAGCACGTTATCCGCGTCGTTGGCTAGTGCGATTGGGTGCTGGTGAATTGGGCTATCCTTGTGACTTTGAGGTGAGACTAGTGATCCGAGCTGAGACGCCAAGGATACCGTTTGGTTGAAAAACAGTGCCAGCCTGAGGTAGACTGGCGCGAAAGAAGCTGGAGCGGTGGGTGCGCCGCCGGAGAAGAGGCAGAAAGGCCCACACATGCGCACGTAGTCGAGAATCTTTCTTCGGTAGAACTCGAGTGGGTACGACGTGGAAGAAATCGTAACTGCAGTGCTCTCTTTTGCACCTTCCAGCTCAGCCGCTCCATCCGAAATGGAGGAGGAAGAAGCGCGATCCGAGGAGTGAAGCGAGCGCGACACCATCATACAGATCACCCTCAAGCACCACGAGAATGCGACGCCAGCAACAGCGAGCACAGGAGGCCCGATCGCGGATTGCACCATCTTGCCCTGCAGCGAGATGGGCGTCTTTGCAGCTCCGAGAACGATCACGCTCTCGGCGAGGTTGAACACCTTATGCACATCCTCTACCTTGGCATCCTTTGCATTCGGAAGCGTATGCAGCGCGTAGTAGCATCGAACAAGAGATTCGAGGCTGTATCGCATCGCCGCAGTGCTGAGCAATCCAGGCCCATCCTCGCCACCTGGGGAAGACCATGATGATGAAGCAGGTTCAGGCTCGGACGCAGACGCACGCTCATTGTCGTCGCTTGCGCTGTGAACAACTGCATCGACATCGCTCTTTGAAATGTTCTTCCACCCGCCGTTGCTTTGGACAAGGTCATTGAGCTGACCAAGCATGATGGCGCAACGCAGCACTTCGTACGTGCCATCGCCCAGTGGCGACTGCGAAACATCGCCCAGAGCTTCCTTCATCGAACGAAAACTGTGACGCTCCATCCCAAAACGACCCATCAGCAAATGAGGCGTACCAAAAGCAACCGCGTGCCATCGATCAAGCATGAACAAGAGCGTCCTCCGTCTGTACGTCTCGCGGTCATCTTGGACATTCGATCCGGAGCCAAGCTTGGACACGGCAGCGGCGAGAGCCGAGTTGTTGTTTCGCCCATTGCGCAAGTGGTCAAGGTGACAGAGCATGAGCAGGTCAGCTTCCTGGCAGGAGAGGCGATGGGAGAGGTTGCGCAAAGCCCGCATTTGGTCCGTGCCCGCGCGTGCTTGCAGAGCGAGCTCATGCCGTGGTCCACCAAGGCCGGCGCAGGCCTGACCAATGAGGTGGGCGACCCTAGCAGCGTGTGAGGCGGCTCTTGACTCCTGCTGCATGGAAGTGCCAGCAGGCGTGCTTTGCTGAGAGGTGACCATCTCCACTGGTTCAGTAAGTAGTCGCATACCTCGCGCGAGCACTCGATCCTCGAGCCGCGCAATTCTGTTTGCATTGTCGTTGCTGTCCTTTGCTTCGGGTCGCATCGAAAGAACGGGAAAGGTGGCGTGAAGCAAAGAAGCGACAACCTTGGCTTTGAGGTCGGCGACATCTTTGGCTGCGATACCAGATGATGCATCCACAGCGGATTGTCTTTTCCTTTTGCCTTTTGCCTTCTTTGTGAGTAAGGTACCTGAAGGCGCGACAGCAGAAGAGTCCGCAGCTTCACTAGACGGGGTCGGCGGAGCACGTTCAGCGGTGTTGGCCGAAATTGTAGTTGTCGAGGCTGAGCTGATTGAATTCGGGATGCAAGCGGAAGCTGACGATTTGGCTGTAGAATCAGAAGCAGCGCCAGTCTTATTTGCGTCAATCTGCGCTTGTTCTTCCAGTTTTTCATGGGTGGCATCCGCCTCGCTAGTCCTGCGGTTCCATTCGTCGCTCTTCTGTGCAGCGCTTCTCTCACCTGTGGCGGTCACAGGCCGAGCCAAGACACTTTCGAGGCGGCTGATGCGATCTTCAGTTCGAATCTTTGGCTTAGCCGCTGGAGTCACGCTGGCTGTGTCGCTTTCTCCTACAGCTGGAACGCCATCCGGTGACACCTCTTGCTCATCCCCGTCGCCCTTCTCGCCAGTAACGATCTGCGATTCGAGCGAGTTGAGACGTCTCTCTAGATCCTTGATGTAACCTTTACTCGGACCGCGCTTGAGAGGACGTTTACTGTAACAGCAGGTGACTTCACTCCGACGACAATTCATGCAAGGCTGGAGAATGAGCATCTCGCCCTTGGGTTCCATGTTGGGTTCCAGAGGTGGAACTGCGCCCGAAATGGTGAGCGGATGAGCCGGCTCGCCTGGGAATGCTCCCACAATGTCGCAGCGGGTCTTCCGACGACGACATTCATCGCAAGCCCTTGAGATTCTGAGACGTTTGCGCTGCGGCTGTAGCAAGGTTTGCGGATCCAAGAGAGCGCCGTTAGGCTGCGCAGCGACGCTAGTAGCTATTCGAGTGTGCGTAAGACTGTCGCGCACTGGAACAGAGCTAACAGAACTGGGAGACACCTCGAGTGAAGCAGGCGTGGTGATACTTTTCCGGCCATGCGACCTGAGAACTGAAGCTGAAGCCGGCGCCGATGTCTGAGCATTTCTTGTTCTGGGAGAGCCGTGGTGAGCTCGAACAGGTCCTGATGTTGAAAATGACCCAGGCTGCACGGCTGCGGAATGCTCGTCCGCGTTGTCTCCGTGATGATCCGATGCAAGTGGCCGCTTCACAGTTTGCACTGGCCAGACTGGGGCTGTGCTTACGTCGGAACGATAGCGGCCAGACTCAGCCGTACTTTTGGCCGCAAATTGCACGCTCGGGCGTCGACTTTGTTGCTGTATCTCGTGCGGTGGTCGCGGGAGAGTCGGATGGCTATGGAATTGGTCCGGTCGAGCAGATTCGGGCTGTGAAGAGTATGACGCAGCCAAAGCCTGAGGTCGCATGCCGGCATACGCTGGAGCTGTATCAGTCCCGTATCTGCCTGAATCACGTTCATATGCATCACTGCGAGGACGAGCGGACGTCACGTCTGACGGACGAGCATAGACTGAAGGTGGCTGCACGTATGGACTCCTAGGTTCATCGAAAGGTGATTGAAGGGGACGGCTTGGATGTGCATTCTCTGCAGCGACATACTTGGCCCTTTCGCCCAAGAAAGAGTGCTGCCTGCCATACATATCCCTTGCAGAAGGAGCAGGCGCGTTTGTGCGAGATGCCCCAACAGGTGCCGCCTCGTGGTGTGAAAGACGGTCATGCTGATGGGGGATGCTGCGCGGAGGTGGAAGCTGAGGTGCTGAGAAGGCCGGGTTTGCAGTCCACGAGTCGCCAGGAGGATAAGCGTAATGAGATGAAGCCGCTTGACGGTCGTAAGAAGATGAAGCGCGCGAAGCGTGCTGATCCTTCTCAAAACGCACAGCAGCGTCATGCATACCGTTATGCATCCAATTCGAATGAGCTCGGTATGACATTTTGGGTGAACTGTAACATAAAAGAGCCGCTTTGACAGAGTTTGGATGGAGAGAGGCCGTCGGGGCTGGCAAACGCCTTTCGTTGACTAGCGAGTCGGATTTCCCAATGGCGCAGAGGCGCAAGAGAGGAAGCCGGAGGTGTAGGCAAAACTAGCCGTTAAGGAATGGCCTTGGCAGGGCCGTAGCGTGCTGATCCTGTACTGTAGTACGAGCTCACGTAGATCGTAGAGGTATGACAGATAGTCAGGGCCTAGTGGCGAAAGTTTGGGAGACGTCAAGACCGGATGACTGTGCAAACGAGAGCCGGAAAGAAACTGCGGTCGACGAGACAGTCGCTGGTAATGGTCGAGAAAAGTCGACTCTTTTGCGGGATTAGTCGACGAGGCTGAGAGAAGAAAGGACGCGTCTGTGACTGTTGAGAAGATGTCAGTGATGGGCGGGAGCGAAGGCCAAAGCCAAGACCCAGCCAAGGATGATGATGATCCGATTCAGAACAACAGCCTCAGTGTAGAGAGGACGACGGCGGCAGCAGAGCAACATTGGTACTGCAAACCCTCTAAGTTGCAGGTTGCTTGCAGCTTGCAGCCTGCAGGTTTGCTGGTCGGCGGATGCGCGGGTTTTGTGTGTCTCAGGCGGCTCTTTCAAAATTGAACGGGATCCCTACACACAGTATTTTGTGCTTGTAGCTTGTCCGCCCGCCCGCCCGCCTGCCTTCTTTGTCCGGAAGTGCAGACGGAATTGCAAACGGATCTGTGAATGGCAAGCGCAAAGCCGCTCTTATAACTGTAAATTAGAGATGGGCGGCATATAAGCGAAGCAGAAAGAGCAACATGCAAGAGAAACAGGAGGCTTGCTTTCTGCTTGTGCTTCTGCATTTGCCTATTCTTACCGTTGCTAACTACTTAACTACTGCACAACATTCAGTGGACTGCGCTTCTTTGTGTCGGTGAACGACGGCGCTGAGCAGTACTGTATGCGCGGGGCTAAGCTGCATCAAGATGTGGCTTCGAAATGAGCTTTACAGTCTTCCATTTCCGTATACTGTACAGTACCCGAAGAGGTTAGTGCGGCGCACTGCACAATCAGAGCAGAGTGCTCGGTGGCCGACTTTCAGATACGAAATCGCTTTGCAACGCAACGCAACACGACGCAAGCCAGCAGACCATGCCCAAGGTACTTCCAGAGCTTTGCGTTGTACAATGATGCACTGCACAGCGAAGCTCAAGACCGTCTGGCCACCGACTGCTTCACCTTGTCCTGAAAGGCTTTCTTCCTTTTTTGGGCTTCCATTTTTTCCGAACTAAAGTGGACACACTGAATTCTGCGGTTTTCGATTTTTGCTACAACCGAGATGCGAATTAAGAGCCGAGTTCGCATGCTAGGCGTCTCGACAACGGCCCCGAAAGCCATGATGCGAGACCCTTGCTGTATGCTTTTCTCTAATCCGAGACACATCAGAAGGGCGGCATAACTTGTGTAGAAGCAGAGAATGCAACGAAAGCAGTGTCACTTGGGTAACGCGGCCAGCCAACTGACAGTCTATCCGGTCCGACCGACTGCTCTTCGGCGTCCGGAGAAGGGCATTCAGAGTCTGCCGTTCCGCTGCACCTCCATCTTAGCGATGCGAAAGCTCGGAATCGCATCCAATAGGACACGCAATCAATCATTCATCAGAGATGAAGTGATCAGCCATTGAAAGCAAAGTAAGACTCTGATGATCGGATCGCGAGAATAACCTAGCTGGAACGAATGCTTCGTGCGACGTCTTCGATGCTTACAATCCGTGAAAGATTATTGGTACCGGTGCGCTGTCAGTTTGCGGAAATTCATGCGTTGTGGTTTACAGTACTGTATCAGAATACAGCTTTCCTTCGCCATGCAACGCACGATGTGAGCCTCATACAGTAGTGCCATGACAACTACCAGCGGCACAGTGCGCAAATAAAGACGGCGTACCTGCATAATGATCCTTGCTCAATGTTCTCGACGAACGAGCGCTCTCGGCATGCTATGTCAAACACACACCGTAGCGAAATGCAGAACAGAGCATCAGCAGCATCACGAACGCTGTGGCAAGATTCTGCGGATGATGAGCCATGTGCGCAGAATCGATCCGAAACCTCATCAAGTGTCATTCGTGGTAAATGAAGGCAGTCGAGCTTTCGGAAGGGCACAGGGCAGGGCTCATCATCACATATGAACTGTACCGTCTTTCAATCTTCCCACGCCACTGCTGATATCTACAGAGTATGACAATTACAGTTTCGTAGAAGGGCCGTACCGACTAACTCACCAATCGGCTTCTATCCGATAAGGTTCGAAGAGAAAGAGCTTCTTGCTCCATGTCACTACATCGCGAACGTGCTGGACACAGTTGGCGACATCGCGGACGCTGCGAAACACACACCGAATCGGAAAGTGCCACTTCAGCGGACCTTGTCGACAAAGTTTCGCTCTTTGTCGGTCAACAGCATTTAGGGCTCCAAGGTTAGCTCAGAGTACTGTACGAGAAAGTCTAAAGAGCGGATCGGAACCCTGAGCTTCCTTGCGCTGACGTGAAGAAAGTGGGCTTTGAAAGGTGATCAGGCTTCTGACACGTTGCGCTCTCGGCTCATCCGGCGAACCATTAGGATTAGTCTCTCTGCGCTGACCCGTCTACGATCGCATCTTCCGCCATATGTCAAAGCACCTTTCATTTCACCTTTCTAGAAAGCTCAAGACAGCTACAAGGAGTCCTCAGCATGGCGCATCCGACCATGATGCTCAATTCTAGCGCACACGACATAGCGGAGGGCGGCATGTGTCAGAAAGCTCATCACTGTGTCCTCAAAGAAGACTGTGTGACTGTCAAGGGTACAGTAGGTGTCTGGACTCACTCCTCTTCATGCTTGTCACCGAATCAAGGAACCAGTGCCCAAGCTCTCGTATAAGATGGGCCTCGTTCTTAATCTAGATGGCATCCCCTTCAATATGAATCGACATGGTTGAGACTCGATATCGCTGATACTCGCTGCACCAATGTCGGTAATCAATGAGACCTCGCACATCTTTGGAAGGTATCGCAACTCTACTCTCGGCAGCTTTGGCGACATCGACATGCCATGCTATGACGCAAGACAGCAAACAGTCTCTGAGATGGACCTTTCCCGAACGACTTCACGTCAAGACGATGCCAGACATTCGGATCTGTCGTTGAGCCCGTCGACAGTCGGCTCAGATTTCCTGGCAACAGCATTGTCTAGCTTTCCACCCACTCCCGGAGGTCCAGATTTTGACTCTCTCCTCAAGTCAACTATCTCCAGCGAGGACGTCTGGACACCAGCCTCTTCCAACGGCTCGACCATCGGCTCGGATGATACCTTGATCGCAGGATGTCCTTCTCTCAGCACCCAACGCGCACCTTCTTCAATATCCAGCGCTGGAACCTTGTATGACAGCCACTGCTCTCACGAGGAGGGTATCGAATCTGTTCCGTACAAGACAGGTCCAACGCAACAACCGCATCTTGAGAGAACCGCTTTGCAACTGCTCGGTGCTGCTTCACCTCTCGGCTTTGATGCTTTCTGTAGCACTGCGGACAGAAAGCTTGCTGGAGACGCAGGTGATTCCGAAGCACCCCTGGACGGGTTTGATCAGCGCAAGCATCAACAGGATACAGCAACACAGCTTTACGTTCCGGCAGCTTCAACGCAACGTTTTCTAGCATTGGCGCTCGAGTATGAGACGCATCTCTCCCTATTTCGCTCAACGGCCCAAATCTTGGCAGTGCAGCTCGGATCCCTTGTGGAGAGCGAGCATCGCGAGGCAGACCCGAACCAGCTTTTCCTAGCTTCTGTTCTACGTGCCATTGCGCAGGCTTCGGAATCCATGGTTATGCTTTCATGCTTTCGCAAGAGAATGCTTAAAGACACCGAAATGGAACGCTCTGCCGCGCGCAACAACCTTTCTTGTGGGGCAGTCGGCCCTGGTCTTGGCAAGGCCGCTGACATTCCCACCACGAAGCACATACGCCTGCTTGCGAAACCAACTATCGAGCAAGACGAACGCACACGACGGAACGGCTTCGAGGCCATTTCGAGAGATGGCGTTCTGCAGAGCTCACAGAGGTCACAAAGCGAACCGTGCAAAAGTCATAAACCCGTCGAGGACGACTCAGAAGCTGCTCGTCGTATCGAGGAACTTGCCAGGACTCGGTCTTCGACGCCACTTCATTTCGACCGGCCTGCGTCGCCTTTCGCGCCCTCACAACGAAGATGGCAGACTCAGAAGTGTGGCCCATCGGGTGTTCCTACACGTCTTCGCAGCTTGTCAAATGCTGATGCAAAAATTGCTCAGCACACGTGTTCGCGTCCTCGGTCGCCATACGTCAACGCTCTCGGCGGGAGAATACCCCCTCGCCCTTCCACAGGACCTTCGCCCGCCCATCGAGGCTTTGCTTTCAATATAACACCAACAAGGGTTCGATTCCCTACCTCGGGACCGTCGCCACCGCCGTCCTGCGATGGTCATGCTGGTCATCGTCGACAGCCCAGCCAGTCGCTCAAGTCGGTCCGAAAGCCGGAACTCAGTCTCCAGACTGCGCAGGGGGACACAAGTCTTTCTCTCGCATCTCCAACCTCGGAAACTGTATCGCCAGGGGCTGCAGTAGAGGATCGATCGCTACTCTCGAACAAGCAGCAAGCTCAGACCGGTTCCCATCCGAATGAGCGACGCAACGTTTCCGATCCCGTCAACTGCACTCAGACTAGCAGCCGAAGTTTGGTCTTGGCTTCAAATCGTCCCCTCTCGCTTGCCCCTCCCTCAACCACAACTCGCTCGCCTCTGCCTATGGCCAAATTGGCGCGCATAATCAAACCGCTCGCCCAACTGAGGCGCAAAGATATAGGTCACAACGCCACCAGTGCCAAAAGCGACACGGAAGCGGGGCGAAAGCTCACACTCCGATCTCTTTGGCGCGCCTTCTCCGGCTAACTTAGCTGCTTTCTTTCACACTCGTTGCTTCGTCTGTCACGCTCAATCTTTTCTTTTGAATTTGGTTATACTTCACCATATCACAGTTAACCATGTGTGGTAAAGTACTCTGCTCAGTTCATTCGCATGTATCACAACGCAATCGCGGCACGTACTGTAGAATCACATTTCCCTTCACACAGCAGGATGGCTGAGCATGTGGCTGAGCATTTCTTTCCTTGGAGCAAGGCGCTTCTACAGGCGGACCAGAATCCTCGGTAAGCCCCTGTCTGCCATATCCTTGACCTCTTGACCCTCTCCCCCTCTGTGAGCAAACCTGACAACTCTCTTCCATTCCTCCTCCTCTGTCTCTTCCTCCTCATCCAGCCCTTGTCTCGGCAACCGCCTGTCGTTCGAGTTGATCATCACCAGCGTAGCATCCGTGCCCGCAGGTACTTGTGGGTCAACCACTCTGACCGCCACGTTGGGAATCTTAACCTTGCCTATCGTTTGCGGCACGAGTCTCGCGAACTTCCCCATCACCTTTGTTTGATGCGGAAGGAGGTAGGGGAGTGTGAGGCGACGGGTGCCGGAGGAGGTGAAGTGTTCGTCACTGTCTAGCGTGAGAACCAGTGAGTAGGAGCGGGAGGGGTGATGATTCTCGACTTCTAGAGAAAGATCAAAAGGCTGATGGAGGTGTTGCGTAAGTGAGTAGGTCAAAGTCAGCGTCAAGCCCGTCGCTGACGTTGCAGGCTGGGATGGAGGAGGAGAGAGGGGAATCAAAGATGTGTTGGTCATGGAGGCTGAGGGTCGCTTCCATGAGATCCGCCAGAAAGGTGCCGACGGAGCGGGAGGAAGCGTGCGGGTAAAGGAGAATCGATCGCGAGAATACCACAGCCCGAGTGCTTCTTGCTCTTCTTCAGCCTCTTCCGCCGTACCAATCGCCTCAGAGTCGTTCACAAGATCTACGGCGGTGACTTCAACCCCAGCCTCGATCTCAGCGAGAAGCTGTACATCCAATCCGACCCTGTTCTGCAGCTCTGCTCCGTCTTCATCATCCCTGTCAAAGTCCAGAAGCGCTTTCTGCTTCGACCCGGCCTTGGCGGGCGAGAGCGACTTAGTCCATGTACTCGCTCCAAACAACTGAGCGATCGAAAGCTCCAGGCTCGTAGTCGCAGTGACAGCGAGCGACTCGAGCTCCGCCTCATCAGCAGAGGCAGCGACGCGGACCGAGACGTCGACGATGCGCAATCCTGCTCGGTGAGCCGGCGTCAACCAGACGACCACCTCTGCTTGCATTCCTGCTTCCACTTGGTCCACTCTAACACCCTTCACAGCTTGACCCTCGCCCTTCTTGTCCTCATGCTCGAGAGTGTCTCTTGCGCCGTCGTAACTCGGCCGGAGGCTAGCATCGACCCAAACGTGAACGGCCTTCTTTTCTCGATTCTCCACTTTGATGTTGATGGCGATCCGCTCGTCCACATATCCTTCCGTGTCACTAGGCAAGGCAGCAGATGCGGTCAAACCGATGTTCATTCGTTGTGGCTTGACGAGAGTCGTGGAGGGATCAGCGCGCTGCGTGACGTTGACCTTTCGTCCATTCGGCAGAAGCCACTGGCCAACATTGAGGCCACTCGAAGCAGTCTCGCTGTCTGACAGATCTGTTATGACTTCGGAAAGAGGAAGTTCGAGCTGCACTGGCAAGCCAGCCTGCGTTTTGGCGTGCAGGACAAACTTTCCGATCTTGACACTGCCAGCCTTGGCTGGTGTAAACGCTCCCTGTATAGCCGCCGTGCCTTCTGAAGCGAAGATCGATGCAAGGTCTGCACTGACCGTTTGATCTCCATCGAAATTTCCTAAGTCAACAATAGTGGGCTTATCCTCTGTGTCGTTTGAAAAAGAGCTCGAAGTGATTTCGATGACCGTCTCTTGCCCGTCCTCGCCACTGTGAAGGTGAAGCGCAGCACGCTGGAGAGAGAAGACCTCACTCAGATCGAACACCGATGTGTTGCGAACGACGACTTGGAAAGGCACATCTTCGGCGAATTCGACCTCTGCTACTGGGAAGACAGATGTCACATCCAGGAACGCTGCTGCCACTCCTGCGACCGCATCCTTTTCTGTGCCTTCGGTTGCAACCTCCTCCTCGCTACCTTCATTCGCTCCACCAGCTGCCTGCACGAGGAACATCTTCAGCGCATCCACCATCGCGCTCCTACTCTCTCCTTCGACCGGCAGACTCGGATCCAGTACCTCATTCAATACCTTGACCGCACTCCCGGCGTCTCCTACATTGATGGCCGCCCTGACCGCTACCTCCACCAGCCCGGCTCTGACCTCCTGCACCTCGTCCTTCTTGTAGCTCTTCAAGATCCTCTCCAAAAACTTCAACGCCATCTCATCCTTTCCACCGTCGAAGTACGCCGTAGCGATCCTCGCCGCCACGAACAAGGCCGCTCTATTCTGCCTCGCCTTCTTGAACGCATCGTACGCCTTGGTGAGGATCTCTGTAAGCTGCGCTGTATGATCGACCTTCCTCTCGTGCGAGAGAGGAGATGAATCTTCAGCGTCGTCTGGAGCTGGGTTGGAGGAAGCAATGCGAAGGAATCTCGCTCGACGCTCGATGGTGCATAGTGCTGCAAGGTAGTAGTACGCCGCGGGCGAGGTAAGAGTCGTCGAGGGGAGGACCGAGACGGCCACCGCGTTCTGATTGGGCAGCAACAAGCCTGGTGGAGCGTGAACCTCGCCTCTTGCATCAGTGAATCGAGCGACCGCGCCGGAATGCAGCAGCTTGGAAGGCAATGGCGGTGCATGCGCACCAAGTTGGAATGGTGGAAGAGGCGATCCGGTGTTGACCCGAGTGGCGTGTTCGACGAGCTCTCCAAACATTCGATACTGCTTGCTGAGCCAAGACCAGTACTCGAACGTCATCGCACCGATCCCCCACCCGGTGCTAAGCTCGGTGAACCTTGCCAGGTGTCTGCGGAAGAATCCAGCGGCTCCTGCACCGTCATCTGCATACAGATAGAGCTTGCAAATCCTGATGCTGAGCGTGTCTGCAAGAACTTTGGCCTCTGCCCATCTCTTTGTCCTTGGCGGCAACATCAACGTGCTCCCCAACAAACACGTCGGTGAGTTGCACAGCAAATCGTACGCCTCCCTGTACCTCAATCCTGCCTCCTGCATATCCCCTGCCAGCTCCGCAAACACAGCCAGCTTGTACTCGCTCCTGACAATCCACCCTTCCCTACTCAACCAGCTGATATCATTGACACCCGCCGGTCTCTGCCCTTCGCTTGCTGGTGGAAGCGTCGCCAACGCATTTGCTATCGGTTGCAGCGTACTCGGTGGAGGCGGATATCTCGTCCTTTTGCGCTTGACCCTCCTCGCATGCTCTCTATAGTAATCCGCCGCCGGTTCAAAAAGCGCGCTATGCAAGCTCGAAACAAACTCAACCAACTCTGCCTTGCCCACCGGCGTGAGGACGAACAAGCTCGCTCTGGAGTCGAGCCCACTGCTCCTTCGAATTACACTAAGCCTTCCTTCCAAAGCGGTATCCTCGAGTTTCTCGCGATCGGTCAGGAGGACAATGGTGAGTTTCACGCCTCTTTCGGCCAGTGCTCGCCTTCGATCCGAGATGAGTTTGATGAGTGCTTCGTCCGGGTTCGCATCGGATGTTGAAGGAGATGGGAGGGTATGGAAGGATACGAATACGGAAGGCACCAGTTCGCGATGTTTTCTGACCCATACTGGAGCGATGAGTCCATCTGGAAACTGTGGAGAGTTGGGATGCAGAGGTGACAGTGGAGATCTTGGAGGCAGAGCTCCAAATGCTGCACTTGACGCTTCTGTGGGACCTGTGGTAGACGGTGAGCCGGAAGTGACATGTGCTATCGGAGAGACGTGTCGAGCTGATGGCTTTGTCTTGAGTGGTGGCAGGCGAACAGAGTGGTCGGCGAAGACAGTGTGAAAGACGGCTGCACGACCTCTGGAAGGATCCCAAAGCGTGTTTCGTGCTCTTGCAGCAAGTATATCGTGAAGCGACTTTGTGAGGTCGGGAAAGACAGTGGTCGGGTGATCCGCTTGCGGTTCTGGTGCTGTTGTCATATCTGTGGAAGTAGCTGACGATGAAGGTGCTGCATTAGGTTGTGGTGGTTTGGACGGTGGGGTGAGCCCCGCTACGACCATGCACGCAAAGTGGTGATGCAGCAATTCGGGCGGGAAGGCGTTCATGACTGCAGTCTGGCCTTGCTCGCCTGATGGGGAGCCAATGGATCTTGACTGACACAGCCGTCTATCGTGTCCGGGGGGTATCGTATGTAGTATGGAGCTAAGGTGGTCCGGACAGTCAAGCAAGAAGACAGGAAGGGGTGTGATACAGCAACCGAGACGCCCTGTGCTGCTTGGCTTGTGCACGACCCCTATCATTTTCCTTTTCGCCTAACTTGAATTTGTTGCGCACCCGCAACCTCACACCTTTCCTTGTTTCTCTTCTCCCTCTTCCTCTACTACCTGCTGTATCCTTGAGACCTATCACTCGCTCTTCATATCAAGACACACATCCACTAACACAATTTGCGTAGGGGTACAAATACACAAGACCATTCAGTGCGATTCTCACTCACATCTACCATCCATACTGATTCGACCTTCTCGCGTGTGCCTCTCTCCCTCTCTGCCACCTCTCCTCGGCCTTTTTCCTATTCTCTCCCGCCAAATCCACCAAACTACTCAACTGTCCCTTCCTCCATCCCTTCAACATGCCCGGCTTTCTCGGTTGCACATCTCGATTCCCCGCTGCAAACTCGGCTGCCGCGGCGTATTTGTCGCTATCCCCCTCCTCTCCTGCCGCAGTGTAAGCGGCGTGGGCGGCCGAGGCGGCGTCAAAGCTCTGGATATCTTCCGGGGTGAGACCGGCTGCGAGCAGGTCGCGTGTGCCGTCGAGGTTGGAAGTGCTGCGCGAAGAGGAGGAATGGGAAGGGTGGGAGAGGG
Organism: Pseudozyma thailandica; assembly: GCA_023212835.1. Classification (NCBI taxonomy): domain Eukaryota; kingdom Fungi; phylum Basidiomycota; class Ustilaginomycetes; order Ustilaginales; family Ustilaginaceae; genus Pseudozyma; species Pseudozyma thailandica. The sequence continues at coordinate 412,198 of JALCCH010000014.1, forward strand.
TGGATTGGTAGGCGAGCAAGGCGGATTGCGCTTCGGGTGTGATGGGGATCCACGAGCCGTCCGGGTCGAGCGCCCAACCGGGGTAGGGGTCCGGGTCGCTTTCGGCGCCTTTGGAGTCTGAGGTCTCCGGAGGTACGTCGATCACGGGAGCTGCTGAAATCGACATGGACGGTTTGAGAGAGGACGAAAAGTGATTGGAAGAGCTGCGAGTTGTGCTGAGAGAGAAGAAATCCACCGGTGCAGAATCGACCTTGCTTTTCGATGATGAAGATGCTGCCGCTGCTGCTGTAGATAGCTGTTGCGGCGGCGATTGAGATGTGACGTCTGCTAGGGTAGGAGTCGATTCGGCCACTGCAACCTTCGAGGTGCTCGGTGCGGAGGATGCTGGCTTGGCCGCAGTAGGTTTGAGCCCTAGCATAGCCCTGAATGCATCATTATTTTTCCCTTTAGGCTTGCTACCCTCCACTGCCGCAGCATCCAGTGCTTCTGGCGACATGCTCCGCAAATCATCTTCAACGATCCTCAAAGGAGCCTCCGCTATTGACGGCATCTCTGATTCGTCCACGCGCTTCTCCTCTTTCCTCGCCTCTGCCTCCTTCTTCCTCTCAGCCAGCACCTCATCATCCTTGCGCTTCGGGGCTGGTAGCATCCCAAACAGCGAATGTTTCGAAGTCGACGTTGCGCCAAGCTTCGGTTTCTTAATCTCGGAAGACATTCGAGCTTCGTCGTCATAGTTTTGGTCATCGTTGCCTTGCTTGACCGATTGAAGCGAGTCGATCTTGATCACCTTGCGTTTGGCTGCTGCGGGCGGGGGGAGGGAAAGACCACTACCGCTCGGTTTGGAGTTGGCGGAGGATGTATTTGGTGGTGGAAGCTTGGATGCGAGTCCAGACTTGGGTGGTGGGAGCATCGATCCTAGCCGTGAAGTTGTTGCTTTGGCACTTGGCGGCACTGCAGTGCTGCTGCTTGCGGCCCTTTGCACAGCCGGAGAGGCATCGCCATCGCTATCCGAGTCGCTGCCGTAGCCGGACAGCAATGCCAGACCCGACATCGTAGATATTGTTGCAAGTGTTGGCTGGATGCGAAGATCAAGGTACCGAGGGAAGGTGGAGGTCGAAACGTCAAAAGAAGCTCAGTCGATTGCAAATTTCAAGATGTGTTAGGCCGATGCGGGTTAGGACCCTGAGTGTTCCGGCCTTATAAACGGCAATCTAAACGCGGAAAAGGCGAGAAACCCGCGGCGCTGAGATGACTCTGAGTCGTACAAGCACCAAGGAGGGCGAGACGGAGAGAGCAGAGAGAAGGCTCGTGCATGGACAAACCTCGTGCGAACCCTCGCAGCACAGTACTTTCTTTGCTCAAAGCTCGCTTGTGCGCGGACCACTGCGCTCCGTATACTGTACTCCAAGACTCTCTTATACAAGGGAGTGACTCCAACCCTCCTCCGTCTTCCTTCTTCTCTCTATCCTTCAATCTCAGGATTCGCCGTGCTGCTTCATAGCATATCGAATCGAAAATCACAACAAAGATGAGGGGTCTAGCTTTCCTCTCCTGCCTTTCGGCGCTGCTTGCCCTCACTGCAGTGTCGGCTGCCAAGCTGAACGCGGATCAGATCAACATGGGTATCGGTGCCAAGGTCAACGGTCGATGGGCTCCTCGTCCGAGCTACATCGAGACTTCCGCTGCTGCCGTTGAAGCTGCCTCTTCCAGTGCTCAGGACCAGATGGATGCTCTGCTTTCCAACGGTATGGGCATTGGCGGACCCGCTCGTGTCGAGCTGCCTCTCGATGCTATCTCTTCTGCAGCCTTTGGTTCGGCTGATGTAGAACAGATCATTGCTTCGCAGAAGGGCGACTTTACCGTCCTCAGCCACCGTGACTTCCCCTCGGTCTCTGTGCGCATCAAGCAGCTCTACAAACCTCCCCCCGCATCTGAGCTCAAGGAGCACGATGTCGATCCAGAAGCTTTCTGCGATCCCACCGTCACTTCCTGGTCGGGCTACATTGACACTGCCTACGGTGGCAAAAGTCTTTGGTTCTACTTTTTCGAATCTCGCTCCAACCCTGCCAAGGACCCCGTCATTCTCTGGACCAATGGTGGACCTGGTTGCTCCTCTTCGCTTGGATTGTTCATGGAGCTTGGCCCTTGCCGTATCCCTGAACGTGGCGGAAAACTTTCGCCAGGACCTCCCATCAATGGTACCAAGTGGCATCCTCAGTCGTGGACAAATAGGGCTAATGTCTTCTTCATCGACCAGCCCGTCGGTGTCGGCTACTCGTACTCCAAGACTGACCTCAAAGTCTACACTACTGAGGAGGCGGCCAAGGATGTCTATGCCTTCCTCCGCGTCTTCTTCTCTGCCTTCGACCGCTTCAAGAACAACGACTTTTACATGGCTGGCGAATCATACGGTGGTCGCTACATCCCCATCTTCGCCTCTGAGGTTGCCGATCGTAACCACGAGGTCGAGCGCAAAGCGCTCAAGGCTGGCAAGAAGCCCAACAAGGACGAAATCATCAAGCTCAAAGGTGTGCTTATCGGCAACGGACTCACCGACGTAAGCAAGCAGATCTCGGGCTACTTTGACATGTCTTGCACCAAGCGTGGTGGCGTCGAACCCATTCTGAGCATCGAGCAGTGCAAGCGCATGAAGAACTACGTTCCCAAATGCAAGTCGAAGCTGGCGGAGCACTGTGTGGAATCGTACAATCCGGACGTTTGCGATCTGTGGCTGGAAAAGTGTTCCACCGAGATCGAGGCGCCTTACTTCTACACTGGCCAGAATCCGTACAACATTAAGGACGATTGCAAATCGGGACTGTCGCCCAACCTTTGCTACGATGTGACCGACGATATTCGCAAGTACCTTGATCGAGATGATGTGCGGGAGTTGGTGGGTGCTGCGTCCCAGGACGAGATTGGTAAGTTTGCGAGTTGCAATGAGGATGTGAGCCAAGGATTCCAGCGAATGCTTGACTCTGCTCACGATAACGGCTTCAATGTCGCGGGGTTGCTCGAGAGGGGAATCCGCGCGCTTGTCTATGTGGGGACGTTGGATTGGATTTGCAACCACAATGGCAACTACGAATGGGTGAGTACGCTGGATTGGAGCGGGAGTGAAGAGTGGAAGGAGGGAAAGAGTTACGAGTGGGTAGTGGACGGGGAGAAGGCGGGCAGGACGCAGAGTGGAGGTGGGTTGACTTGGGCAACCGTGTACGAAGCCGGGCATATGGTTCCCTATGATCAGCCAAATGCGGCCTTGGCCATGCTCAATAGGTGGTTGGATGGCGAAATGCTCTAATACAATAGAGTGCCCAAGCTTCGAGTCGGGTAGAGTTGGATGAGCGCAATGACAGGTGCAAGTTGGAAATCCCTTTTAATGCGATATGTGTGTGTGTGGGTGTGTGAGGTTCCGCATAAGGATGGAGAATGAGATTGTTCGAAGATGCGTGTTGACATTTGCGAAGACGAGGTGAGCGACTGGGCTTTGTGCGGGAGCGCTGCGGAACTAGACTTTGTTCGAGAGTGTCGGTTGAGTGGGGTTCGGTTGCCGCGTACAATCGCGATCCTCTCCGCTCGCTGGATGCCTTCAAGCGGTTTATATACCCCTCCCTTCTTGCTCGCTCTGGGATTCACTCTTCCAACATCCACTTCTACCTCTTCCACACAAGCCAGAACCCATTCCATCTTGTACAATCTGTCGCTCACTTGGACTTGTAAAGTGGGATGTCTCTCCAACGCGCGGACTTGAGCTCGGATTCGGGTTACGACATTCACGAGTTGATTGACCTTGGCGACACTACCGACGACGACGAAGCAATTGTTCAGAATCAAACCCATCCTCTCCCTCTCCCCCCTCCTCCTCCTCCTCTCGCTTCACCCACGCCCACCCCTCCCGCACTGGCGAACAGCAAGCTCCTTCCGCTTATCGATCAACTCTGCGCCAGTCCGCGGATGGAGGTCAAGGAGGATGTTGTCATTCCTGACGCGACTCCGGAGGTGCAGGTGGGCAAGTCGAATTCGACTCGCGGTGGTGGTGGTAGAGGTAGAGGTTCGCGCGGTGGACGTGGTGGATCAACGCGCGCCACTACTTCGACTCCCGTGGAGGACAAGCCGGGTAGTATTTCAAAGACGCCCTCTCCTCGCGGTGGTGGACGCGGCGGGAGAGGACGAGGCCGCAGACAAGCCATCCCCACTATACAGCCCACTCCCCCCTCCAGCCCCGGCGAGGTTTCGATGACCGAATCACACTTCCAACCCAACCCCACCAGCAAGCGAAAGAACAGCAGCGAAGAAGGGGCCGAAAAGAAGAAACGAGCCTCCAAGCCTCGCGCGAAGAAGGTCCCCGCTGTGGCAGGGCCTCAGATGGATATGGGAGGGGAAAGGAAGATTAGCGAGGAGCAAGTTGAGTTTCAAGATGGAGGTAGGGGTCAAGAGGAAGGTGGTAGTGGTGGAGTAGTGGTGGCGGAGATCGAGGATGCTGGAGAGGAGGGTGAGACTGAGATTGTGACGCCTCCTTCAACCCCTCCCCCGACGCCGGCGAAGATCGCGAGGAAGGGCAAAGTTGCGAAAAAGGTAAGTCTCTCATGCGCCAAGTTTTGGTTCGGGAGGAAGGGATGGCTGACGATTCATGTTGACTTGCCCCACACCCCGATGGATAGCCTGCGCACTGGACGAACCAAGTAAGCGCGCACCCCTCCCTCATCTACTGTGTAGTGTCGGGAAAGTAGAGCTGACAATCCGACTCTCTCATTGGTAGGAGATGATGTTCCTCTTCCACGCCATCTTTCCGCGCAAATACGATGTGGATTTTGTTGGGTTGGGTAGCAGCGTAAGTGCTTTCCCTTGCCGTGCTTCCGCTGTTGACATGATGTTGACACTCGTGATGAGGTTTTCTGTCGGATCGGGGTGGACAGATCGGTCGCGAGGCTGCCGAGTGCGAAGTAAGTCTGGCCTTTTTACCCCCATCTCTTCAAATCCAATACTGACAGTCGATGCGAACTCTTCTGACTCGTAGGCCAAAGTCGCTGTCCTAGTCAAGCAGCTGGAAACGTTCCTCAGTAAGCTCCACCCTGCTATCTCTCTTCTCCAATCCTGATTCTGATTCCATGTGCATTCTGACCTGCGTCCCATCTTTGCGCTCGTAGACAGCTTCCCAACCATCTAACCTAGCTCTTGCAATGTATCGATTGCCCAACCAAAAGGCTACTGTAATTCCAAACGTTTCTCATCCCTGCTTTCTCGTCCAAATATGAGTGAGCGTACTTGTGGTTTCGCGTTGTGAACGGTCACCTTTGTGTTTTTGATGTCGAATAACAATAATGACGCAACCGACGTGTTCGTCATCGCGCAGTCCCATCGTGCCGCACCTTGTCATTTTTGACCCTTGATCATTGTTGGCCATCTTGCTGGGGTCTCTGGTATACAATACATTCGGCGCCATTCAAACCCCCTCATCCCCCCATCTCCCCCACTTGGGGGCGCTTTGGTACCATTGTGCAATCGTGTAGAGGTGGGATCACAACGGTAGCCAATGACAAAGAGGCGCGGTAGAAGCACGAGACCCACATAGCCGAGACATTATTGAATTGGGGCTTCTATCGGCTAAAAAGGAAAAGGGACCAAAAAAAAGAGAGATTCAAAACGCCTCTCTAGCTTCCGGATGCAGATGCCTTCCCTGGGCGTGAGGGGGTGGGTGTCAAAGATTCACGCTCGTAATTCGATTCTGGAAGGATTCTATGGCAGAGTTGGAGATGGGGTTTGTAAGGGGTGCCTATCGAACGTACTGACTGACTGCCAAACCAGGTGATAGGGTTCAGTATGGCTTTGCGCGATCAGCATCCTCATAGTGTCTCTTGTGCGACTTCCAGCCTCTGTGCAAGTCAACTCCGTCCTTTCTGCGGAGCCAGCGTCACGGACATTGACCGAGGAGAGGTTCAAAACCCATTCAAACCCGTCAGGCAACCAATTCCGAACGAAGAACGCTAAGAAGAGGATGGTGGAAGGACATAGGAGTGCAGCCAAGCCGTCTCACTGGGCTCGTTGACCCTTCATGTACCGTCGGAACAAAGTTGCTTACACCGAGGGCAAGGAGTGGCGATGTAAGAGGCCAAGAGAACTGCGCAAAGTCAAGCAAATGGATGTGTGGCATCGCAATGATCAGCGTGGCGGAAGGAGAGAGAGAGAGAGAGAGAGGAAAGAGGAAATAGAGGAGACTGGGAAAAGACGTTTTAGTAGTTGCGTTGACACTCCGACGCGATTCATACATCGCTGGCACTTAAACAGGTCCCAAGTCCAGTCAAATCAGCCAGTGAGTCGGCTTGGACATGCGGCTTTGCTAGGTTTACCCCATCACACGCCCTCAACATTGTCAACGCTGTATGAACCTCTTCTGACAGCTCTAGTTCACAACAGAGCAGTGAACAAGTAGGGTAGCGTGAGTGCTGTTGGCCATTGTAGGACACATCACATCGTGCGATGATGCCACGTGGTGGAAGAAAGAGAGAGAGACGAGTGTAGCGTGGGATTTTAATTTGGGATTCGAATTTTGGCGTGTTTCGGTGGCGTAAAAAAGCGCCTCGTTTCAGGCACTTTTGCACACTCACAACGAATCCAGAACCTGTGGCCACAGAAAAAAAAAGAAACAAAATCTAAATTCGGTTTCGATTTTCCGGACGGAGACGTGCGGGCTGTTCCTGACTCACTCACTCTCCACTGTGGCTCTCCGGAAGCAGTCTTGCCGTGTCCTCCCTCTCAATCACCTCGTCACCACGCCATCCTCTAGAAACAAGCAAGGAAGCGGAGAAAGGTTGATGAGCGCCAAGCCTATTCAAGGAACCAAGGTTGGCCGGTGTTCGTGTTGCAAACATGGCCTAACCAAGGTATTGTGAAAGAAAATACAAGGACAACGATGGCAGCAGAAATCAGAGTTCTCAGGCTCTCAGACACCGAGAAAGCCTCCTTCACTACTTTGGCTGCCCAGTCGGGGTTCACAGAGGCGATTTTATTCTCCGACCGAACTACACAATCAGAGCCAACCATGTAATGACCTCGCCCCGCATCCCCTCCTCTTCCCCCTCCTCTCTCTCTGTCTCTGTTTCTCTCACTGTACAAAATGACGGGTCAATCGTTATCCTACACTCTCGCATTATTGCATCTAAGCCAAAGGGGAAGGGGAGAGGATCGTCCTGTGGATCTTCCCTCTCTCGGCACCACAACTTTGGGAGGCTTTTTTCAATCTCCATCTCAAGTCGATGCCTCTCCGCCATCCTATCAACCATCATATTCGACTGCATCCGGACAATCCCCATTCCCTCCTCCACCATATACCATCCTGCTATCGTGAGAGAATCAGCTGCAGCCTGCAAGCTGCACAAAGAAGCGCCTCATCCACGGTACCAAGCAGAAGAGGTTTTCCCGAACAGACATCGCATCCGGGCGCAGAATCCAAGGCGGCTCAAACACGACAACCCTAGGGTCTACCGATCAATGCTCATTGTAAGCAAGTAGGGTGCGTCCCGCAGGTCAGCATACAAAGAATCCCACATCAGCCAACAGGGCGTAAAGACGGCTGTCAAAAGTGCTTAGCCGAGGTGAGCTTCGATTGGATAAGGCTCATCAGACTACATTCTGGTTGAGCGGCTTGGATCAGGAAAAGAGGTCTGGGTTGACCCGCAGTAAGCATCTGTATACACCCCAAAGCAGGCCTGGTCTTGTTCTTGATCAGCGTCAAAGGCTCCCATCGTCATCGTCGACGCCTTGAATTCCAACTACCACCACGCATCATCAACATCGAGCGTCAAGGACAGTCGCTGCGAAAGTAGATTGTATCGAGCGTCTGTGGTCATCAACACCATCCTTGCCCGGACTCTCTACACCCATCTCTGGCATCGATCCTCATCCCACCTTCGCCCAGCCAGCGTGTATCACGGGCGCCAACACGTCTACCACGATGCCATTCTCGCCCAAAGCCTCGACCTCGCTCTTTCCCTCGCGTCGACGCAAATCGCTCGCTCAAGGCGAAGAGCTTTCCGAAACCCTTGCGCCCTCCCCGACCTTGCCCAGTCATTTCTCCTCCATCACACCCTCCGCCTCGACCAGCTGGATCAACCCTTTCGGCCGCACCTCGATCTCTCACGACGATGCAGATTCCTACTACCCGCCCGGATCTTTGCCCTCTTCGCGCCGACCCTCGGCAGCCACTATCATCTCGACGTTGCTTCATGGCGTGGGCATGAAGGACGCACCCAGGGCTTCGCAGGATGGGTATACATCTAGCGATAGTTCGGCGGGGAGCAGCAGGCCGCCTCATCCAGCGATTCATGCGGTGCAAAGCAGCGGTGCGGGTGCGGGTGCGGGGAACGGGAGGAGACCGAGTGCGATCTTTCGAGCGTTTAAGGGGAGGAGGACGAGTCAGTCCACCCAAGGTCAAGCCAGTCCTGTCCTCGCTTCCAGCCCGCAAGTGGGAGGGGGCAGGAGGAAAAGCAGTGCGCTGACGAGGGTGTTGCAACCTCACTCCTCCTCCTCGTCCTCCTCCGCCGCCGCCGCTGCTCCACGTAAGGGGCTGAGGGTGGACGAGAACGCCTCCTACATCGAAACCATTTCGAGCGACGAAAGACGGCGAAGCCTCAGCATTATCTGCCGCGGCGAAAGGGGATCGGATGACCTCGCCTCGAGCGACAGACCGAACTTTGCAGACTCAGTTGACCTGACCCCGCGACACAGTGGAATTACAGCCGCCATGGCGATTCGAGACACTTGGCTATACGGTTCGCACCAATGGACTCCCGATGGGCGAAAAGGAAGCGTCTGCGAACCCGCCAAATCGCCCCTCTCTCCGCATCCCTCCCTGGGACGAAAATCCATCTGCGGCCCCACCATGCACTCGAAATCCGCCATCGGCCTCGACGTGGAGGATAAGCACCTTCGACATGCGCACCTTCAAGAACGTCTGCGACACCTTCGACGAAAGAATGGCGTTAGCGAGGAAAGCAGTGATGCTGCGAGTGTGGTGAGTCTGAGTTTGACCGAAGAGATTGCATTGTACACGAGCGATGTAGCGGCCAAGCGGAGTAGTGTTGCTTCTAGCTCGTATGCTCTGCCGAGGGGAGAGGTGGCAAAGGGAGAGCCGTTGATGTGGAATTTGCCGGATTGGGGAGCAAGGATTCCCAAGTTGCCAGTCTTGTCGCCGGCACCAGCAGTGATGATCGCGGATCCATTCGCGAGGGTTGACAGCAAGGGGGAAGGAGGCGAGGAGATGCAGAGGTGTGAAAGTGGGAGTTTGGATCCTCATCTCGAGCCGAGTCCGCCCATGGTGGTGACTCCAACGAGTGCCGGGCATGGGGGAGGTGGGCAGTGGAATGTCGACATGTGGAATACCGCTTCGCCCTTCCGTCCGGACGCGCCTGTTCTTCCTTCGATTGGAGTACAAACGACCGAACGAGCCGCTTCGTTTGCATCGGCAACGGCGTACATGCACGACGATGAACATTCGCCCACCGCACCCAACTTTCCCCCTCCTCCCTCCTTCTCACCGGGAAAGTTCGAGGCGGAAGCGAGGAGAAGAGGTACAACGTACTACGACGCGAGCCCGTTGCCTCCTTTGGATGAAATCCCCTCTTCGCCCACGACGGAGTTCCGACCAAGCCTAGCAACCTCGCCACGTTCGCCGCTCTCACCGGTGTCTGTGAGATCGTTTGGGACGAGCGAGACGAGCTATTCGATGAACCAACGTGCACAGCGTCGCACTTCTTACTCGCTCCCTCGCCCTCCGCCCGGATATTCGGCCGCCGAGTATGCAGACGCCGACTCGGAAGCTCCAACGCCAAGATTGCTCGCGGGCGAGTTTGGAGAAGCGGCGACCAACTCGTCTCCTCTGAGTGCGAGTTTCGCGCCAGATACGCCGGGCGAGGGCGTGACGAGCTTCCCCGCCGCCATCCACGGCGTGACTCCGGCGGCGGGCGATGAAACCATCAAAGCAGCAGTGGGAGCGTCGGTTGGGGTCGAGGATCTGCATGCTCAATTCTGCTCAGTCCTCCTGCTCGACTTGGGCAACGGTACAGCCATCCCCCTCATCCCCAGTCCCGGCCTGGAACCTAGAGAAGACCCTTTTGCCCTTCTCGCTCATTAACACTCTCTTTCCATACCCCGTGCGATGCAAGCTAGATTATTGCTAGACCATAAAGATACATTCGAGTGAAAGCGAGCGTGACAAAGGGGGGTGTTTATTGAAAGTTGGCTTGGATAATGAGCGAGGCGAGGTCGGCGCCGAGGTTGTTTTGGTCAAAGAAGTCGAGTGCGATTACATTCATGAGACCACCTCTCTTGGGACCAGTTTGATTCTTGAGTCGGGTGGAGACGAGGTCGACGAGCAGAGCGTTGACGCCGATATTGCTAAACCAACCGCCACCACTTGTTCCTTTGCTCTGATCTCCCGTTCCTTTTGCCACCCAGGGGGGGAGGGCAAAAGGGAAGCTCGAACCGTTTGTAAAATTCAATCCGAAAATCGCCGGATCAGCGCCGGATTGGGAGAGACAAGTGTTGATGAGCGCGAGTTTGGTAGGGATGGCCGAGAGGGAGGAGATATTGTACCAATCCTGTGTGACGACGGTTGTGTTATCGGGCAGGGTGTAGGAGAAAGGCGTGTTGCTCGAGTCGGGCCAAATGGGTGGATGAATCCCACCCGGTTGCGAATCCGACGAACCAAACCTCGAGATAAGCACAATCTTTCCCCTCACCTCGCCCAACGTTGGCATCCCCGTACCCAACCACCACCCATCCTTATTCTTATTGATATATCCAAAGACCGCATCTAGGAATCCAGCCATATTGTTTTCCTGCTTGATCGACATGAGCACCGTTTCTGCCGGGTTTGCCTGGAGGAACGTGTAGACTTGGGAGAGGATGGCCGAGAATTCCTGTTTCTGGTCGGTGACGCCGTGGTATGCGTAGAGGAGTTGGGAGGCGGGGGTGCCTTTGAGCGCCAGACGGATGTCGAGGAACCGAATGCCGCGAGAGAGCTGGTAGCAGATCGAAGAGGTGGTTTCTTGGCAGGCCGAGATGGGCCATCCGAAGAGCGCGCACGACTCGTGCGTCCCAGGGATGCAGAGCGAGGAGACAGGATCGGTGGAGGGGAGGGTGGACATCCAAGTGGACAAGTTGCGCGTGGGCAGGAGGAGGATGTGGATCGTATTGGTGGCCGTCTCCGTGCTCTGCAGCGCGTATACGCCCGGTTCGGCATCTTGTGCCTTCTCCACCCCTAGAGTAGCAGGCTTTAGGGAGGGTTCGGCGGAAAGAGAAAGCTCGAGTGGTCTCCACAACCTCCTACTCATCTCTGCGTCCTTGGCAGTAGTCTCGCTCTTGGCCGTGATCACCGGCGCGGCAGCTGCGGGAGCAGATAGCGTCATCCCATACATCGCTCTCCCCACACTCTTACTTCTCGGACTGAGCGTGACACTAACGCTATACCCCGAGGTGGCAGCCGCTGTGAAAGCCTGGATCTTGACCGCTGGCACCTCGACCTCCTCGCCAGCTTTAATGCGGACAGGAGTGTTGCGCACGCCAAACACGCCCGCCGCCGCCGCATTCTCGCCTGGATTCGGAGACGAGGGAATGCTGGAAGAGACGACTCGCTGCGAGCTGGCAGCGCCCGTGTGGAGCGCACCAAACACCGAGTGCGCGAGGAACTCGGTAGCAGTGCGGTTGTGGATGCGGAGAGCGATCGAGTCGTGGCCATCAATGTCGTCGAGGATGGCAGTGGGGAGGGGAGGTGGGCATGCGGCGGTAGAAGGAGGCTTTTCGGAGGAAGCGACGCCGAGCGAGTCGCGCTTCTCGCGATGACGGAAGGAAGGGAGCCTCATGATGAACGCGCGTCTATGGTGATGTTGGAGATGGTGAGATAGGGCTCGGACTATGCGCGTCTAACGCTTTGTGCGCTGTGCGAGACGGTTGGACGGGAAGCGCGAGGGTATAAAGGGTATAGACGGAGTGGTGGCGAAGATGGTGAGGAAAGTGAAGAGGAGAGTAACAGGAGATGATGGGAAAAAGGCAAGAAGAAGAAGAAGAAGTGCCGCACATGATCGATCACTTCCCTCATATCAACATTCGGCAGGAGCACGGTCAGGCACAGGCACATGCACCAGACCACTTCAAGCATACACTCGGTCCCATCCTAACTTTTGTGTTGAAAATCTGTTTCGACATCTGAAGCAGCACCCTAAGCCTCTATCTCGAGCAAGCGAGATGCCGAAACAGGGTCCAGACTGGGAAGGCCAGAGATAGTGCTAGCATGTTGTATTGTTGTTTGTCGGCCAAGCAGCCAACAGGGTGTTGAGTGTGTGAGTAGTGTTGATCTTTGTCCTCTGTCCTCGTGTGATAGGATGGCTGCGTCTATTTCTTTAGCTGTTCAACTCCGCAATCTGCTACTCCTGCAATCTTGCATTACCGAAGCCGAGCCCTTCCAAAACACGCCAAAAAAATCGCCTTCTTTTTTCTCTTTTTTTGTTTTCTGTTTTGGACCCTTTTTGGCAACATTTCACGCGTTGCATTCTCTTCTCGGATCTCGGTCATCACCTTCACCTGGAGAATCCGTGCGGATTGCGCTTTCTATTGCTCAGACCATTTTCCTTCCTTCACCCTTTCATCATCTCTATTCCACAACCACAAGCAACGAGAATGTCAAACCTCAAATCACGCCATTCTGCCGCTGCATCTTCATCGGCGACCCCAGCGCCGGCTTCGATGGCCGAGAGCCTATCATTCCATGCGGCGCCCAGGCCGTTCAAATCGCAAGAGTTTGCCGCAAGAATGTCCAAGATGAGCTCGAATCTGTCGAGGAGAAATAAGAGTCTGAAGCAGTTGCTGCAGAGTGAGAGGGAAGCGATGATGAGGGCTGCGGGAGCCAAGTTTAAGGAGAGGAAGAGGAAAGAGGCGCAACCGCAGAAGAGTAGGTTGGTGGGCGCGGCGTTGCAGGCGGTAGCCAGGAGGGAGGAGAGGGAGAGGAAGGCGAAAGAGGCGGCAAGGGCAGAAGCTGGAGAAGACGAGACAACGGACGAAGTGAAGAAGGAGAAAGAGGAGGCCAAGATCGAGGTGAAAGAGGAGGGAAAGGAAGAGGCGGAGAAGGCGGAAGAGGAAGAGACGGATCCTAGTGCGCCAAAGAGAGACATCCCAACTTGTAAGTGCGGACCCAACCCAGCGAAGAGAGGATTGAGATAAGATAAGGATACGCTGACAGGCTCTATTCCTTTTTCTCTGAGCAGACTTCTCCGTCGAGGCACCACCAAGCCTTCGACCAGCTAAAAAATATTGCGATGTCACAGGTCTCATTGCACCCTACACCGATCCCAAATCTGGCCTCCGATACCATTCGGTCGAAGTGTACGAGATCATCAAGCAGTTCGGCCCAGGAGTCGACAACGCCTATCTTTCCCTTCGTGGCAACGCCTCTCAGATTATGTGATTGCCAGCATCCTCCAACACACACACACACACACTCTCTCTCTTTCTCAGTGTTTCGACATCGACTTTCGACTCTATCTGTATTTGTACCAGCAATGACAAGGCATCTCTTAATCCACGGCGTCTAGTTTCTCTCTACGATCGTCTTCTTCCAACCACGGTTCGATCCTCACGCTAATCTCATTGGACCTTTTGACGACCTTGTACCTGACCAGATCGTATCGGTCGTAGCTGGGTGCTGCGTAGGCTGCGGCTTTCCTGTGGAGCGGGAGTTTGGACGCAGCCATGGCGGCAGTGCGGGACGTCCAGATGCAAGTCGCCAAATTGGCGCCGGTGGTGGGATGCGGGGAGCCGTACCAATACATGATCAGACCTCCCGAGCGTGTGGCTTCTTCATGCGAGAGTCGGTCAGCTTCGTAGAAGCATTCGGATTCAGAACCGGCTTTGCGGATCGAGAGGAAGAGCACGCCGTACCACACTCTGTCAACTCCCTTTGGAAGAGCTGGAAGGGTGGCCCAATTGAAGGAGCGTTCAAGCTGGGCTAGACCTCGAAAAGAGGCCGAGGAGAAGATGGGACATGTTGCAGCAGAGACAGGAATGGAGACAGGGAGAGGGTGCGGAGGAGTCAGGTGTTCGAGGTAGCCAAGGGCGTAGTCGGCGGTTAGCGGGCGCAAGTGGTGCAGAGATCGCCAAAGGTGGACACTCGCAGGGTCGAGTGAGGGAAGGCGAGAGCGAGTATACATGACGCCCTTACGGATGATGTAGTCCAAGCTTTCCAGGTCTTCTTCCTCGTCAAGGTCCTCGCCATCATTCTCAGTGAGAATGAGCGGGAGTCGAGCGAGGATGGGTCTCAGCGACTCGAATTCGGCATTCCTTGGGACTGCGTCGAAGAGCGCCTTGCTGCTGCTAGGGCTTGGTTCGGCGGGGGGAGCCAGCGCATTCGGATCAATGATAAAGTGTTGCTTGCCCAGGGAGGCGTTGATACGATGTCTTGACTTGGGGCCGGCTGAACCAGAGATGTCGAATGAGCGGTTGAGGTGAGTTCGGCTAGGTGCAGTATCGATCGACCGGATTGTGGAAGTCATGGTTGCGCCCAGCTGGTTCTGAGAGGGTCAGAGATGATGGATGTCAACCTCAAAGCTCGTTCTGACAACCCAGATTCACAACACAACCCGTAGACAGCTATGACCGCCACTGCAGCACGCATGCTAGCGGTTTCATATCCACAAAGGGAGGACTGAGCGGTCCAAACGTGTGGGGTTTGGACCTTCAAGTCGAGGAGGACATAGCGAAGACGTGCTTCTGCGCCACCACTTGCGAGATTCAGGGTTCATTTCCTCTCCCGGCAGTGACCACATTCTCATGTTATGGTATGCATCCAAGCCGGCAGCGTACATTGTCTGTCAGCAATGCCGAGACCATCTCGTGATGCTAGCTTGCAAAGCAATGGCGTCGGTCAAAATCCACTCGCAGCCAGCCAAGCAAGAAAGAAATGTTGTGATCTCGGACCTTGGTTGCGTCAATTGCGATCGATCGGGTTTGACGTTCCTTGCCCGATGGAAGCGAGAAATTGAGATCAAGAAGAAGAAAAAAGTGCTTCGCGAGAACAACAAGGGTCCGGCGGGTGAAACGCTCACGTGAAGCTGGCGTTGGGTTTCTCGCTTAAAAGCTGCATTTTTCTGCACCGCCCCCCGCCTTCTGCGGTTTTTGCAGTGTTGCACAGCGCCGACTCGACGCCCTTCTGCCAACTCGGTTCAGGGATTTGGATCTCCTTCCATCCTCCCCCTTGCCGCGAGAATCGTCGCTCATACTACTTGATGGAGCAGCTGGAAGCGTGGCAGGAAAAAAAGGGGAGAAAGCAAGTCAGAGAGATCTCAAATTGAAAGAAGCATGCATGCATCAAGGTGGAGACCGGTAAGGTCCGACAAATGCAATTTCCAGTTCCAAATTTTAAGAGAGGGAAAGAGAGAGAGAGAGGGAGAGAGAGCGATGCTTCGTCAGCACAGACAGTGGGCATCACTTGAAACGTGATGAAAAACAAGGTCACTGTGCATAAAAACAGCGTCGAGATGACAACCAGGCCACGAAATTTCCAATTTCTTCTTCGAGTCTTGAAGCATGACGGCTCTCAAGATCGAGGGTGATGACGATGCGGATATGAGAGTGACGGTGTTCAAGTCGAGTCACAGATTGGGAAGCGTGTGACAGCATGAGGAGAAGAGGTGATGATGACGATGATGGAAAGCAGCAAATGCAAAATTGTGCGCCAGGTAACAGTAACGGCGAGGAAACAAAAGATTCGTTCCGAAGAGACCTAGACCAAGATCGTCTTCCTTCTCTCTCTCTTCACTTTTCACTTGAGTACGTATGGAGTATCGAGCTCTCAAAGTGAGACCGAGACGAGCTTGAGAGTCGCCAGTTCTGCCGGCGGGGCGTCGTCCATCGTCTCACATCTACAGTACACTGTGAGTGAGTGGAGTAGGGACACTTGTTGGCCGCAGCATGCACCGCCTCCTCATCTCTATCGTCTCGATACAGCGACTTTGACCTGACGTGCTTCGATGCTTGCGAATGTGTGCATTTGAGGGAACCGTTTTTTCGTGGTTCCGAGGTTGCCTCCCAATCGAAACCTCTACTGTATAAGGCGCAGCGCAATTTCAGCACCCCCCTTTTTATTTTATTTTTTATTATTTATTTTCCAACTCAGGCTGTGCTGTGTTTGGGCTCGGAATCGAGTTGACTCGAAAACTCGTGGTTAAAAGCGTGCAGCAAAAAGCTGTGTGTGTGTGCGAGCCGCGCGCGCTTTTGCATTTGGCTGCAGCTCGGGACCCAATGCTGTCACCTCATGCAAAATTAGAAAAGAGTCATGGAGGAGAGTCGAGATGTGTGAGTGTGTGTGTGTGTGTGTGTGGTGCATCTGCGAGGAGCCCCTTTGACTTCTCTTGGCTTCTCCCCTTTTCACCTTGGTCTATGCTATGCTGTGCTGTGCTGGTGACGGCCGCCTCGCCACCGTTCCGAGGATACTACCGTGTGCTTCTATACTCTGTGTGGAATTTGATGCTATCAATGATTTCGATTCGAACAAGCACTGACCATCGATACAGATGGCTCCACCGAACCAAATCTCAATCCACTGTACCAATTGTAATCATCTCAACATCGTATGCAGTCATTCCGACTTCACAAAGCCACCTTTGCTTCTTTCCGAATCGTGTGTGTGTGCGACACTTTTCTGCCTTGTTCTCCTGAGGTCTTTGTGTCAGAAAGTAGGTTGAGTAAGAGAAGGGGGATGCGGAGCTCCAGCAACAAGAAGAGCGCAGCCCAGCACAGCGCAGCGCGATAATGTGAATCGAATGTCGGCAAGCGCTTGTCTACTGTACTGCAGCACGCCTTGCAGTCACTCACTTGGGTTTCTTTTGCTTTTTCTTTTTCCTTTTTTTTTTTTTTTTTTTTTTTTTTTTTTTTTTTTTTTTTTTTTTTTTTTTTTTTTTTTTTTTTTTTTTTT